>ML677326.1:70816820-70987702 GCA_007922305.1 Dermatemys mawii
GACGAGCACGGCGAGCGATTTCACCAGGACATTGCAACAATGGAGAAACGCTATCAGGGCAAATGGAGCCCATCAATGCTTGCAGACTATTGCTGGACAGTGACCAGAGATGCTCCATTTAATGAATACAAGAGATAAGCCAAGAAGCGCTGAGTAGACCCTGAATAGGACTAAACTATGTACATAACAGTTTTTTGCCTTTTGTTTCATAATACATTTTATTTATATAACTCTTTTGCTGATTTTTAAAGTGTTACATAAACAGGACAGGTGAAATATTATCATGGAAAGCAACCATAAACACATGAAAAGACCTAGGTTTACAATTTATGATTAAAACTCTACTATCTATACAATATACATAGACATAAAATGTAAAAACTTAAATATCTTAGAAGCAGTAGCCAATCAGTTGTTTTAATTGTCATATTTGAATTCAGCACATCAAAATACATCATAAATATCAGATTTTATCTCTGAAGCAGACGACTTCAAAAAATTGTTGACCAGTGTAATGAAGGTAAGTTTACATAGGGTAAACAAAGCCATCAAGGTAACAAGCAGTGGAGAATACAGCACAACCTCTACATCCCACCAGGAAAGAGAAACTTTGGGCTTATTTTTCAAAGGATACATTTCAAAGGTTTACTGGGCTATAAAATGAAGGGGAGAGAACCCCACTAGTATCCATTAGTGGTCAGACACAAGAGCCCAAGGCTCTTGTACATCTGAGAAAAGGGGATCCTTCAGCCAAGGAGGCTGAAGTCTCTGGGAACTGAACAGAGGTGAGAAATCTGTTTAGGCAAGGATTGCAACTTGCCAAAATGAAGTTTTAGGCTTAGAGGTGTAGTTTGTTTTGTTTGTAACATTTCTACTTTTACTTCTTATATCTTGCTATGACTTTTTGTTTAAACAACTTGTTTTACTTCAAACCAATTCAGTGCTGTGTTGACACGAGAGTGATTGTCAAACTCTAGTTAAATTTATGAGCTGTGGCATACTGACTCTTTAAAGCAGCAAGGAATGTAATAACTTCTGTGAGTGTTCCAGGAGAGGGCTGGACACAGCAGGGACAGACTGGGGAAAATTCAGAATGGGGAGGTGTTGGGATCTCTCTGCAAAAAGTAATTGGGCAGTGGATGCAATGGGGTGATCTGCATGCATGTCTGTGGGCTGTTGGTGTCAGGGCTGTGAGCCACAGCAGCATAGCATTTAAGGCCCCCAGAGTTACAGGGCAGGCAGTGACACAGTGACTGGGCTGAATCCCAAAACATCACATGCAGCCACGACGAGAATCTGCTTCTGCCCGTGAAATGCTGCTGCTCTTTTCTAGCTGAGCTCTTCTGAAAAGTCTGGGGGAAAATCTTCATCCCATTCTGTCTGTGCTTGCTAGGATTGCCTAGGTTTCAAAAATAAGGGATTGTTTTCTTAGCACTCCTACTCCACCTCCCCTCCCTATTTTATTAATATTAATAAAAATGATACTCACCTCCATTCGGCGTGGGCATTTCTTTCTGCTTTTTGCAGCACTCAGCAACTCCCCATATTGTAGTACAGAGATGGGGAAAAAGCAGGGATGTCCATTGTCATAAGGGGTTGTTGGAACCCTACTGCTTTCCCGCCTTCTTGGGAATATTTACTATTAGTAGTTTATCATTAAATTTCAGCACTTTAAATTGTAAGCCCTGGGTTTTAGAGCTGGTTGAGAAATAGTTTTTCCCTAGTGAAAGTGTACCAGAGTACTTAGGAAAAACTGAAGTAACACTTACTTTCTTGCAGTCAGCTTTACTGGTACAGTCAAAGGGGTGGAGTAGTCCAGAAAGAGGCTCTGCATTTTGTAGTGGCACCTGTGGCCAGCTGACTAAGAGAGCAATTTTTTTCTTTGTCTGTGAGATTTGATCTTAGTGGGTTATATTGATCTTAATGTTACATTAAGTGAACAGCACATCAAGGACTGGAAACTGCCACTGATACTCTATGCACTCTTTTGTCGTCATTTCCAACTTGCAGCAGTGCTTCTCTCAAAATGTTAGCAATAGCATCTCTTTTCCCCATGCAGCAGTAGCAGAGTGTTCAGTAGCAGCAGCCAACAGTACCAGCAACATGATTTGCACAAATTTAACACTTAACATTTCTATTGGTGATTAATTTATTCTATAAGTGCACTAAGGAATACACTATTGCTTTCTCTAAACAGATCAAAAATCATCAGTGCTGCAGATTCTTTTGCATTTG
This sequence comes from Dermatemys mawii, assembly GCA_007922305.1. NCBI lineage: Eukaryota > Metazoa > Chordata > Testudines > Dermatemydidae > Dermatemys > Dermatemys mawii. The sequence goes on from ML677326.1 coordinate 70,819,056, forward strand.
ATTTAAAAGGGTGCAGGAAAGTCACTAAATCAACTGTCAGCTGAGGGAGAGAAGCTGTTGCAGCAGCAGGAAGGATTCCATGTTCTAATAAATGTTGAGCTGTTGGCATTTCTGTTATAAAATATGTCTGTTTGCCTTACAATTACCGTATTCTCCTAACTCTTGTCTCATGTATTCTCCCACACATGGAGATTAATTTTGCTAAGAAACTTAGGATGCTTTGTTTTCATGCCCTTCATTTTTGGACGGGGGGATGGGAGAAAACCAATGTGTTAAGCATGCTGAAGCTTTATCTCCTGACGTTTTTTAATTGAACTGTTCTATACAGCTTTTCTCTCCCAACTGAATAGCACAAAGACATACACTTGGAATTCTTTGTTCTTTTAAGTAGGTTATCAGTTTAGGAGGCTAAAATGATTTGAAAGTCTCTACTTGTGATACAGACCACTCAGCTAGCCTTGTGTAAGGTTTCAGATTTAAAAATGTTATTAAAGTGAATGTTTAAATTATATAATATACAGCTTGAGAAGAGTATCTGTACATCTCGGTATAGTGCTTAGATTATCCACTAATACAAAGTTTATTTAAAAACTCATAAGATACATAATGCGCAATAAGTCAAATTTAGATAAATAGAATATGATTACTCAGGTACATCACTCATGGAAAGCTATGCAGAGAATTGGTTGTAGAAAGCAAATATAGGAGTGAGTGCAGCTTGTCCCTCAGGAATTGAGCATTTAGGATGGGTTGTTCCTTAGTAGATATAATCCATCAGAGATGTATTTCAGTTACTTTCTGATTTCGCTTCTCATTTACACATTCCATATTATTTCAGAGCTCCTTTATCACAGTACAATGATGCTGACCTGCTCAATATTTTTTCCAATTCAGTCGCACTTTTCCATTTGAAAGCCACTTTTCTTTTGCTCTTTCTGACAATATGATGGTGATCATCTCCCCCAGTCTCAAGGCTATTGCATCAAGAATTCCCTGGCAAGGCTGCAGAAATACTCTTTACTGGTAAATTAAATACCAAGAGACTAATGATTTTATCCTGTATAGAAATAAGAAGAGAATACTCTCCCAAGAACTTGGGGAAGACTGGCAAGAGAAGAGGAATGATGGAACAAAATGAACAAAGAAGCCATTCAAGAATACATTTCACACTACAAAAGTTTCCCCCTTCCTCTTCTCCTGTTTTTAGTGTTTAGTGTTAGCTAAATTATACTCTAAATTTTAAAACAGCTTTTTTCAGAGGATTGGATCAGGCAGTATAGGTAACGGTTATTCATTATCACTAGTCACTGTATACCTATATTGCCTGAATCAATCCTCTAAAAAAAGCTGTTTTTAAATTTAGAGTACAATATAGACTTATTTATAGACTCCTTAGTCTTAAGTTTTCATTGTCACAGACCTGGAATGCATTTTAATACCATCTGATGGTGGTTTGAGATGTATAAAAGCAACGGATAGCTTCCTTCTTGTTCTGTGGACTTGGTTTCCACATCACAAAAGCCTCCTCTACATAGCTATCCTTTTTGGTAGATTCAACAGATATGCCAAAGACTCAAGGGGCACAGAGGCTGAATTATCTTCTCACTCTTAATAGTGCTTCTCCAAGGTCAGGTGTATTAGTGGGGCAATATGCTTTCCCCATGCTCGATAATACGTGTTCTCTACATAAACAAGAATATCAGTCTACAGTGCTATACATCTCCTGGTTTGTTTGGGGGTTGTTTGTTTGTGGTGGGTTTTTAATGGAATTATCTGTAGTGTTAGCTTGACCAGTTTGTAGTTTTATTTAAAAAAATCGTGCCAAATCAGTGTTTTTTTTCCTGAAGTATAGATTGATCATTAATGTATCCATGGACTCCTAAAACTTTAGTTATTTGGAAATAGGCTGGCAGTGTGCATGGAGAATGTGCATTTCTATGTCCAAATGTCTCTGCAAATGGACACTTATATGCAAGTTCCCTTTGGCTTCTCCAAGGCATCTACAGTCTTCTATAATGTAACTCCTTAGAAACAAAGTAAACCATAGAATAAGATTCACAGTATGAAATGTCTGAGAGATGTGCCTGTCACTTTTCAAGTCCTCTGATAGCAATTCACAGAAATCTTGGAGTCAGAGGTTTAAAAGAATGTGGATTTATAAGTTAGTCACTGATGTAAATTTTGTAAGCAGTATTTCCTATGAAGTAAGTTTATTCACAAACAGGATTTGGGTGGAGAAGTTTCCAGTGTCTTTCAGTCTGACATCATTTGACCTACTTTTGTATATTGTCAGTCTGCATTTGTCATTTAAATATGGTGCTGTACATTCTCTGTTCATTGATTTCACTTTTTAAAAAATACAAACAGTTTCTCTTTATCCTGTATGGGTTTTCCATTTTGAATGAAAAATCTCCATTTGCCTGAGACTGAGTTGTCATGGAACTCATTGCTTAGGATGGGCAGTAGCATGGAATAATTAAATTCAGCTCCTGCTGGCAAGTGGGAAATCTTTTCACCCCGTTCCTTTTTTATTTGGCCTTTTGACTAAACACATTTCTCCCTCTTGTATGAATGGTGCCTCACTTCACCCAGGATAAAGCAGTGTGATGCATCTAGGAGATGAACTGAACAATAGAACTTTCAAGATTATGTATGGAAGGAAAAGTGTGGTGATATAAACACTTCTGCTGTTTATCAATTAATAAAATTCACCTGTGCAAGCCTTTGATGTGCTTTTTAAATGCCAAAATGACTTGATTGTCCTGCCAATACTGATTAGATTTCTTTAAAACAATTTCATGAATAACTCTACTTAATGAAGACATTTTCATGTTGCTTGTACATAGAGATTTGAAAGCTATTAAGTTTGGGAGTCAAACCAAAACTAAAAGAAATGTGGGAAAGTTTTGCTCCTCCTGTCAGTTTTCCTTGATTCCTGTCAGGTATATATCCTATACCGAACAAACTGAAAATCAAATACTGGCTCTTGGGAAAATGAAAGAAGATTCACAGATTCTTTCACAAATGAAAGAAGATTCATTGTAACCCAGTTACAATTTCTAAGAAAAAATTCATGATGAGTTTAATAGAAATGAATTATGACCAGTCTTCCTGGAATAGAGTGGTTGCCAGTTTCTACAGCAGTTTTCCTTTTATTTTTAAGGTCAACTTAACACTTATGAAAGATTCCAGATGGAAAAATCTGCAGACCAAATCTTCTCTTCATGCACAGGACAGGTCAGTCATAGGGACCACTAGTGCAATTTTTCCCATACTGTCCCCTTTAGTGTGTATCTGTCATCCTTGACCCGAAATGGCCAGCTATAAGACTGAGAGGCTATGTTTGGCTTCCATGTTCATTTTTTTTTTTTCCTATTAATACTGTCTGATTTGAATGCTAATTGCGAGGGTAATTTTATAACAACTCTCTGTTCAATTACTTGTGTGTAGGAAAGTATCAACCTGTTTCTGAATAGTCATCAGATAATAATGACTGTCAGTCATATAGGCACTTTTCAATTAGTGTCATCAAAATTGACATCTCAGTACCAATCAGTCACTTTCATCTACCCTCTGTGAATCTTCAAGAATATAAAATAGATCTGGATTGGTGTGATTAAAATCCAGAATATCTGGAGAAACTCATGCAAATTACTATCCAGCACAAATTACAGTCCTGAAGGCTTAAAACTCTGCCTCTCTGCAAGAGAGAAGTGTCTTAAATCAGTCCTAAACGGGAACCTGAGGATTCCCCTGGTATAGAGTAGCCTTCAGTTTATGTAAAGACAGCAAAGCTGGCCTTCTAACCATCCAGGAATTGTGTGTGTAAAACATGTTGGGGTGGGAGGAAGTAGGACCAGAGTACAATGTGCTCAGGTGACCATGGGGCTCACAGAAGGGTCCCTAAAGAACCTTTCCAGCTGATTTGTGTTAAGGAAGGCCTGTGGATGCTCTAACTTAGGCTGTGGGCCAATATATTCTGTGCCAACCCCTGGAACAGGAATAGTGGAAAATATGATTTAGGAACACTTTTGCCTCTTCATACACACCCCTTAGCTTCACAAAGTGTGAGCTTGGTGCCGTTGAAGATTCAGCCCTATCCGTTTGTACAGTGGAACCTTATTGTATTTGGGGCATCTAGTTACCCTGCCTACTGGACTTTGATGTGGCTGTTTGATCCCAAGCTTAGCTACATTGGGGAGGGTTGAGCACAAGGCTAACTTAGCCTTACTTACAAAAATTAACTCATTGGTTATAGTAATTGAACCAAGTTACCATTCCAGAGAAAATGACTAATCAGTAGAGAATACTGCTGGCCTCTTGTGCTGCAAGAGGCTCCCTGGTGAAAGCCAGTCTCTGGAAGCCAGGACCCCAAGAAGTTTGATGCTGGCAGCAAGAAAACACTTTAAAGTCAGTTACTGGAATGTGGGAACAATGTGTTTCAAACCTCAAAAAATCTCACAGCTCATTAGGGAGATGGACAGCTATGGGCTAGAAATCCTGGACAATGGTGAGAGCAGACTGCCTAAGAAATGCTTCTCTTCAAGCCACAGTGACAACATACACTCATAAGAGTGCTACTTCCTCTGACATTCTGTGGAAAAACCACTTGTCAACTAGGAACCTATCAACCAATGAATCACATGCCAGATTGCAAACCAGATTCCTAAAGATGTCAATCATAGAGTGCTATGTTCTGACAGAGGACAAGGGTTAAAGATAGGTCCTATAATTCCATACAAAATGTGATTGATCGAATAACCAGACATGACTTACTCCTTGTGATGGGTGACTTTAACATTAAAAGTAGGATGTGATAGCCTAGGAATGGAAAAGGCAATGGGGAAGCATGGTTGAGCATCATTGATCAAAATGACAAGACTAAGCATTGTGCTTAGTGTTCAACCTAGTACTTACAAGAACCCTGTCCCCTCATAAACAGACACATAAGGAAGCATGGAATTCACCAGACAGCAAAACAAAAAACTAGATCAATGACATCAACATCTGCTCAAAGTACAAAGTAATCAGCCCAAGACTCAAGGGTATATTGAGCAGCAGATAGCAGCAGCAACACAATCTTTGCATTGCCAAACTGAAATGAAAACTGAGAAAGATACACTTTAAATGGAAAGCAGGGAAAAAAACAACTGTAAATTTAAGTTCTGTGAGAAATTCCAGCTTGAAATGAAGAACCAGTCTGAGGCCAGAAACCAAGGAAGGTGAGACACTGACCAGACCTGCAGAAAAATGACCAGTGCTCAGATGCAATGGAATTTGAGCTGTAGCAGTCACAGCTGGATATCAACATAGACAAAGCAAGAATTGGATAAGCCAAGAAAGGTGGCTTTTCATTGATGAAAGGAAACTCCTGAATGCTAAGACCAATGAAATATTAGGAAAAAAGTAAAGTAGAAGAGAGCAGACACAGCAGTTAGAAGCAATGCAAAGAATGAAGATATGAAGATATGTTGAAGACCTAGTAGGTGAAGCTGTTGCTATGGTAGTCATTATAATGTGAAAACTTCAAAACTGGAAATGGGCCAATAAAAAGTACAGAAAGGGGGATGCTTACAACTGAGGTAGAAGTGAAATGCTCTGCCAGTCTGTTATTCTATGCTGTACCACAGCATCAAAGTTTGAAGTGTGAACCTGATCAATTTGATATCAATATCTGTCTGGAGATGTCAGAAGTACAGGCTGCAATCAAGAACATATAGAAAAACAAAGCAATAGAAGATGATCAATCACAGCAGACTGGCTAAAAGTATTTGACAGTACTACCCTAATGAAATTGTCAGAGCTGTTCAATGAAGTCTGGGGAAAAGAAACCCCCTCATGACCAGTGGGAACATGGAATCTTATTGACTGTAACAACTGGAGAGGAGACACCTCTCTCTAAATGGAAAGTCTTCTGTAGCATAATACTACACAGGATGAAAGAGGCCAGATTCAGGCCCAAGACTTCCTGTGTACATCAGATATTCACACTATAGACCATCACAGAAGAATGTATAGAATGGTAGGCTCCCTTTATCAACTTGATTTTTTTTCCCAAAAAGAATTTGACAGCATCAGCATATTTTGTGGAATATTTTTTTCAGTCCTATGGAATTCCAGCTGAAGTTGTCAACTTCAAGGCTATGTACAGCAATGCAAAGTATGCTGCAAAAGTGAAGAACAAAAGAGTGATTCAGTGTGGATGCTGGCATGAAATTGGGCTGCATTCTATCTTTGCTTTTTATCTCGGGCTAGATAACAAAAAGGGTGTTAGCAACATACACTGGCATAGCCTGGGTAGATAGCAAATGCTTAGACCTAGACTTTGCTGCTGATATTGCACTATTGAGCAACACCTCAGGAAAAGCTATCCATTACCAAAACAAAACTGAGACTCTTCAGTTCAAACATGATCTCAGTGCTAGTATACAGTTGTGAGAGCTGGAGATCTATTAAAACATTAGAAAACTCTGAGGATGTTCAGCTCCCCAAACTTTCCTATAATTAAGATCTAGAACTGAACTCTGCAGCTCAGGCCTTTGGGTAGTATCAGTATAAATATGAGAACTGACACCAAAAGAGTGAAGCACATCATGGTTGTATGAGTTATGTGTGTATATGAATTAGTGCCATGCCATCTGCTGACCTATCTATTTATAGGTAGAGCCCTGCATCCATCTGTGATCCACAAGCATGGACTGCAGATATCTGCAGATTTGCAGGGCTCTATATATAGACTGTCTTTAAGGGGGTTGGGTTTCGGTTGTAAACAAACCTTTATGCTTTCTGCATTGTTTCTTTTAATGTGTTTCCCATAAAGGAACTGTATTGTTTTTGACATTTTCTGGTTAATGTCCAAGTGAGGGATGCACGCCTTTCTTGGTTGCTGTATTACTGTTTATGGAGGCAGATACCCAACTAGAAAAACAAGGGAGGGGAAAGCATCTCCCTTTGTTTGGTCAATTCATGCAGAATTTCTCTTAGATAAAATGTTTTCAGCTCACATACGTCATTGTTGGGATTCTGCTTACAAAATGAATGATGGCATTTTGCTGAGGCATTGTTATTCCAGTGCTTTTGGGGATCTTAAAAGGTGCTCTTCCACAGCCGACATCTTATAAATATACCCCTATCTGATCCTTTGAGCTTTTAAAAAATATGTTATGGTGGGGGGAAACTGATACAGTATCAACAGGTTTCTACCTGTCATGTTAGAATCTCAGTTACAGCCTGGATATAAAAAATGAATATCATAATTAAGTAAGGCCTGCATTGCACTAAACATAAAGAACAGATATGGGGGAAAACAGAAATAAGTTCTAACTGAATAGGGTTACACTGCCCCAAGCTAGTCAGATACAAACATACTTTGTAAGATGTTTTGATTTTCCTTGAACTGAAGTCTCCAGCTGTGATGAGCATGAAATGGTGGGAAAATGGACTAGACTTTTTTTTTTCTTTTTGGCTTAGTGCTACAACATCACTTGCACCCATTATGTCTTCCAGTAATGCATTTACTTTACTATATGTCGGGGGGCATTGTTTTAGGTTACATGGGGGTCGGGGGGGAGCACAATAAATGCTACATACTCACTGTAGAAGAACACCTTTGTGAAATAATTACTGATGGTAAATTTTGACTTGGGTCTTATAAGCATTGTGTTAAGTCTGATCAGGTTACAGTCTGAAAAGGCAAGACTTAAGCTGTATGAAGGGGGTATAATATAGAAGCAAATTGTTGATGTTAAGCAGTGGTATGCTATCTTGAGTCTCATGGCTGTAATTATCTAGGGTGGGATTTTCAAAAGAACTCAGCATTTGCCTAACTCTCTGTTCTGCGATTTCAGTCAGAAGACCACATCATTCGGTCTTTCCCCACCTCTGCATGAGGTGGGGTTTAGAAACTGTTTTGCTGAATCTCCAAAGAGAGCAAAAGGAAATATCAGGAGAGAAGTACATGAGTTAAAATAGCTGGCATGATTCTTGCTATTAAATGACTCACCTTTCTGCAAGGGAGTTAACTGTCCTTTCACTTTAAAATGTCAACATCTAATGCCAAGATGTTTACATAGTTTTATTTGATCATTGTACTTTACAATTCTATGTTAAGAGATAGAAAAGATGTGATGAGGAGGCATTGCTGACAAAGGCAAGAAAATAAAATCCGCTTCCTCATTCAGAAATGCTTGTGGAGATATGAGTGCTGAACAAACAAATACCAAAGGAGATGCATAACCAGTCATTTGTCTGATATATATGCAGCTGCATTGTAATTGTTGTTTGATTAGCACTGACCGTGTGTTCAGAGCTGTACAGAAGACAAAAGTGGACATAATTCTTGACTGGAAGAGTTTAAAATCTAAGCAGAAAATGAAACTGCACTGCGTACACAAATGTAGACTCAGCTGAAGGTGACTTCTGCACACAGAAGTAGGGTCTCCCTCTCTCTCTCTAATATTAGTTTTGCATTAAATTAAACTGGATAAACAGCTTTGGGGCAACAAAGCTGTGTACTGTCAGACTGAGGTGTTAAAAAAGATGATGATGGGGCAAAGTGATAAACTAAAGAGTAACAAATCATCAGGACTAAATAATATACAATTCCAAAGTAACTTGAGGCTGAAGCAACCAAGCTGTTAACAAAAATATTAATTTTATTTGCAATTTAATTGAAACCAGCTACTATATTGGAGGATAACAGACATTGTAGCTATCTTTTTTTTAATTTATTTTTGAAAAAAAGTCCCTAGTGGTGAGCTTGGAAATTTAAAGACCAGTCAGCTTACTTCAATACCAAGTACTTTAGATCAAATTTATATTTAAACTTCAATTTAGTAACTATCTTGATGAACATGATGGATACAAAGCAGAGTGGCTTCTGCAATAGAAAATTTAAAAAAAATGAAATCAGAAGGTAAAATAGTTTTTTTTTTCCCCAAACACAACACATAACTAACCCATGAAACGCTTTGCCACTAGATACTATCAAGAGCAAGATTTTTATCAACTTCCAAAAGATTTGGATCATGAGAACATGCACAGTCTTAACTGAGAGGATATTTACAGAATTTTTAGAAAAGATACAAGTCTAAACCAACTCCTAACTGATGGGGTTAAGAGGAAACTTTCCCTATCCACAGGAAATTCAGTAATAATAATTGTCCATTATAAGTTCCTTGTGCCTTTCTCTGTGGTAGTTGATACCATTATCAATAGGTTTCTGGGCTAGACCGACCATTGATCTGATGGCGATTCAATTCCTATATTGAGTTAAGCCTGTTTTATATTCAGTTAAGCTGCTCCATTGACTGGTTAGGTGGCACAGCCATGGTCTGAAAGCAGAAACAAAAAGGTAGAGAGAATAAATGTTTCCCCAGTGAATGAACTAATCTGTTACTCCGATTGTGGAAATCTGCATGTCTGCACCTCTGGGATGCCTGGGGCAAACCACTAGAATGAAAACCTGTCCCAAGTTACCTATTAGTCAACCAAGAATTTAGGTATCCTCAGCAGGAGAAAATAGGATCCAAGGAGCTTTCTTTTTCTAATTTCATTGAGTCTGTGCTTTGCTTAGAAATAGTGTCAGGTTGTGGTTTGCCTTTAAAAATTTGTAGTGTTTTTTCCTGAACTTCCAGATGAAAATGCACTTTCTCTTTCAACACCAAACAAAACATTTCTGCCATTTGCTGCCAATGGTAAAACAATTTTTTGCACATCTCCAACAAAATTAGTTCTTAAGTTCTACAAGTGCTCAAGCAAGATGAACTGTTGTACAATATTTTACAATGGACTCTTATTTTACTAGAGTCACACACATAATTTTTCAGCAGAAGCAGAATGCTCAGAAATGGTAATTTTAACACTCTTCATCTCCCCTTCCCCTCTTCCTTCCTGCTCCCCATCCATCAAACATTTTATATATAGCTTTACTATGTACACTTTCATACTGGAATGCTGAGAAGCATGTGTGCAGATTCCTTTAAAGAAAATAGAAGACTCAGACTAGTGTTACGATTTTGCAGACCAGTCTGCCATATCATGTCCGACATCTGAGAAGAAAACTAGTCTAAGCTGTTGAGGCCTACAGCCTAACAAGTTTGCTTTTAGATTGGATTGTTAGCTGTAAGAACCCAGGGCCACTCATATTACCTTCCTTTTTACTCCTATGAAATCTGTTACTGCCTCCTTGTTGCAAACAAAATACATCTAACTTGTGGGTTGTTTTTTTTCTTACTTTGATTTCTTCCTTAACTTGATGTCCAAAGCTGAGCGTTGCAACTCAGAATCCAAGTCCCCTTTGTGAATATAGTCCCTTTTAAAAATAGGACTTCAGCTCCTTAAACACTCTTGAAAATTTTACCCATTATGTCTACTCCTTTCCTGACCCAAAACCCAACTATACTTCAGTATGTTTACATCCTGTCAACATGTATTGATAAAACAAATAAATGGCAAAGTGATCGTATTCCTTTTTTTAACCAGATAATTAAGTCATCTTGCTTATTTGCTCCATTTTGGAAAGAAAATATGTGCTTGTTTCTTTTTAAAGACTGAGATACATTTTACAACTTCAGCTGCTTTTCTAAGGAGCTCTTAAAAATAGAGTAATACATGGGGCGTTAGTGTGGGGGATGAAAACAGAAACAGGCTGATGATAAAAAAAAAAGTCTGGAACTGTCTATTAGTTCAGGTTGCATTACAACTTCTGTTTAAAGCTGGGCCATTTGAAGTCCTGTAAAATTGTGCTTAATTAGATTCTTCTGTAATTTGGTGTGACTCAGGAGGATGCAGGGTCAGGTTAGCGGCCCAAATTTGGGGTAATGAGCTAGGAATTGAGGGAAAAGCCCCAAAACAGTCATTTAAAAAAGTTTCTACGTGGTCTATTTTTTTGTTCAGAGCTCGATATCAAACTATAGGTGTGATGCCAGTCAAAACAGTCTCAAGCTGAGTTTTTCCAAGATAATCCATGATGCCCACTTAATCTTTGAGGTATCCAAATTGAAAGTGATATTCAAGAGAATGTGTGCTTTTACAGTGAGCATTTGCTAATACAGAAAAATGGCTAGAGGGTTTCTATTCCTGCCATTTTATACGCTTTGAAGATTGCCCCTTTTAAAAGTTCTAAAATTTGTTCTCTTACTCAGATTGTTTTGAAACTTTATGTGCCTCATGGAGGCTCAGGGTAGCATTAGTGATTCAAATTTGGTGTCACTTCCCAAATGGGTCCCAACTTACAGGCCCCAACAAAATACCTATTTCCTTCTGCTTCCTTGTGCTGGTAAACTCAGAGAGTAGTAATGACTGGATAAATCACAGACCTCACTGAGGCCTGGTCTATGCTACAGAGCTAGGTTGACGTAAGGCAGTTTATGTCAACCTGGTTATATCAGTCTATACACTATAACTTTGCTCTCGCTGATGTAAGGGCCCTACTACATTGACATAACTCCACCTTCACATAGGGCTTATGTCGGTGTAGGTAGGACAATGCAGTGTCTGTGTAGACACTGCAGGTTACTTACATTGGTTGTTGGCTGTCATTCTTGTCAATTTCACAGCTCTGGAGCTGTGAAATTGATAAGACAGCTCATAGCTTTAGCTGTGACCCTGGAACAGGTGGTAGGAGCCAGCTAGAGCCCATCTGCCACCTGAGCTCTTGGCTCCCCACTCCCAGCTGGGCTGCTGCCCTGCTCCCCACTGGGAGTCTGGCTGCACCAACATTCCCAGCTCCCCACCTCCCCGCTGGAAGCCTGGCAGCTGCCTGGGCTCTCGGTGCAGAGCTCCCAGCTTGGGACCTGGACATCTGCTATGGTCCTGGCAGGGAGTTGAGAGCCCAGAAGGGTTTGGGGAGGCTACCATGGTAATTACTGCAATGGCTGTAAATTGACCAACATAGAACCTGTATTAGATCAACCTAAGTTTGTAGTGTAGACATGCCCTGAGAATGATGATTGTAACAAACTTACCCTTCAATTAACATACTTAAAGATAAGTTAATCACTCAGTGACTTAGTTGTCCTTCTGTCTGTAATCTTTTTCTTGCAGTAGAGCAGTTCCAGTGCTTTGAGCTAGTATTCAGCTCCATAGCCAAACCAGAGTCCTCCCTTTTTGAGACAACCAAAAGAGTACAGAAAAAACTAATCATGTTCCTAGCCTTTCCCAGACCACAGCCTTGACCCATGCTTACATAAGATCACTATCGTCATTTGTTTTTCCCAGTCTCTATTCCTATTTCTCTACCTTTTCCCCAGGACTAAACTGTTCTTTTCCCTTGTGGGCTCCTCCTTACCAACCCAGGCGATCCCAGGGTTCTCCTTTTGCTCCAGGCCCTGGCCCTAAAAGCCTAATCTATAGCCTGCCCTGAACACAAGACTGCCCTGTTTCATGGTTGTGGGCCACTTTCTACTGCTGCCTTCCTTCCCCATACGTCTGAACCTTCCCCTTTCTCTGGGGATCATCAAAACAGATAAATCTTGCCACGCACACCTGAAGCCGCACATTATGCGAATTAGCCCAAATGATAGTGGCCCAAAAACAAACCTTAACTCGGGGTAGGCAACCTATGGCATGTGTGCCAAAGACAGAATGCAAGCTGATTTTCAGTGGCACTCACACTGCCTGGGTCCTGGCCACCGGTCTGGGGGGCTCTGCATTTTAATTTAATTTTAAACTATGCTTCTTAAACATTTTAAAAATCTTATTTACTTTACATACAACAATAGTTTAGTTAAATATTTTAGACTTATAGAAGGAGACCTTCTAAAAACATTAAAATGTATTACTGGCACAGGAAACCTTAAATTAAAGTGAATAAATGAAGATTCGGCACACCGCTTCTGAAAGGTTGCCGACCCCTGCCTTAACTAAAAAAGCTGAGTATTCAAACTTTACAAGAGCCACTAAAAACATCCTATGTGATGATAAAGTGAGCAAACTTCTAGCCATGTAATTATTCTATCAGCAGGTTCAAATAATCCCCAGCATGTATTCCTCTCTCAGGAGATGTTTTGACTACATCTGACGAATAGCAGCTGAAATCCACAGTTCTTATAGTCACTTGCTACACAAATCTAATATAATGTCAAGTTCTCAAGGCTATTGATGAGTCCTATCAGTGAAATCTGATTACCAGGAGGTCTGCCTCTGACAGAGAGGCAATCCCTCAGGAGGAGATTGGCAAAATGCGACAATATCATCAAGGTTCTACCTCTCCCTCCCCAGGACTGGGAAATCCCCAGGGGAGGAAGTGTTCCTACTGTATTGAAAGCAGGACTGAGACAAATTTACATCCCACACTATATAGCAAGTGTATTTTAGAAGCAAAAGAGAGTGGTGCTTTTAAAAACTTCCTAAACAAATCACTTATTTCAGTCTTTCCTGAAAGAGAGCCTTGATTTTGCGCTAATGAAACCAGCAAGTTGATCAGTTCTGATATGAGAATCTATGCAAAGGCATTAGCACACAAGTCTTTTAATCTTAATTACAATATGTTTTGGAATATTGAAATATCTTCACCAAAAACTGGAATGAGAATAGCAATTTTTTTTACATAGTCCAATAGCAAGTCGTAAGGTTCTTCATTGACTAATAGCTCAGTCTAGATTTGAACTGGTGACCTAAAGGTTCACGTCTCAATAGGCCATTACCAAACTGGGCCCGTGTTCCCTACTTTATAGCCCAGTCTGATTTAGCAGCCAGACTGAGCTATAAATCTAGACATATCAAACTACAGCACCAGGAAGGCAGTTAGCAATTCATAAACTTTAATCATAGATATAACCTTATGCTCCTCCAAAAACATAAATACCTTGTGTATGTTGATTATGGTTTGCCTACCCCAAAATGTATGTTTTTTTGTGGTGTGCTATCTGACATGAAGTAGCCTTTCATTCTTGTAGGATAGGACAATGAAACTCTTCATCTTATGCCCACCTTACAATATTTTATAGATCCCTCATCCCTGTTAATAAGCATCAAAAAGATTCAGAGATCCTGGTTAGAAATTCTGAACATAAATCAGAAATGTGATTGTAATTGGCCCTATCACTGGACTTGATCATCAAGAAATCTTATTGTGTTACAAAACATTTTTTTATTTTTTTGCCATACAAAATTCCATTTGCTAGTGGCAAGTGTTGTCAGTTGTTGGCTGCATGTGTGTGTTCTCTGTCCCAGTTCTGCGCAGATAGCTGATACAGCAGACCTCAGTCAAACTGCCCAAGAAGACCAAAGGCCAGGTTCAGTAGCAAAGACACTTGGCCGCATGAAGACTCCCCCTCTGTGACCTCTCTTTTATACACTGATACAAACATGTTTTGTATGGGCCCTCTAATGTGGTTAGTTACCACCCTTGACCTTGTACATGTTGATTCAGTCAAAACACCTCTATCCCTAATTCTGACCTTATTGGTGTGTTCCTGTATCCTCCTCTTTGGGGAATGTATTTATACCATAACTTTTGTTTTGGGGTGTTCTGGCACTAACCTTCTGGGATGTGTTTATGTGAATACTTAGTGTTTAGGACTGCTTGTGTTTTCCAAAGCCAGCCCTGTTCTTGCCAAGTTCATGTATTGAATAGTGAACCTGCAAGCGGGCGTCTGGTTTGTAACAGGGCAGCGCCTGATTCGGCCTGATTCCTGCTAACTCTGCTTTATATTGGCAGGGCTTAACTCTGTTTGGGCTTTAGGGCATACACTAGGCCTTTTATACCAGGTCTCAAGTTCAAGCGCTCTCTTTCTTCAGCAGCAATGCAAGGAACCTACAGGCCCAAACCTATAAAACGTTAGCTGAAGCAATTAGAATGAGGCAGTTGTGCTAAGGCTCATAGGCCTTTGTAAGTTTACCAGCAGTGACCTTAAGTCACAAGATGGCATAAGATGTTTTGTTGCTTATTTTGCAGTATGCAATTTTTCTGAGGTATTGCATAAAATGTTGACAGGTAACTGCAAGCAGTCCGTTGATAATAGTTTTGGGGATAGGAATATCAGCAGATGCATAACCACAAGATACCTATAGTAACCAAGTGATGCATATGTAGGGCCCTGCTAAATTCACAGCCATGAAAAACGTGTCACAGACCATGAAATCTGGTCTCCTCCTATGAAATATGGTCCTTTGTGTGCTTTTACTCTATACTACACAGATTTCATGGTGGAGACCAGCATTTCTCAAATGGGGGATTGTAACAGGGTTCCTGAAGGGCCCTCCTGGCTCCTGTCCCGGCTTGTCCCAGAAAGTCACTTGGAGACCTTGTTTGCAGTACTCACCTGTGCTTTATTTTACAAGAGGTGCTCTCACCACCTTTACAGCATAATCTATACACAGTTCCTTTTGGCTTGCCTCCCAGCAGGAGAGAAGGGCGAGCTATTCCTCCCTGCTTTCCCTCTTCCTATCTCCTCCTCCTTTCCAGGTACTTTCCTGTTCACCTCCACACAAAAGACCTGATGGCTGGAGTGCTGGAACTTAAGAATAGGCACCTTGCTGGACCATGGAGGGGGAATACTGGTGCAGTTGCCCTGAAGTGTGATTCTAGCGAGCATCCCTTCCTGGCTATCCACTGGGATTGCTTTGAGGGGAATCCTAGCCTCTGTGCTTTGATTCCCAGGGGCATTTAAGCTCCTGGAGCCTGAATGGAATTCATGTGAGGCAAACCCACAGTCAGACCAGGGCTACTCACTCAGCTGCCACAAAGCTTCTGGTTTACAGTTTAACTCCCAAAGGGGCGTGCAGCAGTTGTGAAGCTCTCAACACAGGCTGCTGCTCCGTCTAACCCTTTTATGGCACTCTCCAGTCACATACTTAACCCAACAAGAGCCCTAAATCTCCCTTTGTGTGTCTTGGTGGGAGGGGAGTCAGCCAGTCCCCTTTCACTGAGGCCCTAATTGGCCTAGCAAACTGATCATGTAAATCACTCCATCCAAAGCTCCCCATTGGCATTTTGTCCCCATCCTGGATCCTAAGCAGGTTAGGAAATGGTCCCAGAGGCTCTGGAGCCATTATTGCTGTAGACCAGAGGGCAGGACAGTAGAGGCTCTGTTTGGTGTTAAAGGAGCCAGCAAACTCGAAAGGGGGTTATGTAAGAATGACTCAAGATGATTGTATCTTGAATACAACTTGCCCATAGGCCAAAGTTTCAGAGCCAGAACTAAAATCCAAGAGTTTCTGGATCCCAGTTCTGCACTCAACCCACTCAACTGTCTCTGTCTGAAATGCTTGTAGTCCCATTCTCTGACAAATTATGTTTAATCCTAGCGAGTGTTCTTGAGGGGAAAAGGATACAGGAAGCTCTTTTACCTCCCCTACGGTGGAAGCATGATCTGGAGAACAAATTGCACCACCAGCAGCCCTGTAGATGTGTCTGGGCAAAGCATTAGTGAGGCTGCAGTTCAGCTTTCCCACTGTGCACCAGGATGGCTGTGCTGAAGGAACTGATGGTGACTGCTATTTGTCTAGAGCAGTGGTTCCCAAACTGGGCTTTGCGAAATGTTACCAGGAATTCTCGGGAGGAAAAATGTTACTGGGAATTCTCAGGAGGAAAATAATGGCGGACAGAGCTGTCCCTGGAGACTCTGGGCAGCACAAGGCCAGCAGCCTGGAGCCCCTGAACTTCCAAGAGCTAAGCAGATCAAAGCAAGCATATCTGCCATAATGAGGAGATTTCAACTTCAAGAATCTTTATAAGAAATGGAAAGGGAGGTGGATATTTTTTGCTGTTTTTGAAATTAAATAGGCAACTAGTATTGTTTGTAAAATTATTATGAAGAACGAGTTTAAGCTTTGTTGTAACGTGTGTTGTTTGCCTGGACTGCTCAAAACTGAATGCTTGCATAGGAGGAACTCTTTGAGTTGGCTTCTTAAATACCTTCATGCTGTTTCACTTCTGATACTCCTTGATAAAACATAGGAGCCTTGTCTTATAACACGCTTATTCAAAGTGATACAAGCTATGAAAGTGAGATCTTGGAAGAGTGTTGCTGTTTTCATAATGTAATAAAAATACTAAGCATGTCATAAAAACAAATTTCATATTTCCAAGATCACTGCCTTTATAATTTATACTCAGGCAAAGGAGAATCTGTGGAAATATTCATTTTTAGGAGGGGGTTCACAAGACTTGACATTTTATTTAAAGGGGTTCACGAGTTACTAAAGTTTGGGAACCTCTGGTCTAGAAACACCTCATCTTCCCCTACTTGCAATGGCCAAAGGTGTAACTCACCCTTTCAAGCTTCCATCATTTCAGAGGTGCTTTCTCCAAACCATAAAGACAGTGACCACAGTTTTATCTAGGAATTTCTTGTTTAAATGTAGTTTCAAAACCAAAACAAAACTCCAACACATTAGCAGGGATATATATTCCCCTTCTGCTTAGCTTATTATAGTCTGGTCTGTTTGCAACATCAAAGGTGCTTGTGTAAATATATACAGTGAGGCTAGGTGATTAGAATAATCTAATGCAAATTTCAAAGAATAAATGTAGATCTAAGAAATCAGCCCTGTCAATGCTTTACCTCAGCAACATGAGTGGAAATAATATAACTAAAATACAGGTTGTACTTCAAAGCAGAGCAGTGCTGAAATTCTAAAGTAAGATAATTGCTTGAAAGCTAGGGGGTGAGAGGTGGGGAGAATCTGTCCCCAATAGCAGATGTATTTTATCTGCTCATAAGCACTCTAAAGCAGTAATGATATATCTGCAAGCAGTGAGCCGCTCTTTTTCATTAACTTTTGTTTTGTATACTATTTTCAAAGATCCTCATTTGTCCTCAGAGAGTGACTAACTTTACATGTAATCCTGCTTTAGGCAAATCCTCTCAGCTTCTTTCAAAGCCACCTGCTGTGCGCATGGTGAGCTGATTTACAAAAAAAGAGACATCTAAAGGCAACTCAAGGAAGTGAAACATTAATACATAGTGCCAGGGCCGGTGTAGGCTTTTTTGCTGCCCTAGGCGTGACAGCCCCCATCCGCTTAGGCGGCATTTCAGTGGGAGCTCGCACGGTCCCCCTTCAGTTCTGCGGTAGTTCAGCAATCACTTTCAGATTTATAATCAAGGCAGGCGTCACAAAATAAAACTAAGACAATAATAAAATAGCATTTTGGAAAAGTGTTGAGCATAGTAGCTTGCAAAAAGAAGACAGGGAGAGTTTGTATAAATCACTGACAGCTGCAGACTGCTGTAAAATCCAGTTTTCTGTTCTACATCCCTAAGCGAGTGTGATCTGAGCTGAGTTCTTCCTGACGCTTTACCGCATTTACTGTTGTGTGACATCACTAATGATCTCTGCCCAAGGAAAACTACAGGAGTCAGGTAATATGTAGATGTATTATGCTTCCTATGATAGGGAAGGGAAGGCACTAATAGAGCACGGTGAAAGCAATTGGTTTCAAAGTAAAACTTCCACAGTGACTGCAGAACTATTTTCCATGCTATGTGGCATCCATTTAAAGACAGTCATTGCTTCAGTTTCAAGTGCTGTCAGAATACAAAGGGTTCCTTAACTGTAACAGATACTTTCCTTGAATTATAATGTGAGGCTTATATTCTGCCATTGATCTGTGAACAGGATTTCTATTCTTTTCCCTATTTGCTGGTGTCAATGGAAATTCCATGATCCTAAACTGTCTAGCAGCTTTACTGATATAATCTGAATTGCTTCAGTCCAAAGTGCAGTCGCTCATCAAGCAGACTCTTTGAAGGTGTTGCAGTTCAAGGTTAGAAATCCGCCTTTGTATCATGCTCTGAAATGACAATATTGCACAAGGAAAAAAGTCACATTTTAAGATGAGCATTAGTAAGAAGGTCTTTGGCTACGTCTACACTACCATTATGTTGGTATAACTTATGTCACTCAGGGCTGTGAACAAGCCACTCCCACGTGCAACATAAATTACACTGACCTAAGCACTGGTGTGGACAGCACTATGTCAGCAGGAGCTTCTCCTGTTGACTTAGCTTAGGGTATGTCTTCACTACCCGCTGGATCAGTGGGTAGCAATCAATCTATTGGCAGTCGATTTCTTGCGTCTTGTTAAGATGCGAGAAATCGATCACCAAGGGCGCCTCCGTCCACTCCGTAACTCCAGCTCACCGCGAGGTGCAAGCTGGAGTCGACAGGGAAGCGCATCGCTGACCACCACCACGAGGACGGCAGGTAAGTCGGCTGAAGATACACAGCTTCAGCTATGTGAATAACGTAGCTGAAGTCAGCGTATCTTCAGTCGACCCCTCCCCCCAGTGAAGAGCAGCCCTTAGAGTGGCTACATTAGCAGAGCTTACAGTGGCATAGCTGCACCAGCTCTCTAGTGTAGCCACAGTCTTTGTTTACAAATTGCTCTGATAGGGAGGCGCTTCCTTTAGAATTAACAACCCTCCTGGAAAATTCTGGCTTCTCTCAAAGATACGGTAGTCTTAAAACGTTGCTGTTATACTGTCTGCAAAGGAACTGCATCTTGAACTGCAATGGATAATTTCATTTCAAATGAACTGGAAAAAAAAATGTAAAAAAAGAAACCCTTAAAATGCAAAGACAAAACAAAGAAACATTTGTTTAATCACTCATGTTACTAAATTACACATTGATCTTTTTTTCAAAGAATGTTGACTAATAACTAATCTTTTATACAGAAAGATAGAGACTAAAGCAATCTATAGTAGCAAATATGCAGAGTCTAGGGTCAATGTCAAGTTATAAAATTGCTAAGAGTGCAATTTAAGCCTCAGCAATTATAGGGAGGACAAAGGTATTTTGTACTCTAGCCAGAGTTCTACCCATTCTGTAAACAAGGTTGGTAAAACACAGCTCCAATTCAGATCAGTAGTAATTAAAAGTCTTTAACTTCTGAAAGCTGTTCAGTGGCTTGTATGAAATATGTTTGATGTTAGACCACTCCTTGCTGGACAGAAGTCTACATCACAAACACTGGCATAATTAGTACCAGTGTTAGCGGGGATCAGAGTTTGTAATGGGTTTTCAAAGCGAATTACCCTTTCATGGCTAGCAGTGATTTCCTCCACACCATGGCACAGGCACACCTGCCTCTTACTGGTCTTAACGTCCCTGTTCTCAAGAGAGACTTTCAGCCTCCAAGACTGCTGGCCAGCTGGTAAGATGCACAAGCAGGTAGGCAAACTAATATATTAAAGTAAGTTAAGAGCTAATTAAAATCAACAGGTAAAAGTGATCATATACTGTGTTCCATAATTGATTGGGAAAGTGCCTCTATTGAGGACCCTCCATGGGCTGCCAGTCCAGCATCTGAAACAAGTGCTACATTCATTCAAAAATAAATAAATCTGGGATGGTAGTTTGGGATGTAGTGGGTAGAGTACGGGGTCAGGAGATTTGAGGTCTTATTCTGGTTCTGCTACTGGTCTGCCATGACACCTTGGACTTACCACATTGCACCCCACATTTTTGCTGTCTTGGCTCTTTAGGTGATAAGCTCTTTGGGGCAAGGGCTGTCTTATGTGGCTCTTACAGCAGGTGGTACCATGGGGCTCTCAACTGATTTGAAATCTCTAGGCAGAACCGTAATATAAATAAAATAATAAAAGGTGAGCAGGGCTCTGCCTCCTGCAGGGAGGCCCCTCACCACAGTCCCATTCTTATTCCTCCTGCCCTGGAGACTCCTCCAATGGCTTGAGAGGGGATGGGAAGTGAGGCTGAGGAGGAGTGGGCAGGATAGGGAGGCAGCTAAGATGATGCGAGGGAATCTCAGTGTGGGGATCCTTGTGGAGCTTTCTTCCCTCTTAACCCCTCCATAAATTTTGCCATGGGGTGAAGAAACCAATCCTTGATATTCAGCCAACAGCTCCTATCAATGTTTTATTGGTAGAGCTGAAAGGAATGGTTTGTCCTTTGACCAACATTTTCAAAAGGAAGATAAACTCCTGTGCTACAATCCTTTGGCTTATCCCACAGTTTATAAACCAAATGTACCTTACAGTTACCTCAGGTGGCCTCCACAATCTAATCCACACTTTGCAGGATCTCCATACCAGAATAACAGACTTTTGTATAGGTCAATAATAGAAGTAATATTCCCCACTCCTTAGCCCACCATACTATTTGAGGTAAGGATATCTGTTAGTGCAACCTACAGCAGACCTGAATCCCCTTGGAGTGGAGGACAGAAACTAGGATCACCAGACTGCTTTCTAAATCTGCATCCCTGTACCTGTGGCACATGGCCAGATGCATTAGGGTAGCTACAGGAGCAGCAAGGGAAAGCTGGTGGCCTTCAATTGCCTATACTATCAGAAAGAACAGAAACACAGGTGCAATAGTGAGAGACTGGATCTGGAGTCATGCAACTTTCTCTATCAATATTGCTCTTTTTCGCTGCCCTGACCCATCCACCTCCAAATTTCTCTTGCATCCCGTAGGTTGGAAAACTCTCAAAACTCTCGACTACAGTACACTCCATGGAAACATTTTCTTGGTGATGCCTGTGTAAATATTCCAGCAAATTTGCTTTTAGTTTTTAAAGGTTGTTTTATATGTTTGAAAATATATTTCCTTCATGTATATGCTCAAAAAGGATTACAGGACTAAGCAAAGTGAGAGCAAGAGTGGGTGGGTTTTGTAATACTGAAATAATGTGATTGAAAATGCAAATAACCATTTTTCATGGTTTTTCTGTACTCTAATTCTCTGAGTAGACGAGTGTTTGCACTGGATTTTTGCAATGCTTCAAGGAAAGGTAGGGAAGTTTAATTTTCTGTCTTTGTGTGTGTGTGTAACATGCAAAGGATTATAGCTCTTGCTAAACCTGAGTCTACTGTCACTTGTATTGGTTTTACATTAATATAACTCCATTCATTTCAACATAGCTACTCCTGAACAACATAGATGTATGTGAGAAGAGAATCTGGCCTCTATAAAATGAATGAACCTGAATAGACAAAGATTTTTTTTTTCTTTTTTCACTGAAATGCTCATAGTGGTTAGGTGCTTGAATAGGGAAGCAAAAGGGATGTTTGTGCACCTTTTTTCTTTGTTCTGCTCGAAGGAGATGGGTGTATTTGCTAAGCTAAGTGAAAGTTTCTTGGTGTTCTTTTTATGTAATGCTTTTGGAGAATGTGACTGAAAAGGATAGTCAGTGAGAATTTGGTTTTGTAAAACAGAATGAGACTGTAATCTAGAAATGAATGAAAATGGGCTCTTAAGTGTTTGTTCAAATGCAGTATGGTGGAGTCTCTCATCATCCCCATAGTGTATTGACTTTAATAATGAGATTAGAGCATTCCGCTTCTTAGGGTCAAATTCTGCCCACATTAACATTACTATAAACCCAGAGTAACTCCAACTAAGTGTATGGAGTTGCTCTGAATGCAGCTGACAGCAGAATTTCAACCTAGGTCACTAGTTTGGATGCAACCCAGGTTAACAGTGACCAAAACTTTAAACCATCTGTTGGCAAAGGAACAGAGTCACACTTCTCATTGTGCCCTCAGGTTTCACTGCAATGGGAGAATGGGTTGACCACACACGGGGACGCCTGAGGCAGTTAAGCTGGTCCTGTACATCTCGTTCCCTCTCTCTAGATTTGGTGTATTTGTATCCGGAATGCAGCTGAATTGCAAGTGCAAACCAAGGGCCCATACTGTATGCTCTGTTCAAGAAAAACTTCCATGACTTCAGCAGGAACTATGCGTAAATAAGAAATTCTACCCAAGCAAGCCAGTTGCAGGTGCACAGCAAAATGTTTTATTGGTCCTACAAAACCCAGGAACAATGCTGCCTATTCTTGACTGCCATCTACTAGCACCTCATATTAACTAACTAAATGTACACAAACACACTATTTTATAGAATACTCCTTTAATACTGTGAGCCTGAGTCTGTATGTGTTACTCACCTTGAGCAGCATTTAGACACAAGAATAGTCACACTGAACTGAAGTGTAAGTGCTGCTCACATTTTGTAAGGAACAGAGTCAAGCTTTGTCATTTCCAGTACCTCAGATTTAATATGGCTAGTAGGTCCCTGCCCTTGGAGTTACATCACAGAAAGCTTTTGAGGTGGGAGATCTTTTCTGGAAAGAAAACATTTGCCCCAACAGCCCTGTGGGTGACAACATTTTACCAGACCACAACTTGACTAGAAAACATGCATTTTTATTAAGATATCTCTTATCTGTAAAGTAACACACTTGTCTGGTAAACACAACTATAAAAATACAGTTCAAAATTGCTCATATTTTGATCCACTGAAATTCACTAGACCACTAGAATGGTACCATTATCTCACATGCTGCAGCTTCATTTCATTTAATAAACTTTTCTATAGTAAGTTAACAAATACTTTAATACTAGATCCTTTGATTTCCAGTTTTCTGTGTTTGTGTTTTCTCAGACAATCAGGCAGTTTATTCAGAAGTAAGTCACATTGCCGGGGCAGCTGAAATTACTCACTTGGCACTCCTGCATAACTTTATGCTTTGTTAATTTTATGTTGAGACTTCAAAATTAGTTTTCAGGGATATAAAAAGTAATTGAAATGCAAAAGTAGCTTAATACCTGAATTATGGTTCAATCACCTAGCCGCTTCTGAAACCTGAATTAATACTATGCTTTCTCTTTTAACAAGCCAGTGATATAGTTTGTTTACAAAGTAATTGATTTTTCAGTATAAATTAGATCAACAGAAAAATTAATATTGTACAAAGCAAGTTTTTGTGGTGTTTGGGAGCCCCATACATGGTCTATAGTTGTATGCTACTGTTCCACTGTTATGCCTGAAATACAATAAAACATGAGTCCTAAGCTGCCAGAGTTAAAGCCATATATTACCCTTGGGAGTAGAGTAAGGGTAGGAAAGGAGGGAGGATTTGGAGCTAGTATGGTTAATAAAAGCAGTAGAGGCCTGCATATACTGGGAAATCTTCAAAGAATACGAGGATTCTAGCCTATCCTTGCCAAGAGCATCTCCTCCATGGTTTGCAGGCAGGGAGGGAAAGAACAGGTCTTAGCATCCTGTACATGCTGAAGTATCTCATGCTGCCATCTGACTGACCATTGATGGTCAAAATGAGAACTGAGGACGGGACTCTTCAGACAGCACCACCTAGAATGGAGTTTTGGTGCATTTGGGATCTCAGGTTTATTCATAGAATTCTACAGTAAGTTCTATTACAATACAAGCAAAAAGGTATAAGAATATTTAAGATGTGAGACTCTGCCACTCTCCACTCCTAGTTATTCTCTACATCATCAAAACAAAGAACTTTAATCAAGTCTCTTACAGTTCATTCAGGAAAGAAAAGAGAAATTTAAACAAAATAGTTCAGTAGTTGTTTATGTGAATTCAATAAGACAGAATGTGGACTTTTTGTACCAAAGCTTTATTTATAAAGTTCATGTTTGGCAAGGGCATTCATAGGTTCTGTAAACAGGGATTGCTGAAAAGTAACATACTGTGTGGTAGCTGAGATATAGAACCTGTGTCCCTTGAAATTAATCACAAAATCCCTTTGACTTACATGGGAGTAAGCTATCATTTCCTTATTTCTTGTACTAAATACTGAAGAAATTTCACTGTGTGGTCACTGCTGGGAAGTGGTTTTAAGGGCTTTTTAGTTGTTCGCTTTTTTTTATTTATTTTGGGTCACAAAGTGAAAAATCCCCATCTAGAAGAGAAGAAATTGATGAACAGTTCTTTTATGCTAATTTTTCTTCAAGTATAAATAAGTGTTCAGTTTTGGAAAGACTTTGTGGTGG
The DNA here is from genome assembly GCA_007922305.1 of Dermatemys mawii. Classification (NCBI taxonomy): domain Eukaryota; kingdom Metazoa; phylum Chordata; order Testudines; family Dermatemydidae; genus Dermatemys; species Dermatemys mawii. The sequence continues at coordinate 70,843,778 of ML677326.1, forward strand.
TGGTGGTAGCTTTGGTTAAGCAAAGTTCTGTGTAGAGGCAGCGGTCTTGGGAGAGCAAGCTATGTAAGAAGCAAGAGAGTTTGTTCTGTCTTGGTCCCTCATTAGAGCTAATTCTTGGGGCAAAGTTGCTTTCTGGGAACCAGTCGTTGCTGGGCTGAGAATCCTGAAAAGAGAGATTGCCTGCTGTCATAGTTTAGGGCAACTGCATGTGTATTTCCCCTCAGTGGTCTAGCAAGCGCACCCAATCTCCAGCTTTCAGCTCCCCAGCTGTTCCTTGGGTGAAGACCCATGTCTCACTCCTTTCTGACCAGGGTATATCCAGGCCGAACAATTCCCTGCTTTCACTATGTTGCTACAAGCAAAGACAGTCTGCCTAAACCGACCTGCTTGCTTTCTCTTCAGAGACTGATAAGAGTGACTGATACAGATATGTTACCACACAGCTCTTTCTAAACAAGTTTTCTTAAGGTGAAAGCATTACAGGAAAAACATACTAAAACAATAAACCTACATGCATGCTAACAGGCTTATGAGAGTTCATCCCAACTCTACATGCATCCCAGTAGGCTCTGGTAAGAGCAGACTTTCAACATTGCAACTTCAGCTTGGAATAAACAGCCCCATGACAAGTTTAGTCCACCCTTTTATACAGATCAGGAGTTTCCAGAAGCAGGTAATTACTGTAAAATGGGTCTTTCTCCAAAGGGCATATCTTCAAAACCTTGGCTTCAGATGGGAGAATTTGCATTCCCCTCAGCTCAAGGTGCTTCCTAGGAAATCCACTTCATACTTATTGTTCCAAAAAGACTTTTGAATTACCTCACACCTTCTAGAGATTGCTTTCATCTTTTCTTCCTTTTGCAGACATTCCCACATTCTCTCAACAGTACATAACCACTAAAACCCCAAAGGTATTGACTCTAATTCAATTTGATTTAACTTAAGTAAGTAAAGTTATTTCAGAATATTACAGGATATTTGTTAATCTGTCAGACCTGCTGCTGTTCGAACACTTCTGTTGCTGGACTGGTGTATATGTGCAAATAGAAAAGCTACATTTAGAAAATTCCAGACTCCACATTACCTACTTCTCTCTCACTGGAAAGCTGACCTGCAGAGCCCCAGACATCTACTCCCACTCAGCAAAGAGCCACCATTGATGTCAGAACGAGATACTAGTATCAGAAAAAAGGCAACACAGAGTTGTGGCCCAGGGGGACCACAAGCTAGATAGTTGGTGTAAATCAGCATAGTTTTAAGTCAATTGAGCTATGCCAATTTATACCAGCCAATGATCTGTCCCTATTAGTTATAGTGCACAATGTTCCATCTTGTTCCAAACAGTGAGATTCACATTAATGATGAGGTTGACAAAAGACCCCATCATAGAACTCTCCCAGTCCACATTTGGTTTGCATTCAGAGATTCCTGTTAATACAGTTACTACTTATTGGATATTTGATAGAGGCTTCAACAGAAACACAAGTTTCATTCTGTTTGTTTGTTTTTAATTAATGCTGTAACATGACAAATGTTTCACATACTAAAGAAACAACAAAATAGTATATGTGGGCAAAAGGATTATTATGGTAAAAATATTAATTTCCCTTGCTTTATTTTTCATCTGTGGCAAACCTTGTCTGGTTGCTAGGATCAAGATGAAACATTATGTACTATGTCAGGTAAGGATAGTATAAATGCCAAACTTTCTTTCAGTTCTGATTTGCACTTACTCAGACATATCCATGCAAAATTCAGTCCAAGTTTTACTTGATTTCAAACCAAAGCCACAAAACATCTCTGCTTTTCTTGAAAAGGTTTTGAAACATAGTGCATCTTTTCATTAATTTGGGTCTAATTCTAATTCGGATATAATCACATCCATGCTGGGATTCATAAGGAAAATTTCACACAGATCTAATCATGAGGTCATTCCCAGCAAACATGTTTTAACAACATTCAACAAGAGCACCCTCTAGTGGTAAGACAGAGCTTATTTAAACAACAAATGGCCCAATGGGGAGATCTGTAATCTTTGATTCTAGAGGAAATGAGCATTATCAATGTTCAACAAGCAGAACAAAGTCTTAAGTAACATTTAAATGCCACTGTTGGGTAGATGGGTGTCATTTTTTACTACTTGTTAAAAATGTGATCTGATATTTTTTTCACTAATAGAAAATTACAGTGTATACAAAAAGATAGTGAGATTACATTTTGGTTTTCAGAAACCTAGAACTAGTCATATTAATATTATGAAGGCATTATAATAAGAATGTTATTTTAGTGATAGAATAGGCTGGCAACAAAATATATATAAATTGTAAATTCATCCTAGATACCCTAAAATAGTATGTATTGAGTAATCCTTTGTTTTTAAAAATAAACATTGTTTGCTATGCAGCTACATCGAGCAGCACTTTTCATTTTCACCGATTGGTAACAGGTATCGCACTTTTAATGTATATTATATTTATTTTCATTCTGTCATTGCTTCTATTTTTAATCTATTGACTGTAGGTCTGATGAGAACTAATTGGAAAATACTTTGCCTGAATAAACTTTTGGGATTCAATATGTCATCCTGGGGGAATATAAATAAAATAAATATTTTAAGGTTCTGCTTTCGATTAGACATCCCTCTTAACCTGCCTCTAACTAGGAATTTCCTGGAATAATCTGAAGTATTTGGGTTTCTGCCTATTCCAAACTAGCTTAGTGAAGGAGTCACATTTCATTTCTAACTTTTCTTTTATATTCGGCAAGCTGGCAGGAGATAGGAGCATAAGCATTACAGAACTGACTCCCAGTTTGCAGAGGGAGTGTCTGCATCTCTCCCACAGGGCAGAGTTTCCATGGGAAAATGCTTGTCTTTGCCAGGAGGAATCTACCCTGTCTTTAATACCGAATATTGGATGTTCCTACCAGAGGGTTAGTTCAGCTTCCTCTCTGGTGGCTGTGATCCTTGGTGTGATGAGCAAAGGAAAAATACAATTTATCTCAAATCTCCAAGATCTATAATCTGTCCCACATTTCAGGGTCTCACAAACAATCCTATGTAACTCTTCTGCCAGATGGTGTCAGCAGTAGCAAGGCCCAGGTTTAATATCTAGTGGTTCCTCTATAAATTACAAAACAGAACCAGCACAAGCCTCCATCCAGAAATGGGAAAACTGAATACCACCCCTGGGCATTTCTTCCCCAGACAAACACTCTATCTGTGTACGTGTGTGAGAAAAAGAGAGAACCAAAAGGAAAATTTGATTATGGGGAGAAGGGACCACAGCATTAATTTGGGAAAACACAGCAACACCGACTCTAAACTACGCAAACAATAAGTAGAACACCAGGCCCACACTATCTTAGGCTGCATCCTTTGCCATGCAGTATGAAAGTCCAGTGAACAACTGTCCCTTTAACACATGACTCCCCCATTTCATATAAGTATGATCCCTGCATCCAAGACTAAAGTGAATTTTAAACCCCAAACAACTAGCATTGATCACTTTCACAAAGTATATGTCTATGCAAACACAGTCTACTCCTGAGGTCTTTCCCCCAATTCAACAATACATGGCAGGAGAGAGGTCATTCAGACCACTGGCTTACACTTATTCAATTATATCTTTAATATTGAGTTATATAGCTATGTTAAGCAACCAACATATTTCTCAGCAATACCCACTGACCAGCTGTACCGTAGCATTCTCTGTGTCGAGCAGCTTTGGCGATTTTAGCTGTCCCTCTCCTTGCCTTCATCTCCTCATTTGATTTGCACCCTGAGTTTTGACTAAGTACCACTTTCTCCCTCTGATCTCACCTCCACTGAGTTCCCACTCGCTGAACATCCTCTGCCTCACCCTCTTAACCTGCCATCTGGCCTTTCCATAACTTGCAGTCCATCAATGTTGATAACTTCTCTTTTTTGCTCTCAACCTGTCTTCCATTTATATAGGTGTTGATTCTCTCCATTCTGTATTCTTCTCCACCTTGACTTCTTTGTCCTTCTCTCCCATCACAAGATCTACCTTGCTACGCTCAGTCCTAGTTCAGCTCCAATATCCTCTTCTCTGCAATGGAGCAAGCCCAGCTGATGGTCTGCAACCTGGCTGGCTTCTTCCACTACAAATTTGTTCTCTCCTGCTTGAACTCTGTCTTTTTTGAGCTAAACAGCTTTACTTCTTCATCATGATTGACTGTCATGCCTGTAATCCCAAATGCTTATTGGCCACTATTGATTCCCTTCTCAAGCCCTCCCCACATTCTGACTCTACTGCCTTCTCTACACAGGATCTTACCAACATTTTTCAAAGAAAATGTTGACAAAGTGCAGCATGACCTCCCCCTCCTGTTCACACTCTCCTACTCTTCCATCACTGATGTAGACGTTTCTCTTTTGCCTTCCTCCAACAACTCCACATGCTCCCATTTTTCTCCTGATCTCCCTTGGCCCCATTATCATCTCTTCCCTTGTCCCCTTCTTTAACACCTCTCTCTTCTGGCTCTTTCCCCTCACAACACAAACTAATTTAGTCTGTCCCATCTTTTTTTTTTTTAAAAAAAAACACGCTTTGTGCCATCTTCCTTCCCCACTTTATCTCTAAGTTCATTGAATGTGCTATTTGTAATCACTTTCTGCAGTTCCTCTCCTCCAGTTCTATATGAGACCTTCTCCAATCCAGCATTTACTGCTTGCATTCCAAAGAAATGGTTCTCACTGAAGTCTCAAATCATCTCTTCCTGATCAAAGCTCAGAACTGTTTCCCCATCCTTATTCTCCTTAACCTGTTAGCTGCTATCACTGCTGTCTACACTGCTCTTCTTCTTTCTCAACTTTCATGACAGCACTCTTCTTTCCTCTCTATTCATTCCTCTGACATCCTATTCAGAAAATTATCTTCTTCCCCTTACCCCCTCAGACACACACACTTTCTGTGGGGATCCTCTAGGACTCTGACAACTCAAAAATTTACCTCTCCACTCCTGACCTGTCATCATCTGGCTAAACGAAAATCTCATCCTATCTCTCTCACTTCTCCTTGTGGTGAGAGTCCTGTGACTTGAGTCAGACCATTATTGCTACCACCATCTTTATAAAAACCCTGAGGGTCGAGGACAAGCTGAACAGGAGTGTTCCAAGGTTCACCTATGGGAGGAAACATCAATACTGACATCTGCAGTGAGAATACGGAGAAATGCATCAACTACATCTAATGAAGTCAAGAAGTCTCCTCCAGAACAAGGATGACACTTTAGGAGGCCACGGTCGCAATCCAAAACTTTTTCTTCATCCACTTGTTAAGCTTCATGACGTCGAGAATGGCTCTGATACTGCCTGGTGCATGTCAGTGCAATGGTGAAGGAAAATCTCTCGTATTCAGAGGATATTTTGTTCTGGAACAGATTGTTTTATTGGGTTGTTGGACAGGGTGACTGGATTAAAAAATGGTTGGGGTAGAGCCCTCAGCTCCTGGGAGTATCTGTGTCTCACTATTTCCCTGACCCATTTGTGATCAATGAAAACTCATCTTCTAGGAAACTGGAACTCCTGGCCCCTAGCTCCAGCTTTGGGTGGAGGCCTATGCAGTCGTTATCATAAAGTGGATTGGGGGGGAAGGGAGAAGGTAGGCTGAGCTTGTGCGCTTTCTCTATGACACTGTTATTCCCAATTGAAATTGATTAGTACATTAGAATGATCTTCTGCACATTAATTTGCCTGAAGTAAAAACAGTATCTCTGCCCTGCTATTGATCAAATGACTTTTTGTCACTGGTGCTAAATTCCACTTACATTTGTATTCCAGTGTATTACGTCCGCAGGAGCACTCAATAAATTCATCACAAGCAGGTGCTATTACCACGAAGGTAACCTGAAGACTCAAGGGTCTTTACTGCAATTGTTTCAAATCCCACATAGACCTTTCACTAAATGGCAGAGAATGAAAGCAGTTAAAGCATAAAGTGTTCTAAGTTTATGAAGTGTTACTCATAACTGTCCAGAGTCCCCAATTTCACATCAGAAATTATCCTGGTCTCGCTTCAGCCTGGCATTGTCCTTCATCAAGGGCAGGGATTTTTAAAATGAACAAACAGCAGCACAGACCGAGGCATTTATAAAGAGGATCCATCTGTTTTCTAACTGTTACTCTTTCCAAAACTTACAGGCTCCACTCATTATCCCAGAAGCACTTCTCGAGCCATTACATTGTCACTTGGAATTCAGGAGAGAAATGAAGCATCCCCTGCTCTCTGACTGGAAACTGATTAGGTTGAGCCACTCCAAGTAGCAGCACTTTGAACTTGTCTAGCCTCTTAAAAACCTCACTGAACATCCCAACATCTTTGGGAGGGAGGGAGGTAAGTAGTGTCTTTAGGGAACCCAAGCCACAGAGGCAGGCAGTAACCTCCCCCCTGGACAAGTCATGGGTAGAACCATGAGTGCATGTGTTCTGCTACACCCTTGTATCAGAAGCCTTGGTAAATTTGTTTTGTTTTTCTTAATAGCTGCTGTGTGCAGTACATCCTGGTGTTGTGGCATTATCTTACTATAGAGTATGATGGCAAAGACAGGAACATGAATTAGCTAAGAAGGATTTATTTTGCAAAGCGATTACTATTGCAAGGACATTTCAATGAGAACATGAATAATTCTTTACTTTGGTGATGATGATTAATGCTTTGACGTCAGCAGCCCCTGGCATAGCCATTTACAGCAACGGATTTTCCACAACAGGAAAATCTGGCTCCCTGAGCCAAGAACATTAATAGAATTTAATTCCAGTAAACAATAATAAAGTAACATTTGCAGATGCCACACATAATTTCAGTATTAAACATAACAGAGAGCACACCTCCTTTCAGCACTCCTAAGACTTTGTTCTAGCACTTAATGATTTTGCATATGAGGTATCAGTCAAGATCTGCAACTAGTCAGTTTTTGTCCATAGAATTCTCCGAGGGAAGACCAATTCACCAGTGGAAATACCTGGGCCTAACAGAGTTAAGCATTGGCTGAACTGGAGCCTACACTGCTAGTGCTGATTTCACAATTTAATAATTAGTAATAGGAAGACACTGCCACTGTCCCATTTTCCTTACCTCAGTATTTCCCAAAGTATGGGATATACTTCCTGGGGGTGTGTGAAAGATGAGCCCTGGGACATGGAAAATGGATACATTTGGATGTTCTTTAATGAACAACTGAAGTTTCTTTTTTCTGAAGGGGATTCAGCTTTCCAAAGTTTGAAACACTTCATCTGGTCTCCCTCTGAGGTTTGATCATGGAGCACTTGATGTGATTGGCCCAGTTTGTCATGTACACTAGCACATCATCTCACTCGGTCATAACCAAGTTGCACTGTGCATCTGTTTATTTTTATCTTAGTGATATTTGAGTTTCCATATCCCGTAAACACTTGGGATGCAAAGCATAAAGGAGAGGTTCCATACTCGTTGATCTAAGCTAGTGCATCATATTCACAAAGAAAGACACTGATGTGAATTCTCCTCTTCCATCTCTACTGTCATGCTTCTTCTGGTGCTTTTCAAAACAATGGCGATGTCCTGCCCAAACTAAAACGGCAAAGGCCGCGACTGTGTGTGTCAGTCATGTTTTGTTAGGAACTCCAAATTAGACAATTCTAGCATCACTATATACAACATTTGTACCACCATCTTATGAGCTTTAGTAAGTAGGAAATTATATAGCATTTGCAATGCATCATCACTATATAATGAGAAATCCTCTGCCATAAAGAGAATGTACAATACATTTTTATGAAGTGTTATTAAAAATTATAAAATGGCATTTGGAAATTCTGTATTCTGCTGGGTCAATAACGGTAACAAAGGTCTAGTCATCTGTTTATATGGCCCACTATCACTGCAGAATGTGAATGCCTCACAATTATCCTTACACAACCCTTTTGGAGGTGTGGAAGCACTATTATCCCCATTGTACAGATCTGGGGAACTGAGCCCCAGCTCCTCAAAGTTTCTCTGGCAGTGCCTAAATACCTAAGTGACTTGCATAGGACCACATTCCCACCTCCAGTTTCTCTGGTCTTTCAAGCAGGAATTATTCAGCTGAAATGCAAATGCATCAGACAGAATGTTGCCAGTGCTTCTCTTTTTAATCCATTAGCTCCATTTGAAGTGTCATGACACTTTAACTGAGTGGATCAAAGCACCTGGCTCTGCTGCAAGGTGGCACACTATGGTCAACCTGAATAGTGATGAGAGGAACAAGGCAATTTATTGAAAGCTGGGGAAGATGCACATAGCAAGCAAAGCAGAAAGTATGTGTCTGTGTGTGCACACCCATGTTGCTGCTGTATGGAAAGTATTACTGGAAGAAACTGGAAGGAAAAAAGATATTTATTTGTAGTTGCACCAAGTTCCAGTTCCATTATTTTACTTTAAACAATTTAAGTTGGAACTGTTTCTTAGAAAAACCGCATGACTTTCAAAAAAGCAGCAAATAATTCTTAACATTTTGATTATAAAGTTATCAGTGTCAGCAAGACACTCCAAAGCGTGCATCACTTCGTGTGGTTGTGACAATCTTGTACCTAACAAGGAACAAAGTGCTATTCCAACAGAACACAAACACACTTATCTTATTTTAACAAAAATCCTAGGTGTGATTCTTACTGAAGCTTTGATTTCTTCCTGCAGCAATGCAGATGAAGGGTAGAATAGACTAGTCACCACCCCCTTAGCCCCTCTTTGCAAACAATAACGATACTATACTAAAAGTGATGGCTTTTATTGAGTATGAAGGATGCATTAACATTTTTATTGTGATAAATAAACCTTTTGCTCTTCTGTATGCAGGTGACACCATAAGTGATTGCGCATAATGTCTATGATGAATGTACAGTGTTCAAAAAGGCATGGAATGATAATCTTCAAGAAATACGTTATGGGGAAATATATTGATCTGCCTTGCCTACATGGAATGGTAAAGGTATTTTAATTTCAGTTTATATTTGGCTCATGATAGGTCTGCAGTAAGTGCTTGCCAAGTACTCAGTCCAGATCAATATTTATGAAAACTCACTACAGAATGCTGCTGACTTTTATTTTGTAGGCCAAAAATGAATATAGCCACCCACTTACACCATTACATATCATTTATGAAATCAGATTACAGAATTACAGTCAAAATTACTCAAGAAAAATAACCATTTCTGATGAGCAGATGGAAACAAATGCCTTTACCCTCCTACTCTTCCAAGTTAAGGGGGGGAAGACACATTAAGTTATGACACTCAGTAATCGTGAGATCAAAACCACTTTGGTTACTTGCATGAATATAAACGTTCATCTATTTTCCTCTCCACGCCCTCACCTTACACACACACACATACAAATCTCACCTTGAGTTTCTACAGAAGTTCCATGCCCTTTTTCCCTAATAAGCTTTGAAGCTTAAGAGCCTGGCAGAGCTAGTCTAGTGGCACGCAAGAAGCACTCCTATACTTATGTCTTCCAAATGCTTTATAGCTCCTCACTATGTAATCTTAGTCTTCAGCTTCTTCATAGTGAGCATAGCCACTAGCATAGGTCCTTCCTAAATTCAAGTTACTGAATAAATCTGTGGTCTCTGTTTCAGAATCCTTCCCTCCCTCCTCATTGTCTTCCTCATCATCATCCTCTGCTTCATCATCTTCATATTCGTCATCATGGTCACCTGCATATCCATCCTTGCCTGATGAGAGGTTCTTCCAGTAGGCATCATAGCCAGAAGCTCCATCTGCCTCTTCACCTCCCGTCTGCCGGCCAAACTTCAGAGAGCGAGCTGTGAATACACAAATAGTTAAATTCTTATTCTTCAGCCTCAGTAATAAGACACCCACTCATCAGTGGTGCATTTAACGTTTCTTCATGTACCATCCATCTTCACCACCTACTCAAGAGTACGCTGTCAGCAAACAGCCCAGTAGTACAATGATCAATCTCCTGAGAGACTTTAACTGGTTTGTTTTCAGGTTTAATTCTTAAAGTCAGAACACCTACGACCGACCCTTTTTCTGCTGTTTCATCCAAAATATGTTATCTCCAGAGATATTCATACATATAATTATGTACCAGATATTTTATATTCAGATCGTAAACGCTTCAAGATCAGAACTTTGCCAGTAGAGCACACTTTTGGTACTGTAATAAATTTGTATTTTATATATAGATACATAGCACCTAAGATAATGTGTGTGTTTATGGATAAGCAGTGCTGAGTGAGCAGACTCATATGGGTATCTTCTCGTGAATTTCAGCATGCTATTTCTTGATGGTGAAGTAAGAAGTGACAGAGCAGAATTAAACCGTGATCACGAGTTCTTCTTCCTTACACCAAAACTTGAAAGTAGAACTTAAATTCATAACCTTGTCAATATCAAGGACACAAACAGCTGTCCTAATGAAGAGATGCTGCAGCTCAGAGTCAGCAACAACTCCAAGTACTCTCAATATAAATGCCACAAACTCCCCAAAACATTCTAAAGCATGCAAGAACCTCAACCTTCCTATACACACAAACATCCCTACACGGCCACCAATGGCATCGCATGCTGCCAGTTTTAAAAGATGAACATACTACATTTTCAACACAGAAAGTAAGACTCTTGGTAAATTGACTTGCTAAATCAGAGATGCAGCGTTTGTTCCATTAGCCTTTCAAGGACAGTCCTTACTTGACATGCTCAGATCCTTTGTCTCCTGAGTTTCATGCCCACATTTAGGGCAAGGAGGCTCTTTTCCCTTTTCTTGCTTGAAAACCTTGCTTCGGGTGTGATCATCACAGAAACAAGCCTGAAGAGTGAAAAAGAGGATAATGAAAAGGATAAAAGTTATAGTCATAACAATACTCTTCAGAAAGCAGCAGGCAACAGTACCAGGGTAACCTGGCTGAGATTAAAGTTTAACTAGTTCTTTCTGTAGCAGGACTGGAAATTCATGTACAATCTACCCACTAACTGCTTCTGTGTTGGACAAGGTTCCACTGCTTTCTAGGGGAGGGAAGCTAGGAGGATGCTGGAACTGGGAAAAAAGGATGTTGGCAGAGGAAGCAGGGTCCTCAAGGAGTGCCTTGTCTTGGAAGTTGTCAGCCAGAGGCTGGCCCAAGTCAGTGGGAGCACTATCTGATTGACCTCAGCCATATGGATATTGGGTTAGTTCAACAAGTTAAAAGCAAACACAACTAAACTTCAAATGTCTGTCTTGCAGGGCAGTGTGTTCACTGTCCTGCTAAATGGAACCTCTCCCTGTCACAGGCAGTCAGTTTGTAACTAAAAGAAGACACCAATGTGAATTAGTACTAATTTAGCACCAACAGTGTGCTCAGCACTGTCCAAGACACCTCAATAAAGACACTTTCTGCTCTGAACTCTGAGACGCACACTGCAAGAATAGGAGATTGAGAGAATGTGGTTAGTTAGATTGATTTTATTTATTTAAATGGACCCCTTAATGAAAAGTGTTGGGGTGGACAGTACATTTGATTTGCTGTAAGATTTTAGGAAAATGATCCAATGAGACTTGGGATACTGCAATGGGAGAATTTTATTCTCAGTGCAAAGGAAGCAGCATTGAAGACTATGAAAATGGGAGCAGGAAACAACTGAAGAGACTGCCTACAATGACAGAACTGAAGGAAGATGCAGGGTGGAGAGGGGGATGTTTGTGAGGGTGGGGGGAAATGAGACCAAATGAGATGAGAGATGCAGGCCAAGGTGGAGTCATGCAGGGCCTGAAAGCAAGAATGAGAAACTGAAAACTTAAAGAAGTGCTGGACAACAGGGCACCAGTGAATGCAGATGAGTAAGGGGTGTGATGAGGTTTGAACAATGGGAGAAGATCATTTTAGCAGTTGTGTTGGCGGCTTAGCAGCTAGATGGACGGGGAGGAATCAGTGTGGGATCTGAGAACCCAAAGAGGAGGTGAGAGAATCAAAGCAAGACACAATGGAGCATAGACAAGTATTCGGGCCATATGGCCCTTACCTCATACAGAAGGTATGAGTTTTCTATATATTGTGAAGGGAGATGTGACAAGACTGGGTACCAGAAGGACATGTAAGGAGAATGGTTATAACTATAGCTACTTTAAGTATCTGTATTTTTACCTTACAACGCAGGCATGAGTGCTGCCCAAGCCGGTTACAGGAAACACCTGACAAAAAAATGGATAACATCAGTCTTTGAAAATGAAAGGTAACTTGGCTCTTTTCTTCTACTTTATACATCCAGATCAGCTTTCCAGTTCCATGGGTATCCTAAAATCACCAGTGTCACCAAACAAAATGAAAAGATAATACAGGGAAATACAAATTTAGCCAAATAATATATTATTTAAAAGGGCTCTTCATTTCTCAGCAATTTTTCCTGATCAACAGTTCCCAAAGCTACCCATTTACAGAGTTGTCTGCCACTGAAGTTCTAACCATACATTGAACGTAGAGTATAAAAGTAAATGATTGTGTATGTTTTGAAGTCCTTACAATAAGTGTCTTGCTACAATCATACTCACTGTAGTTACAGTTGTATTGGGCTATTTTATCTCTGTTTTTAAGAGTTTTGTATGCTGAGTCTAATATCTCATTAATAATTTGGTATGACTTTGGAAGCAACTGGTCCCTTATCCACCCAAAACCAATTTTTTTAAAAGATTCAAACATTTTTATGTTCTCACATTTTTACAAACACGTTGGAGTTGACTGAAACCAGTTTGTTCACAAGATGGTTTCACTGCTTCTTTTCCTCATAGTACCAAAACAAAACCCCCACCAGAGCTGTATAGTAATTTTAAATGGAATGTAAGGGCTGAATGCTGATTACCCTTATTTTCCTAATTCGAAAAGGATTTGATGATGCTTAGCAACTTGCAAAATTGAGCTGTCTGTGACTAGTTTTATAAAGAATTGTCTGTCATGTCCTTATTTAAATCAGACCTCATTACACATATTTACATACACAATCTAGTGTAATGTTATTGATAGCAAATACATAAGTAGCAAGGAGCAAAACTGGGTTGATGGTGTCTTTTTAAAATCCAGGTTGCCTTAATATTTTCATGTTGTTACTTTTATCTCCACAAGAGGGTGTACTGTAAATGAAATGAAATGGGATTTTATATCTAAAAGAATGCATGAGCATGCACAGCCTGTTTTGAATCTTTACAGACATTTTATCAAGTGCATTGTTTATAACCAAACCGCCATCTCACTCTCATCCAACCGTGAGAACAAGCTGTTAAAGCTTCAGAAATAGACAGCAGGGATTCTTCCTTTTGCGAAAGCTAAGCAGGGGTGTGGGATCTGCCATATTCAAAGGGACGGCTCTGTGAACAGTAATTAGTACATTAAAGTATTCCCATAAGGTATTCTGTACTTTAAATGTGTTTTTTTACAGCTACGTTTTATATTTCAAACTTATGAAACAGAACATTTTTCATTGCAAGAGTGGGATTGGCCGTATCTGTTCGACAATATTGAAACTGAATATAAAACTATCACACTCAGTCCAGCTCTCTACTGGGACTACCCTGCACTGTAGAATGTTAAACATAGGGTAACCCTTGTAAAGTAACTTCTTCACTCACTGTAACTTCACAGCTGTGAATTAAGAGTCAAGCAATCAAGACGAAATTATCCCTTTTGAGCACAGTTGCTGCTCCAACAGGAAGGCATTCTGGAAGTACATAAAGGGGAGCTAATCAAGGCTCAGGCAACAGTTAACGGGGGAAAAAAGGGATGAGAGATGAAAAGAGGCAAGACTTAGAAAAATAGAATATAAAATTTAAAACAGGAATATTTTGAATCATAAGCTACCATTGAGGCCAAGAGCTTAGTAGATTCAAAAAAGGACTGGACGTTTATATGGACACAAGAACATGTAGTCACAATAGCAAGGATTTAAAAAAGAAAAAAAAAGGCAAAACCAAACACAGCCAAATTTTGAAAGCAGTATAAACCCTCATGTGTCAGGCATAAGCCATCCCCTAATTAACAAGAAGAAAATTATCCTACAGACAGTATATTTCATACATGCCTACTACCAGGTTTTTTCATCTTCCTCTGAAACAGTTGGACTTGGCTATGGCTGGATACTGGACTAGCTAGACCACTAGTCTGATCTGATATTATAATTCCTCTGTCCAGGTAAGGTTTCAAGTCCATCTGAGGTTTAAGATTTGCCCACATGATTTTATGGCTGTACCAGACTCCCCCCTCTCCTATGGTAATCAAAATTTGATGGTTTGTAGTTTCCTGTTCTTTGGTTTATGTATTAAAGTGAGTGTTGTTCAAATATGGATGTTGACCCTTTGCTCTATATACAGAGAGCAAGAGAGCAAAGGATCTCTCTCTATCTACATATATATATAGGTCCTGATCCAAATCCCATTGACTTTGGGCTTTGGATAAAAAAGCTTCCCCACACCTTTTGCATCCTTCTTGCACTCCTCTTCATGCCCTCATCTGTGCTGTATTCTACAGGATAGGCCAGGTGCCTGATTCAAGTCCCTCCTCAAAACTCACTTCTTTAGATGCTAACCCACATTGACAAAAAATAATAATAAAAAAAAAATCCTGTCTTTTATTCAAGGAGCTCTAGCTGAACCACAAGGAATCTGGGGAAGTGCAGCCATGCTAGACAGGGCCAACATTATTTCTAAGGGACCAATGATAAAAACTCCTGTTTCCTAACCAGCTGGGAAAATCACAGTGGACAAGTGAAATAACAGGCCATTTTTCACCACCTAAGCAGGTATTATTACACAGTAGGAAGAAGTGAATCTGCTTAACATTGGTGAAAGAGGTTTTAAGTGCATAACTTACATTTAAATGTCTCTGCCTCCAAAACTTGGCAGCTGGCTTGATGCTCAAACTGATCATCTTCACAGAGGAAATTATGACAAAAAGAGCAGCTGAATATTCTGCCTCCTACAAGATTTATCCAGACAAACAGAAAAAATAGCAAGCATGGGTTTAAAAAAACAACTCTTTTACTCATGCAATTTACGCAGCTTTACATGGTTTTGACTAAGAATAAATTTTCCCTTCTGCCACAAAACACTTAAGAAGAAAATCCTAAATTAAACATTGTCCATCTGGCATTATGCTGAAATATACTGCATATTATAATGACACAGCATAAAAGTGAAACAAGGAACAGTAGTGGTCATTTTATGTTTTGGCTTGATTACAACTGAAAGAGATAATGTTAAGACAGTTTTGGGACCAAAATATCCCTTTTCCATCCTCACCATCTCCTCTCCAAAATATAAATTTGGTTGAAATACCCAAGAGGAACTCCACAATTGGAGGCTGGTGTTGTTTGATCAAGGAGCTAGGTAGCAAAAGAAACAAAACATCTCTTTTGGTACCGAAGAGACAGCCTGTCTCTAATTAGAGACACTAATTAGTTTTTTTTTATCCTTCAATCTTAAACAACTTACCATGATCCCAGACACCTCTTTCACACTCAATGCATTCTGCATCTGCTAGAGGGCACATACAAGCATGTGTGCTGAGACACTTCCTACCATGGCAGACCCAAGCTTCACAGAAATCACAGATTGCACCCTGCAAGCACAGAAACATATCATCTTGGAACATCTATTGTTTCTAAAGAGAAAATCTGCTTCTGTACTCTAGAACGTGCCCATGTATCCATTTGGGCTATCATTAGGCTCATTCCACTTTAGGGGCATGTGGTTTGAGGAGAGGTGAAGGTAAGGCATAATGCCTCTTTCACCTTTACACCCAGTAGCTAGAAATGTATCCAGATTCTCATCAAGTCCTTTCAATATTCAGCTCATGTTCTCGGCATTCACTTCTGAAGGACTTAATATAATCAGCTGCACTTTGGTTTTGCTGTTTTATTTTCTCCATTAATGTCTTGAATCTTATGCATGAAAAATAGCTTTCTCCCCATAATTTATGGATATGATCTTGCAGCCTTGTTGGCATATATGAGATAATGCTCTGGTAAAAATACAATTTATCATATCAAAGACCACTCAAGCTATTCTTACAGCTTAAATCAACTATTTAGATTTTATAACAAACTACACTAGAACTCTGACCTCTTAAGACAGTAAAGGTCATATAATATATGAAAAATAAAGCAAAAATTAAGTAATCAGTTTATAACCAATTTCATTTTACAGTTAAAATTATAAGACTACAAAAACTACAAACCTCAAACTTAAATTTTAATATTTAGCAGACAGAAGATTTCCTACCTCACATCTGACAGCAACTTCACAACATACTGTATGCATAGGGATTTGAGTTACATCAACATAAAACTGACACACTGATGTGGAGAATCAGGCCCACAGAACTAAGATTCAATGAAAAATCTGTTGCCTTCAAGGCACAGGATGATTTTGTTATTGCAAACAGTCCACTAGCTAGAGGAGGCAGCTGCAAGGATATATTTACATTAATCTTCCATACAGGAGCCCCATCCCCCTAAATTTAAAATTTTTAAGAATTACTTTGGCAATATTCACATTTACAAAGAATACTTTTGGTATTTGAAAGGGATTTATCACCTAACTATATAAGGGATGAAAAGGGAAAATAAGTCACTGATTTACAGAACAATCATTGTAATTAACATTTATGGTTAAACACTGTCCTCACTGACTGCATTCTAAAATGCAGAGGTTTAGTTTGATATTAGTCTACAAAAAATAAAAGCCCAATTCACAGAATCCAAGACCAGAAGGGACCATTCCATTATGATCATCTGGCCCAAAGGTTCTCAACCTTTTTCTTTCTGAGGCTCCCAACATGCTATAAAAGCTGCACGGCCCACCTGTGCCGCAGTAATTGGTTTTCTGCATATAAAAGCCAGAGCTGATGTTAGGGGGTAGCAAGCAGGGCAATTGCCTGGGGCCCCACGCCACAGGGGCCCCAACGAAGCTCCATTGCTCAGGAGTCAGCTTCAGCCCCCGGTGATGGGCTCAGGGACCTGGGCTTCAGCCCCATGTGGTGAAGCTTCAGCTTTCTGTTCTGGACCCCAGCGAGTCTAATGCTGGCCCTGTGCAGAAGCCCCCCTGAACTGCTCGAGGCTCCCTGTGGAGCCCCGGACTCCTGGCTGAGGACCACTGATCTAATCTGACCTTCTGTGTAACATAGACCAGAGACCTTTTGAAGAATTCTGCACATTGCTCTCATCTTCCAAAAGACAAAATGCTTTTGTATACATACCACCATTGCAAGGCCAGTACTGTACACGCCAGCATGTTTTATAACACAGTCTGAAGACTTCATCATACATTTTGTTTTCCCTATTAATCCAAAACAACAAAAAATTATTTAGAGTCAAAATAGTTTAGAGTGAATGACAACGTAACAGCAGTGAAAAATAGGGAATTTAAGCAGTTACTTAAATATACAAAAGGCAACAACAAAAAATGCAACAAAACATGCTATCACATCTCCTTCTCTGATCCTCCAGAACAAACTAATTAATTATTTTTCTTATCCATTTAGGCCCAAATCTTTCTCACCTTACTTCTGAGACTGTAAACTCTGTAGGCCCGGTCCCATGTCTTACTGTGTGTTTTGTAGCTTGCTGAGCACTCTGTCAGCACTTCACAAATCATCAAAAAATCACATAAAAGTAAAAAAACATTACTTAGATTGCAGAGACAATCAATCAACATTTTTACCACTCAGTAATAGTGACCATAGTCTAATTAAATTTAGCACCCTTGTAGTGGGAAAATACCAAAACATGCCAGCACAATAACATTTAACTTTTAAAAAAGCAACTACAAAAGAATGAGAACGCTAGTTAGATGAAAATTAAAAAGAGCCCTCACAAGGGTAAAATACCTTCAAGCAGCATTGAGGCCACTTAAAAACATCATACAGTCTAAATGTATACCCCTAATAAAAAAATAAAAAAAACAACAACAAAAAAAACAGGAGAACCATCAAAGAATACCATCATGGCTAAACTTCAAACTAATGGAGGCCATTGGCGATGAAGGAAGCGGGGGTGGGGTGGAGGGTAGAATCTGGAAGTCAAATCCTAATATGGAAAATAGGAAGGAGCACAAACTCAGGCAAGTAAAATATAAAAGTATAAGTAGGGAGATCTAGAAAAAAATTGAGAAGCAACTTGCTGAAGACACAAAAACTAACAGTAAGATTTTTTAAGTAGATCAGAAGCAGGAAACCTGCCAAACAGGCAACAGAGACACAGATAAAGTGTAAAAGGAACATTCAGGGACATCAAGGCCATTGTAGAGAAGCTAAATGAATTTGCTGCAGCAGTCTTCACTGGAGAAGATTTGGGGAAGATACTCACATCAGAGCTATTCTTTCTGGGCATAAATTGGAAGTACTGTCCCCAATTAGAACAAATTGATACCCTAAACAGTAATGAGTCACCACGACCAGATGCTGCTCATCTAAGAGTTCTGAAGGAACCCAAATATGAAATTTCAGAACTACTAATTGTAGTATGTAACCTATCACTAAAGTCAGTCTCTGGTCCAGATAACTGGAAATTAACTAATGAATGCCAATTGCTAAAAGGTCTCCAGAGGTGATGCTGGCAATTACAGACTAGTAAGCCTAACTTTTATATTGGGTGTACTGGTAGAAACTATAGTGAAGAACAAAATTATCAGACACAGAGATAAACATGATTTGTTGGGGAAGAGTCAACAGAGCTTTTGTAAAGGGAAGGTGTGCTCACTAATCTATTACAATTCTTTGAAGGAGTCAACAAGCATGTGAATAAGGGTGATCCAGTTGATATAGTGTATTTGGATTTTCAGACAGTCTTTAACAAGGTCCCTCCCAAAAAGCTCATTAAGGAAATGATATAGCCATGGTATAAGAGGAATGGTCTTGTCATGGATCAGTAACTAGCTGAAAGACAAGAAACAAAGGATAGGAATAAATGGTCAGTTTTCACAATGGAGAGAGATGAAAAGCAGGGCCCTCCAATGATCTGTATTGGGACCTGTGCTTTTCAACATTCACTAATGTTCTGGAAAAGGAGGTTAACAGTGAAGTGGCAAAGTTTGTAGACGATGGAAAATTATCCAAGATAGCTGAGTCCACAGCAAACTGTGAGGAGTTAGAGAGTTCTCACAAGACTGGGCAACAAAATGACAAATGTAATTCAACATTGATAAGTGCAAAGTATTGCACAAGTGTAAAAATAAAACTGTACATATACACCGATATTTTCTAAATTTGCTGTTGCCACCCAAGAACGATGCTGTGGAGAGTTCTCTGAAAGCCTCTACTCATTGGGCAGCAGCAGTCGAAAAGGCTTATGTTAGGAACTACTTGGAAAGGGGAGAAAAAACAAAACAGAAAATATCATAAGGCCACCATATAAATCCAGGGTGTGTCCAGGTTCAGTTCTGGTTGTCCCATCTCAGAAAGGATATAGTAGAACTGGAAAAGGTTCAGAGAAGAGCAACAAAGGTGATTCAAGGAACAGAATGGCTTCTTTACAAGGATAAACTAAAAAGATTACAGCTGTTCAGCACAGAAAAGAGATGACTAAAGTGAGATATGATAGAAATCTATAAAATCATGAATGGTGTGGGGAAAAAGTGACTACAAAAGTGTTATTTACTCTTTCCTGCAATACAAAAACCAGCGGTCACCTGATGAACAGGCAGATTTAATACAAACAAGGGGAAGTACTATTTCACACAGAGCACAACTCATCTGTGGCACTCATGGCCATGAGATATTGTGATAGCCAAAATTATAACTGGGTTCAAAAAGGAACTGGATAAGTTCATGGAGGCTAGGTCTATTAATGGCTATTAGCCAAGATGGCTAGGGACACAATCTCATCCACAACTACCTCCAACTACCACAAGCTGAGAATGGAAGACAGTGATACATCATTCCATAACTGCCCTTTTTTGTACTCTCCCCTGAAGCTCTGGTATGGCCACTATCAGAGACAGGATAGTGGACAAGACAAACTATATTCTGACCCAGTATGGCAGCTCTTATGTTTTACAAGTTAAGAAATGCCACACTTAGAGTTACCTCTGAAACCTTAATTCTGCCCCCTTGTGTGTCCACCTTGAGCACTGGATGAGGTTGTGATCATATAGCTAAAGACTTTCATAATACATATGCACAAAAGGGCTGAATGGATATTGCACAGGCAACTGCAAATCTTGCATTTCTTAGCTTTTGAGTGCTTCACTTTGCAACCTTATGTGACGGAGTCAGACCAGAAGGATATAGGAGAGTGCTGGAAGGCAGGTACATTAGTCTCAGGGTGTGCAGGTCCCTGTTCCCTGGATAGCCAAACAAAGGCTACTCCAGGCCAATCAAGACACCTGGGGCCAATTAAGAACCTTCTAGAAAGGAGTAGAAACAGCTAGCCTAATTGGGACACCTGAAGCCAATCAGGGACTGGCTGAATCCAGATAAAAATCTCCCAGTCACCCAGGTGGGTTGTGGGTGTCAGGAGTTGTGAGAGGAAGTTGTGCTGTTGGTGAGGCTGAGTGGTGGATAACATATCATCCAGAAGGAAGGCAGCCCTGAGGTAAGGGTGAAGTGGAGTTTGAAGAAGTGGGGACTGCTGTGGGGAAGTAGCCCAGGGAATTGTATTGTGTTTTGTGGATAAAAGGTCAGCCATCTTAGCTGATACTATTAGGGTCCCTGGGCTGGAGCCCAGAGTAGAGGGTGGGCCTGGGCTCCCCCCTTTCTGCCTCCCCTAATTAGTCTCTGAGATTGGGAGACAACAGAGACTGTGCCAGGAAGGATAGCTTCCCCTCACTGGTTTGTGATGAAAATGGCTCAATAGACTGTGACCTTGTCTCCAGAGAGAGAAGGTCTCCGTGGAGGGTCACAGTGAGCCGCTGAGGCTAGTAAAAATCCACCAGGAAATGCAGGATCCATGAAGATAAGGACAGAGCGTTGTCACACTTAGTAATGTTCTTTTAACACAGCTTTCATGGTGTGCAATTTCCTAATTTTTCCTTTAAAAAAAGTATTAAAAATTCTACCATGTGTTACTGTAAACAAACCCTCCGTTATGCGGCATCAGCAGGTACTTGTAGAACTTTAGCTGCATGACAACCTACATTAGCTAATGGCAGGAAGATGGGGAAGGACTGCTGGTGTTATGTGCTGGGTATGGAAGAGTGGCAGGAGTCTCATCAGCATAGCTCCCAGTCCCCTTTCAGAACTTTGTGGGAGCTGGTGCCCTATATGGTACACCTAAAGGGGGGAACATTTTTAACAACTTTATAACTCAGGAGAATTTCCTGGGACAAGAAAGCAAAAGGCATGCTCCTAGCCCTCAGGTTTTGTCCCTACCTAATTTCAAAGGCCCATTACAAACAATGAAGGTGTTAGAACCCTCTTAAAAAATAGAGGCTTAGATTGTTTTAATGGAAAATTTTAGGCAGCCTAAATATCAGAATCACTAGCAGCT
Source organism: Dermatemys mawii (assembly GCA_007922305.1). NCBI lineage: Eukaryota > Metazoa > Chordata > Testudines > Dermatemydidae > Dermatemys > Dermatemys mawii. The sequence continues at coordinate 70,865,226 of ML677326.1, forward strand.
CATCCTACGACACAAGTACCAAAAACTTCTGATTGTCTTTACTGGGAAATCTTGGAAGCTTACATTTGCTGGATACTTTTAGGAACACTTTTTTCTCTCTGTAAACATTTTGCACATTATGACTGACAAATTTCAACAAGACTCAATTTATTTAAAAGATGTGTAATGTACTAGAAGAGCAGAAAATGAACATTCACTACTTTAGTGTAGTCTTTAATGACAGAAGGTTTATGAATTATGATGTACAGTGGAATAGTATTTACACACAAATAGCCTGTTTTTTCAGAAATGCTTAGCATCTGCAGCTCAACAGGTGGTCAACACCTCTGAAAATCAAACCACAAATCACCAACATGCTTTATGGCAAGTAGAAAATATGTAAAAAATATGTGAAAGCTTGTTAAGCCAGGAAAGCAACCCAATTCATTTCAAAGTATGAGTCATATTTAGCCCCTCAGCGCCTCTCTTTTTAAGCAGGCACCAGTGCAAATAAGATTTAGTACCTGATCTAAAGCCCCCTGCCTTCAGTGGGAGTCTTTCCACTGCGTTGAAAGGCCTGTGGAGCAGACTTTTAATGCATGTAAATACTGTGGTAACAAGTTATACAGTATACAAGACAAACAATGTGTCATTGATTTAATTTATACTAAGAAATAAGTGGTGATAACATTGTCCTAAAAGCTGCAATATTTCCTGATTAAGAGCAATGTTTTGGCAGCCTTTTTAACTTCGCTCTCAGCATGAAGCAATCCCACAGCCACTTATTCAAAGAGAGAGCCAGAATGTAGAACACTCAGTCATAACAAAGAGCTAAACATGTTTTTTAAATAAACATGAGACAAATCAAGGGCCGAAACCCTTTTGGGGTTAGTGAGACTATTCGTGAGAACAAGAGTTTGCACAATCAGCCCAAAAGGAGCAAATTCTCAGCTGGGCAAATTGGCATAGCCCAGTGATTTTATACTAGCTGACAATCAGCTTCTAGATAGACCTAGTAAAATTTCTGAGACTTTACATAATAACACAAAAGGAATGCAGTGCAAGGACGGAAAAGTGTATTTTCTTTTGTCAGTTACACTTACCACAGTGTGCACAAATAGGCAATTTTTGAACAGAACTACAAAAGTAGCAGAAGGCTCTATTCTTCTGTCGTCTTGTCATATGAAAAAATCAAAACAAAGCATTAAACGAAATCTTCAAAAGTAAAAATAGGCTAAAATTATGTAAAAAAATAGGTATATTTACCTTTGGCATTTATCACATTCCTGTGAAATGCAAATTATAAATTGTTACTTTTCCCCATGTAAGACAGTCAGTGTACAGTTTTTGTAATGATTCTGATGTAATTTATGATTAGGTAACCAATATATATTTATACTGAAACACTCAAACTCTTCTTTAAATCCAAATGCTCATGATATAAATAAATTACCATATACATATAAAGAATGACTTTCTAATTTAATGCAGCCAATGTAACTATATCACTGGTTTCACAGAAGTTTAAAAATTGGTATCAGAGGTGATTTTGGTTATTTTACCATTGAAGCATTACAAGGATGTTTAGCTAAATCTATGTTGCCCCTTGAAGCTCTTATCTGCTTTTCACGTTCTCGACGATTCTCAGCCTTCTTGCGTGCACCTGTCTTCTTTTTAGGCATTTTTCTCTCTGTCAGAGACAACAGAAATACACACACAAATATTGTACACATATGGAAACATTAATTAGTCCTTTGTATTCATGCCCTATAAAGGGCAGTACTATTATATCAGCATCATCTTACTTCCCCTCATTCCTTTCTCTGAAAGCTCCAACCCTTCATCTTTGAATGTACTTTCAGGGCCCAATCCCACAAACACTGAATTAGCTGTAGTCCCAATGACTTGAATGGAGCTACTGTGTACTGAGCTCTGTGCTTGGCAGTATTTGCAATATAATCAATCTATAAAGGTAATGGTGATGGGGTTTTTTTGTTGTTGTTGCTGTTGCTTTTGCTTTATTTTCACCATTTGTCTTACCAATGTATCACATATGAAGTTTATTTTCTCTCTTTCACCTCTCTCTCTCTCTCTCTCTTTTCCCTCAAATCTAGACACAATCTGGTTATTTCAGTCAAAGAGCACTGTTCTTCAATGGCAAAAGTCTGAGTATTGCAGCAATGCAAACTTAACACTTCACAAACAATTAGAGAGATGTGACTTGATTATCATAATGACCATATGGAGTCAGACCAATGTTCCATCTAGCCCAGTATCCTGTCTTCCAAGACAGGATGGTGCTAAGTGCTTCAGAGTGAATGAATAGAACAGGCAATTATCGAGTGATCCATCCCCTGTCGTCCAGTCCCAGCCTCTAGCAGGCAAGAGCTTGTCTAAGGGTAAGTCTACACTGGCCACGTTACAGTGCAGCCGCATTGTGACATGGACAGTGTAGACCTGCTTTATTGCTGGGGGAGAGCTCTCCTGGCAATAAAAAAAAAACAACCAACACCCTGAATGAGAGGTGGTAGCTTTATTGCTGGGAGCCGCACTGTTTATACTGACACTTTTCAGCACTAAAACTTTCGTCACTTGGGTGTGTTTTTTCACACCACTGAACGAAAAATGTTTCAGCACAGAAAGTGGCAGTGTAGACACAGCCTAATCTTAAAATACTACAGTGGCACAGCTGCACCAGTGCAGCTGTGTTGCTATAGTGCTTCAGTGTAGATCGGGGTGGGCAAACTACGGCTTGCGAACCCATCCTGCCCGCCCGGGGAGGTCAGTCCCTGGCCCTTCCCCCTCCTCTGGAGCCACGCTGGCAGCGCTCTGGGGGCGAGGCTGCGCGCTCCTGTGGGGTAGCGGGACAGCATGTCTGGCTCCGGCCAGACCGTGCGGCTTCCAGAAACCTTGCTCTGAGCGTTGTGGTAAGGAGGCCAGGGCTTTGGATAAGGGGCAGGGAATCCCAGGGAATGCGGGGCGGGGGAAGGGGGACTGGATAAGTGTGGGAGTCCCAGGGGGCCTATAAGGAGGCAGGGGTGTGGATAGGGGTTGGGCAATCAGGGGACAGGGAGCAGAGATGCTGGATAGGGGGTGGGGTCCCAGAAAGGTGGTTAGGGGCGGGGGTCTCGGGAGGGGGTGGTCAGGGGAAAGAGTGGGGGAGGGGGTGTTGGATGGATTGGGGGTTTTGAGGGGGGCAGTCAGGAAGTGGGAGGCGTGGACAGGCGCCAGGCTGTTTGGGGAGGCACAGCCTTCCCTACCCAGCCCTCCATACAATTTTGCAAACCCAGTGTGGCCCTCTGGCCAAAAAGTTTGCCCACCCCGGTGTAGATACTACCTATGCTGACAGAAAGGGTTCTCCCTTCGGCATAGGTAATCTGTCTCCCCGAAGGGTGGTAGCTAGATTGACAGAAGAATTCTTCCATCAACCTAGCACTGCCTACAGACAAATTTAGGTCAGCTTAAGAACTGCACTCAGGGGTGTGGATTTTCACATCCAACTGATGCAGTTAAACTGACCTAATTTTCTAGTGCAGACCAGGCCTGAGGCACATCTAGAGCATGGGGTTGCCTCTCTGACTATCTTGACTAATAGCCACTGGTGGACTTATTCTCTGTGAAATTATGCAATTCTTTTCTGAATCCAGTTATATGTTTGGCTTTCACAACATCCCCTGGAAATGAGCTCAGGTTGACTGTGCATTGTGTGAAGTACTTCCTTTTGTTTTAAACCTGCTGCCTATTAATTTCGTAGGGTGCCCCCTAGTTATTGTGTTATGTGAACCCCTAAATACTTTCCCTTTCTCGACTTCTATCATTGGGGTTTAGCATGGCCACACTACTACATCTGTGTACAATGAACTGCAGGATCACAGTCCTGAAACAGAAATAAACCCATCACCAATGGTACCTGATATCTCAAGGTCTAACTCCATATCTCAAATATCATTCCAAAAAAAGGAAAACACAAACCAAAAAAGCTTATTTGACAGAACAGTTATTCTACTGAAGAAAAGGCTCTAGGAAAGCATTACCCCAGATTTCTGTGTAGAGGGCTAAAGAATTTAGTAACTTCTAAAGAAAAGTGTTTCCTAAGGGGGACATGTGGGGGGGGGGAATACCTATCTTCCCCTCTAGTAGAAAAAGCAATATATTGTCTAGTCCAGATATTAAAATTTGCTTTTTGATAACCCATATAAGTCAGTTTGTTCACCTCTTAGCATTTCATACCAGGTTTAAATTGTATTAGTGTGTTATATTTTGTATTCCAAATTGCATTGCTGAGCTTCCTGCTGGCAACTGTCATTATTCTGGAGTGTGACATTTATGATGCTTAGAGCCCAATATCAGATTGTAAACTAATTTACATGCTACTTTAATACTGATTTAACCATAAGATCTTTAATGTTTAGTATTTATACATAACCTTGTCATTCTTGATTTCACATTCTGAGGCACTGGAATGGCAATTGTAATGAAAAACTTCACATTTCAAAAACTACTGGGTACACAGATGGCGACAAATGCTTAAGATGTGAATTTAAAGAAAGCTGCACTAAAAAAATGTGGTGCAGGTTTATTTTAATAAGGATTCCATATCGAACAACCCATTCAAACACTATGCAATAAATAGTAACACTTCGCAAACATATCGTTCTTTTCAAATGAGAATCTCAAAATACTTTATAACAATTAAGTAGTCTTTAACATTTCTATGAGGTAGGTATTACCCTCATTTTACAGAAGGGTCAGATGAGACTCAGAGGTTAAATGTATTGCCAAAAATATACAGGAAATACGTAACAGATCTTAAAGCAGAATGCAGGAAACGTACATTTTGGTACCATTCTCTAATCTCTAGTTCCCCTCATTGTTAATTCCATACTGCCCTGAGTGACTTTACAGTAATGTTAACCCATGATGTTATGGCTATATTGGATAGTTGTAAAAAATTGCACATAGGAGTTCCTGAGAGATAAAAGCATGCTTCCTCCACAAGAGAAATCAATGTTTTCATAGTTAATGAGTTCAAATGATAACACTTGGAGTAGGCTGTCCTTATGCAGATTCATATGCATGATAATTTATACATGCATGAGTAGGATGCCCCATACAGGGAAGGCAGCTGAAAAGCACACCAGAATCTTTATTCTAAAGGGTATTTGATCAAGGTGTTTGTTAATCACTTTGAGCAGAACAGGTATGAAATTATATTTTAAATGTTTCCACTGTAGTAACATCATTTGGTATTTATTCAGTATGACTGTGCATTTATTATGTAACTACCACACTAGCTATCCTTTCTAGCCATAAAGCATGTAATGTCCTGCCAATTTTATTTCCTGAATGTCTTGCTCTTTATAGGCTGAATCCTTTAGGTTTTACTTAGGCAAGATTCCCAGGAGCCCTGTAAATACCAGCCAAATTATCTGCTGCCTCCCCTTTAAAATGAATGGCACAACTCTTGTACTGGCTGCCTGTTTCACCACAGTACACAGCAATTAGGTATCAACAAAGAAAACTGTCTACTGCTCCCACCTATTCTGCATTGTTATTAAATCAAAATTGCAGGTAACTATTTGAGGCACACATTCAAGTAGTTGTATGGCTTGATTTTTGTTACTAATATTCCATATTTTTGTTCCTGATTATTTTGGGCTAGACATTTTATCTATGCCAGAATATTAGCAACCTCTTGGAAAGCTGGTGTCAATCATCCTGGAAAATCTTGCTGGTTAAACTTCAACAGAGTTTATCAAGCAGTAGCTGCTTCTAGCATGATTTAGCAATAGCCATGTTTTCTAGAAGTGCTGGAAACCTGTCACCACCCATACAAAATGTCTAGTATTGTAAATCTTTAAACTGTAAGCTCTGGGTAGCAGGGCTTGCCAGTATATTGTTTAATGTCCAGCATAGATGGTAGGTGCTAAAATAAATGATTATGTTTAGGAAATAACTGAGAACCAGGGCAGATTTTAGGATTTACTGGATTCTAAGTAAGGGGTCTAAATCATGAGTTATGCTGCTCCTCAGGTGACCCCTGTTTGATCCGATAGATCAAACATGACCTCATACCAATGGCCCTAACACAGGTCAAAGCGGGATACTTGGATCCAGCCTGCGAGTCATTCCCAGGAGCAAAGGTCTCAAACGGTGACGATCCCTTGGAGCCCGGCCCATGGTTTAAACTACTAAAAGCAAATATTACAGAACACCGTCAGCCTCCAGCTTCACTGCCCCCCTTCCGGAGCCAAGAGCGCACAATGTCCCAGCCAGAGGCAACCTGAGCACCGGCCAAACCAATGAGAGCGGAGGTGGCTGTTACTAAGCCCCGGCACTGCGCCAGGGACCCGCTCCCCAGATGTTTGCAGGCGTTACTACAGCCTACGGGGAAGCTCGAGGGTCTTTCCCACCCCCACCGCCCCGGGGGGGCGGGGGATAGCTTGAGGGTCTGTCCCACGCCCCCGCCGAACGTTGGGACACAAGTAGAACACTGAAGAGTCCAGCGTTCTCTCCGCCCCTGCTGATCCGGAACCAGCCGGTGCCTACAAACCTCCCAGCGCCGCGCTGCCTCTCACCTGGCCCCGCTCCTCCGGCGGCCGCCCGGCTTCTCCTCCGCGGTGAGTGAGTGTGCGGAAGCCGGAACCGGTCCCTCCTTAGCCGCTCTCGGCTTCACACACAGCCGCTCGCTGTGCAGCCTCGGAGGTTCCGGGCGGCGGCGGCGGCTGGATCCCGGATCCTTTCTCCGGTGCCAGGGGCTGGAGGGCTGGTGTGGCCCAGGCTATGCAGGGCGCACGGGCACCTTGGAGCGGACAGGCTGCCGGGGGCAAAGCGCTGTCTAAAAATACCCCTTCTGGAGGATGGCAGCACAAAGCCAGCCGTGCTCTTGGCAGGTGCTGACAGCCACCGTGACCCTTGATTTTGCACACAACACCCAAGCCGATACCTTGTTTCCTATATGTCTGCGAAGTGACAGTCCTGAATAAATAATAAATCATCTACAAGATACAACAATAATGTATGTAAATAGACACATTGGGAGCCCAATGACCCCATCTGAGCTATCGCCTCTGGTCAGCGATGCTCCTGGAAATCAAACTAGAGTAGACTGCAGGGTTTGTGTGTTTGCTTCAGTGATGGGATAAGCTTTAAATATAAGCAAAGCCAGCAGCTGTTTGGGCTCCTATTATGCATATATGCATGTTAAAATCAGAAGTAAGAACTTCATTTATTATATATGTTATTAGAGAGAGAGCACTTCTTTGGCAATTTAAAGATAGGTAAGATCTCTACTGGAAAGAGTGTGTACAATCTAACCAGAGTAGGTACAAATAAAGCATGAGAAATGTGATGTACTGTGATTTATCAGAACATTTTACATTGTACATTTTATTTTTAGTTCCATTGTTTTTGTGTGCTTGTGTGTGGTGGGGTAGACTGAAGGAGTCATGGGGTGGGTGGAGAGAAAAGGAGATGAAAGCCGAAAAGGAAAGACTCTGAAAGCATAGGTCAAAACAACAATCAAAGTGGATTTTTTGAGGACACATACCAGCAAATGTTAAATATACAGCTGGCATGGGAACTTCCAGGAAGCAGTGTAGGAGCTCAGCTTTAAAGTCCAATGAAATACCTTGGGCAAGGAGTGGAAGAATACAATAGAAAATGGTAAATGTGTGGTCACCAAACAATGACTGACCCTCTTATGCAAAGACAGTTGGCCTATTGTTGCCCCTTTTGACCCAAGTTGGTAGCCTATATTTGGGATCTATTAGGTTGTTCCAGTTAGAAGGAGAAACTGGTGATAATCAGGTTTCAGTCTCTAAAGTGCCACAAGGACTCCTCATTGTTTTTGGTGATAATCAGGTGTTTGATGCACTTTTGTTTATTTACAAAATGTACAAAGGCCTGTATCTCTGAATGCAGAAGGAATCAAATAACAGGAAACAGCCACTTTTGCTCACAGCACCAAGAGCTCTCTTTTCAGTCTGCATTCCTGACCCAAAAACCTCACCCCTGGTTTCTTCCAGGGTCAGCCATAGAGCATTGCGGCTGTGTCTCAGTCTTTCCAGGTTTTTTCATCTGTTCTGCCTGCACATATATCTGCTGAAAATAGTACTCAGCAAAAGCTCCTGGGTGGATTCATATATTCCTTTTCTTAAGTGGGGCTGATGCTTACAGTTATGTTAATCCAAGGGTGAGTTCACACATCATTCTCAATGGGATTTTAACTCAACCCATAAGAAGATTTTCCTGTTTGTTACAACATAATTGTAATATATTTGCTTGTATCTTCCTTGACTGAAAACTAGGAAGTGCTTGCTGTCTGAGTTCACCAGCAATAACAAACATTCAGATTTGGTCTCTATTGGAAAAGCAGAGCCATAGACTACATTTGATCTCTTGGGCTACACTTTGGGTACCTGCATCCTGGAAAGAAGTCAGCAATCTCTTTCCATCTTAATTAGTGTGGGTGCCAATTAAGCAGAACACCTTTCTGCTGATTTAAAATGTATGGTCACTGGTTCAGTGCTTGAAAAATAATTGAAAAAAAATCTTTGTCAACTGGTTGTAAGTTGCACCTTTGACCCTCTCTTGTAGTCTTTCAGAGAGCACCACCTAAAGTGTTAGGCCTCTTGCCTTCATCTGTCCTGTGCTGAAATCCCATGATTCTCCCACTCTGAATTCAGTCCTTAAGTTACACTAGCCTGTGTATAAACCATGAGTCATCAGTAGGCCCAACTCTTCCCTTCAGAAGCTGTTACTCAAACTATGACCCAATACAAATTTTTGTTTAATCTTATCAGAAACACAGCAAAGAGAAAAATGACTTTAACACAATAAAAGGCCTGTCTTTGTATCCGTCTTATCTATAGGCTTATACATAAGTGCTGGAACTGGGGGTACTGCCACCCCCCTGGCTTGAAGCAACAATAAAAACCCAAATATCTGTCATCAGCACCCCCACTATAAAAATTGTTCCAGCATTACTTACGTAGGCCAATCTTATCACATCTCCTTTTACTTCTGGGGCCTGGGACTGAATCTATGCCCTAGTAGTCTCTGTCTTCCTCTTCTCTGACCTTCAGGGGCTCTCCATTTATCCACCCAAAGCTCTTTGTTCTAATTTTTCCTGTTTGTTACAAGCTGGGTAACACCTGCCACCAAGGTAGACTGGTTAGCTCAGAATGCCGGGAGGTAAAACTTCAAAACAAATGACACCTGAACTGTCTTAAGTATCACTAAGTGGGGGCTGTTAGAAGCTATTGTCCGCTTTCCTGCCTACGTGCAGCTCACTCCTGCTTCAATTAACTTCTTAAAATCATATATTAAACCACACAATAACAAACAAGTAAATGGAACATATAATATTCATAAAATATGACGGGAAATCCCCATCCTTCATATATGCTCTGGTATTTTTCTGAGATTAAGAACATGTTTTTGCAGAGGTCCTTGTATTCATTAGATATTTAGTGTAGTTATTAAATTAATATGTTCTACACAACTGAAGGTGAAGGAGTAAAGCTGTTTAGTATTTCTATGATGTCATTATGAAATGATGAATATGAAAAGAAATAGTTATTTACACTAAGAGAAGGAGTTCTCTGCATGAATAATTTGAGTTTCTCCTTTTGTGTGTTTGATAAACACTTGAGTCTTAGCAGGTTGAGAAGTATGCCTAGGATGTTTTGGGGTTTTTTGCCTCCCCCAAGCCTTCCACAGATTTGCTAAGATACACAGCAATAAGGTACCTCAAAGTGGCTCTCCATTCTCTCAAATTTAGGAAGTCTGTCAGAGAATGATGCTGCTCCTTAGAGGAGAGAGGTTGCGATGAAACAGGTTGATGGTGTCAAGATTGGATAATGTGACATTATTGGTGCATCTCCCTGTAACTTCTCACAGTCATTTTGAAAATGTAATAAAGCTTGTTAGCCATCACGTTCAAATAACTATGGACCTAAATTGTTGTAATTTATTTTTAATTAAATACATAGCACTTGCCTTTTTCTCTAAAATACCCTGGCTGTTTCTATCTAATTAATCCCCTGTTACCTTCCTACCTTTTCCTACAATTACCTTCATTAAAGCAATGCCTCTGTACAACATTCAATATGTCTGGCTCCCGGGGCATTGTATTATTATAAAATGGGTGCAAAGTATGTGTTTCTAACTGACTTTTGAAAGTGCATACATCAAACTTAATTTCCTTTTAAATCATAGCCTTGCAGCAAGTGACCTTAAAAGCTATGTCAATATTTGTTTGATGTAAAATCATTTTGTCCAAAGACACTTATCCCTGCTGATTTAACTGTACAAAGAAAAAGGGAATAAAGAAAGGAACCTCAGGCAAATGTTTACTGGTGTATAATAAAGCATCATGTTCAGATAGCATATTCTGAAATGTACCCTGTTACATTAGGTGAGGGAAAGATTGTATGTTTTTCTTTTGTTTTATAACTGATGCTTAGAATTATTATTCATAACATGAACTGCAACTCAATAGGAAATCTCTAACTGGTCATTTCATCTGATCATGTGTTTGTGAAGTACACCAGAAAAAAAAATTGTTGCTAAGAGATTAGGATTCAGCAAAGCACGTAAGCACATGTTTAGTGGTCCCTTGTGGCCTTAATCTATTAAATTTTTTGTAAAGCTTAAATAGCAGAATTTCCCATTTCTCCCATTACAGTGTAGCTGTTATCTGATATTTATTACTGATTCTCATATTGGATATCTGTTAGCATGTTCTAATCTAGCAACATATATACTTCTGCTTCATCTCTCTCTCTCTCAAGGCTCCCATCTTTGTCTGAGGAGCTTACCAAAGCATGACAGCAATGCAATTGGCAAAATAAGTCCTTGATCCTGCCATGACGCACATACGTGCTTAACTTTACACACTGTTCCTGGGACTTCAATGGGACACTGCATGTTAAGCACATGTGTTAGTCATTATAGGGTCAAGGCTTAAAATGTTAAGAGCATGATTCAGGGTTTTGCCCCTTGACTTCAAAACATGCAGTGTAATAGTGGAAGAACTTTTATATCTGACTATTTTTCCACGTGGAAAAAATACACATACGTGAATGCAATATAAGCAGTACATATTGTGATGGAGTCAGACCAGAAGGATATAGGAGAGTGCTGGAAGGCAGGTACATTAGTCTCAGGATGTGCAGGTCCCTGTTCCCTGGATAGCCAAACAAAGGCTACTCCAGGCCAATCAAGACACCTGGGGCCAATTAAGAACCTTCTAGAAAGGAGTAGAAACAGCTAGCCTGATTGGGACAGCTGAAGCCAATCAGGGACTACCTGAAACCAGATTAAAAACCTCCCAGTTAGTCAGGTGGGCTGTGGGTGTCAGGAGCTGTGGAAGGCAGTTATGCTGTTGGTGAGACTGAGTGGTGGACAACATATCATCCAGAAGGAAGGAGGCCCTGAGGTAAGGGTGAAGTGGAGTTTGAAGAAGGGGGGACTGCTGTGGGGAAGTAGCCCAGGGAATTGTATTGTGTTTTGTGGATAAAAGGTCAGCCATCTTAGCTGATACTATTAGGGTCCCTGGGCTGGAGCCTGGAGTAGAGGGTGGGCCTGGGCTCCCCTCTTTTCCATCTTCCATACTGGCCTGTGATGAAGGTAACTCACTAGGTGGTGACTCTTGCCAATTATACTGAGAAAGGCAGGTCACTCTGGGGCCTAGATGAGTTTCTGAGGCCCCTAATTCTGCCAGGAAGCTCAGGACTCACAAGTACAAACTTGGAGCTTTGTCACAATATGTTATACGACAGGCTTCTATAACTTCCATGTAACTATTCTTCAGGATGATGCAGTGGTTAGGGGACTAGCTAAGAATTTAGGAGATCAAGGCTAATTTCCCAGATCTGCCTTGGATTTCATGTGTGACCCTGAGCAAATCATTTAAGCTCTCTGTGGCTCTGCTCCTCATATGTAAAATGGGAAGAATAATACTTCCCTACCTCATAGAGATGTTGTGGGGATAAATACATTAAAGACTGTGAAGTGCTTTGAGATCTACTGATGAAAAGCACTATTATAAAGTTATTAAAGTGGTTACACATTTGAAATATATATTAGCTATACTTTCATATATGAAATATATATTTCCTTTAACAGAGGCAAGGCAATCAATTTGAGTGGGAAGTTTATTTAATATGTAATTTATACTTTTCTGTTACAATAAATACTTGTGCAACTTGATTGGTTAATGTATATATAATGCAATCGTAATAAGGTGGATCAGTTTTAGCCAAGCGAAACTCTAATTTTAATACCACCAGTATCACTCTCATCTAACTTGCACTAAAATTAAACAGGAAAACTGTTCAGTATGTATTTGCATAAGTCGTCTAAAATGGAATGCTATTGAGCAAGGTAAAGCCATAATTAAAGGGGGGAAATTACCATCTAGTTAAACAGCAATATGAAAAAGGTACTGTCGTGCAGTTCTGTGTTCAGAAATATATGAAACAACTAAAGTACTGAATGTGCTACTGCAATTGTTCAAGAAAATAAATGGAAAATTAATATTCTGTCTTATCTCTCCCAATGTCAATGGGATTCTTTTCACTGGCTTCAATGGATGTTGGCTCTGTTTGATAGTAGGAAGCACCACTGCCTTGGAGATTTTTCCAATTATCTTCAAACACATGCAGACTTTTCAGAATTTCTCCCCCAATCCCCACCTCCCAGTGTTTCTAACTTGCAGGGAACAGTAAAATAGAACTCTGCAGTTAAACTCCAATATTGGCTATAGATAAGAAACAGAATTACACCCAGAGATAATGAAATTGCTGAGCAATTTATCACAGAGAGCTTTATATTTTGTATTATGTAATACCTGTATTACAAATAATATGTCTGAATGTGAGTAATTGAGTGTAAAATCTTATGCTTATGGAAGTGTGAATGACAGAGCTAAGAATCACTTCATGAGTTTTTCAGCAATCCCAGTAATTCTGGTTCATTTCAAGAAACTATTTGGTTATATTCCACTCGGTTTCATGATTGGTATTCCCACAGCAGTTCTTATCCGTTCTCATTTCTGTTTTCTTTGTTAAATTTCATTTGGACTGTGCATTTATAACAGTTCCATAACTTCTCAAGTACCCCACGCACTCGGTGTTATTGAAATGTCACTACAAATAGTGCTTTATGCTGACAATAGCACTAAATTCCTTATTTAGATTTATTGCAAAGTAACGAATCTATATTGCTTTTTTGACCAGAGGTGTGTGAATAAGTAATGTATCCTAATAAGTCTTGTTATGCATATATATTTTTGTAAATGTTCTAAGTTTTTTGTTTTTAAGAAGCTGAACAAAATACTTATTGATGTAGAATAAGCATGGGTCCAAGGGTTTGTTGAATTATTTATAATATTTATATAAACAATGATACAAAACTATACACTATAGTAGATAATTGGAACAAGCAAAAAGCAAACACTTCACAAAAACTATCTTTTGATCACGTATCCCATTTCAACCTCAATATCATCCTAATCAATTTACAATATATTTCTTGAACAACTGTGTTTTCTTTTTTAATAAGGCAATTCTTTCTATATTACTGTATGTACATATTGAATGTATTGCATTATAGGTGGGTTGAATTTAATGCTAGTGTGATATTCCAGAAGGATAGACTGGGAGTCTGAAGAAGTCTTATAACCATAGAATTACTATAGCACAGTCAGGGCAGTACAGGTTTTACCCTTTTAACTTGTTTCAACATGTGCTTGGAGCAGAGGTGGGCAAACTACAACCCGGGGGCCACATCCAGCCCTCCAGATATTTTAATCCGGCCCTTGAGCTCCCGCCAGGAAGTGAGATCTGGGGCTTGCGCTGCTCTGGCGCTCCAGCTGGGGAGCAGGGTCAGGGTTTTGCACCACTCTGCACAGCTCCTGGAAGGAGCAGCATGTACTCCCTCCAGCTCCTACGCATAGGGACAGCCAGGGGGCTCTGCACACTGCCCTCACTCCAAATGCTGCCCCTGCAGCTCCCATTGGTCAGGAACCACAGCCAATGGGAGCTGTGGAGGTGGCACCTGCAGACAGGGCAGCACACAGAGCCACCTGGTTGTGTTCTCCATGAAGGAGCCAGAGGGGGAAACATGCCACTGGTTCCAGGAGCTGCTTGAGGTGTCACCTGGGACCCTGACTCCCTCCCATGCCCCAAATCCTTGCCCCAGCCCTGATCCTCCTCTTGCCCTCCTGATCCTCCTCTTGCCCTCCGAACCTCTCAGTCCCAGCCTGAAGCACCCTACTGTACCCCCAATCCCTCATCTCTAATCCACAGCTGGAGCCCTCCCACACCCCAACCCCCAATTTTGTGAGCATTCATGGCCCACCATACAATTTCCATACCCAGATGTGGCCCTCGGGCCAAAATGTTTGCCCATCTCTGGCTTGGAGGGATCACCTCTAAGAATCAGAGTAGATTGTTCTATACGTGCATTCAATTTTCGGCTTTTTGGAAGAGATTATTAGTGTTGACCCCCACTGTAACAGTGGTTTGGTTGGTTGTTTTTACCTGGGTCTAGATCTGACTTTTTGTAATATAGATACCTGTCTAAAAGTAATGACACTGCAGCATATATCACACAGGTCTCTGAGGGGCAGTTACATGGTAATGACTTTTGGTCACTACTTGCTCCCTTTGGTCTAAAATAGCTTGAATTTGACCAACCGAGTATGTAACAAAAGCCATTGTTGAACAGATCTTTTGAGAGAAGGATTAGGGTGTGTTCCTGGCTGTGATTCTTTTTTGGTATCAAAGGAAGGTTTTTCTGAAATTTTGTCCATTTTTATTGTTGCATGGCTGAGGTAAAATTTTGTTTCCACTTGATTATTTAAAGGTGCTACCTAGTGAAATTACTTTGTGTGTGGTTAGTATTTATGTTGCTGGTTGATTTCTATTATAAGTCTAGTTATTGTCTGGGTACTCAAATCTTCATATGGCTGTTTTTTTTCCCCAGTGTTATATGTAAATATCCTGGAATGCTTTTAAAGCTGTGACATACTGAAGAAAGGCTTCACATACCATTAGCAATTCCCTGAGCCATTTGTCCCCTTGACTGTCATTTACATTTGTTTAACATAAAACTTCCATATAAAGACCCAGGGTGGCAGCTATTCAGCACAGAATGGCTTTCAAATATGAAGATATGAAAGGAAATCTCATTTTCTCTGAGTTCATTTGTGACCTCAGGGCTCCTTTAACTTTTAAAGGATGTAAACAATGGTTTGAAAGGGGTCAACAAAGAGAATAAGGGGAATGAATGGGTTGGATCCTGCTATATTTGAAGACATTGTGAAGTTTTGCCATTGGCTTCAAGGGAGACTGGGCCCTTCTGGAATGTTCCAATTAGTCTTTCCTCCCTCATTCTTTCCAAAACATCATTCTGAGGAATCTAGGAGCAGATGATGAAGCAAAATGACTTGAAAGGTTCAGAAAAACCTACAGTATTAAACCAGAGTGGGGGTGGAATTATAAATATATTGAAGACTGAGATACATGTTTTTAAAAGTCACTTTGATTTCAAGAATCAGAGGGGTAGCCGTGTTAGTCTGGAATTGCAGAAGTGACAAAGAGTCACTGCGTTGGGAGGCAGGCCAGTCCTGGCCTACAGACAACCTGCCAACCTCAAGCATATTCTCACCAGCAACAGCACACCGCGCCATAATAACTCTAACTCAGGAACCAATCCATGCAATAAACCTCGATGCCAACTCTGCCCACACATCTACACCAGCAACACCATCACA
Source organism: Dermatemys mawii (assembly GCA_007922305.1). Classification (NCBI taxonomy): domain Eukaryota; kingdom Metazoa; phylum Chordata; order Testudines; family Dermatemydidae; genus Dermatemys; species Dermatemys mawii. The sequence goes on from ML677326.1 coordinate 70,880,989, forward strand.
GGACCAAACCAGATCAGCCACACCATCACTGGTTCATTCACCTGCACATCTACCAATGTAATATACGCCATTATGTGCCAGCAATGTCCCTCTGCTATGTACATCGGCTAAACTGGACAGTCCCTACGAAAAAGGATAAATGGACACAAATCAGATATCAGGAATGGCAATATTCAAAAACCTGTAGGAGAGCACTTCAACCTCACCGGACACACCATAGAAGATTTAAAGGTCAGCATTTTGCAGCAAAAAAACTTCAAGTCCAGACTGCAAAGAGAGACTGCAGAGCTGCAATTCATTTGCAAATTTGACACAATCAATTTGGGACTGAATAGAGATTTTGAATGGCTAGCTAACTACAAAAGCAGCTTCTCTTCTCTCGCTATTCACACCTCCAGCTCAACTGCTAGAGGAACACCTCACCCTCCCCGATTAGAGATAACAAGCTGGTTCAGCCTGATTGGACTAACCTTGTTATCTCCCACCTGGTTCTTGCCTACCTATTTATACCTGCCCCTGGATACTTCCACTGCATGCATCCGACGAAGTGGGTATTAGCCCACGAAAGCTCATGCTCTGAAAAAATTTCAGTTAGTCTTTAAGGTGCCACAGGACTCTTTGTCACTTTGATTTCATTTATTTTAGAAGCTTTTAATAAACACTGGGGGTAAGATCCTGTTCTCAGCTACTCAACATTTATACTAGTGTAAACAAGAGCCTACTCTAGCTCTAAATTTCTATTTAATAATAGTATGAGAATTTTATTATGAAACAATAGTGACCTCTTGTGGCCAGGTAGGTTAAATGCTGGTTTGTTTTGAGAGACCTGCTCCATATTTAAAAGAGTTAGTCTGAATTTTGGTTAGATTAAAATCTCTTTTTAGTGCTAGTTAGAGTGGCCTAACTATCCTGGGGAGAAGCCATTTGATTACAATTTAAAATTTTCTAGCATTTGGCCTATTGATTCCTTTTGCCCAATACAAATTTAATAACAGCTTATTTCTGTAGCCTAAGATCAATGGGAAATTTCCAATGAAACTAAATGCAAACAAACATTTACACTTCAGAAGAATTTTCTCATCAAACTAAATGTTTGCAACCCAAACATTGTAGCATAGTGCTAGTATAGAAGAACCAGACAGTGACTGGATACCATGTACCAGACAACTTAAATATATTTACAAAAGAGGAGAAAGGGTGGGGTTTTTTTGTATCTGCTACAAAATTGAGAGAGGAAGTTTGATAGATTGCTAAAGATGGTTATATGATTCTGTCCAAGGACTAGCACCCCCGCATGTGGAAGATGCTGCAGCAAAATCTGCCAAGTCCTGGCCACCTGAAAGATAAAAGCACAAGCAGGAACATTAGAATGAAATGGTAGAAAACCCAGGAATATACTAAAAAGGTAAATCTTAATAAATAAATCTTAGGGGCTTGCTTCTCTGGTCTTACACCAAAGAAAATCAGGGATAGCTGAGTTCTGCTCTAGCATATCTGTCCCTTCCTCCTCTGGCCCACATCCTGCCCTAGGAACATACCCTGCCCTTCCCTTTATGAGGGTATTACAGGATGGGGGGGGGGGGTGGATGAGAGACACAGATGTAGATGATGGTAGAGCCACCTTCACCTTTATGCTGGCAGAGATTCCGCTGAGCAGGGACAATTCTCAACGGACCTGCTCTGCCCACTTGGGTGACCATTAGCAGATCAGAGGCTGTAGCCCAGGATCTCAAACTTATCATCTAGGGTGCTTGATCACCCCATCCCCTTAGATGAGCAGTCATGGCCATGTGGGAATCATTGCCACGAGTGAAGCACATGAACTGACTGTACAGCAGAACCAAAGAAATGAGGTTTACTGGAAACCAGAAGAAGCTTATCTGGATCACAAGTTATTTTTATGCACCCTGTAGCAACATGAACTGAAACTTAAAGGCCAACTGCTCACATTAGTTATACATGCACAAGTCTGCAGTGGAGTGTCCACACCACACAGGACTGGAAGACGTAAGGTGGCCAGGTAAGCCTATTAGCTTCACAGACTGCATCTGGAGGGAGAGCAAAGGAGCAGGGACTTGATTGTAAGTGGGTTCAGCTGGGCAGGACAGGTGAGGCCTATAAAGCATGGAATCTGGCAACAGACAAGTACAGCAGTCACTGCCTGGGAAGAGTGAGGAGCGGGAGGGGTTTGGAGCTGGTGCTCCTAGGGAAAGGGAGAGAATTAGGACTGGTAGAATGTAGAAAGCAGTCCAGGGAAGGAGCAGTGAGGGCTGGGCAGAACTGCTTGGTTAAGAGTCTCCAGACCAGAACCTGGAGTAGAGGTTGGGCTCAGGTTCCCCTATGAGCCATTGAAAGAGTGACACTAGGGAAGTCTGTCAAGGACACTGAAGGGAAAACTTTGCTATACTCCAGAATCACAGAATTGTAGGAATGAAAGGGACCCCAACAGGTCACCTAGTCTAGTCCAACCCAGTCCCCACTGCGGCAGGACTAAGTATTATATAGACCCAGAGGTAACTTTATTTTTTTGTCAAGGTACAAATTTCTTGGTCAAGGTATGGTTAAGGTCCAGATGCCAAAGGAAAATTTAAAAAATACAATAATGATGATAAAGAGTAAATAAAAAATTTCAGGGTCTGTTCAAAAGCATCTGGCTGTCTGGATTTGGCCCATGATCCCCCTATTGACTACCCAACCTGTTCTTAAAAACTTCCAATGATGGAAATTCTACAACTTTCCTAGGTAGTTTGTTCCAGTGCTTAATCACCTTGACAGCTAGGAATTTTCCTAATGTCTAACTTAAATTTCCCTTGCTGCAATTTAGGCCAGTTACTACGTGTTATACAGTGATGCAGCTACAGTTGTGCTGCTGTACCATTTCAAGTGTAGACAAGTCCTAAGTAATTCTTAACTTGTTCTTTCCCTATTTTGGCCTTAGATCCTACCCCATTAATACTGATGTTTGTTATGTTGTCTGATCTCTGCTAACCTGTTTGGTGAAAACTGTAAGTCATTGCTGTATTATTGTTTTTCCCTCCTCATTGAGTAATGGGTCTACCAAATCCTTGGTCTTCCTCTTACTTATAATGTATTAGGAACATGTTTTCTTGTAATCCTTTATTAACCTAGCTAGTTTAATCTCATTTTGTGCCTTGGCCTTCTAATTTAGACCCTGAATGCTTGGGGTGGTTTATTTTTTATATTGATCCTTTGTAATATGCCCTCATTTCCACTTTGTGTGTGTGTATATCTATGTATGTATATATACATAATATAAAAATATGTATGTAAATGTGAGGAAGGAACAGACAGAATTAAGAAGTTCACCAGCAGTCTGCATATCCTTCTGAATACTGGTAGTTTACAAAAGCTCTTATTCATTATATACCAATGGGAAATGCCAGGTAAATATTAAGTCATGCCAATTCTGTCTTTGAGGAAAAAAGAGAACTGTCTTGCTAAGAAAGTTTAATAAAATCAAAATAAAGTTCAATACATTGCTTGAATCTCCTTTCAGAATTTTTAAATTAAAAGTTTAGGGTTTTATTTGAACCTCTCACATAGTCAATTAGGAGTTTCTTTTGGCCAGAACTGTGACTTTTCTGAAATTTTATTCTATCTGAAGATTTTTTTTTTGACATCAGAACATTACTGAGAATATTAAATTGAACTAAGTAAATGAAACCAGAACTTAATAGAGACTGTGAACTAAAGGTTCACTGTAGTCATTCATAAGATGTTATCAAGGAATGAACATACTATTTAAGTCTAGGGCAAGATTCTGTATTAAAGTCTGTGGAAGGTAATATTGATATTAATATCTGAATATAAAGGTGAATGGAGAATTAAAGTCACTTGGATTTAGAAAAGATTTATTGCACAATTAACTCTCTTAATGGCAAAAAGCTTTTTTTTTTTTAATCCCTGAAATAGTATTGTATTGAATGAAGATGGGAGTAGGATTGTTTCACCCTCTGTGTGATTTTTTTTTTTTTTTTTTTTTTTTTTTTTTTTTTTTGCAGTCTTTTAACATCTGACTCCATTCTTCCCCAGTTACAAAAAGGAATCAATTTCTGCCACATATCCATTGGTAGAGATTAGAGCACTAAGACAGCGAGAGAGCATACACCCCATTCTTTCCCTGGCTTGGGATACAGTTCTTCTCATAGCTTCCCATCTTCCTCAGTTGGTATGGTGAGATCTCCCACTCCTGTTTCAATTAGCTGTAATCACTGTCCATATGCACCGAAAAATGCTTAAACCTTTGAAATCTCTGCAAGAAGTCGCAGAAGGTGACTAGCAGAGATGGATTTTGCAGACTGGCAAAGAACATGGCCATGTGATCCTGTGTGTCATGCTGTCTGGAGTGGTTCACAACCATGAATGCCAACCTCCCAGCCAGTTTGGGGTGTCTGCACTATGTTCTATAATTAGATTTCACCAGCCCAATAACAAATGTGAACTCCTGAAGCACTAGAATTCTCTTACCATAGAGTCACAGACAGTCCCCTTGGGTATTCCAATTTATCCTGCCACCCAGGCAAGCTGGACTTAGTGATGGATGGTTACTTTACACCAAAAATTACAATAATATTCAAATTATTCTCAGTCCCAAAGGACCAGTCACTTACCCCAAGTCAATTTTCATCTTAGACTTCACACGAAGACAACACATGTAGCCAATCCTATAATAAACTATCTGGGGATATATTAACTTAGCCCTGGTCTACACTACAAAATTACTTTGGTATAACTACATTGCTCAGAGAAGTGAATAGTTCACACCCCAAGAGACGAAGTTTTACCGACCCGAGTGCTGGTGTAGATAGCATTATATTGGCAGGTGAGCTTCTCCCTCTGACATAGCTTCCAGCTCTCACAGAAGTGGAGTTATTAAGCCAACAAGAGTTCTCTCTTATCAGCTTAGAGTGTCTTCACCAGAAACATGGCACTCTAAATTTGTAATGTAGACCTGCCCATAGAAAATAAATGAGAAAATTATCATAGCACTGAAGAAGGCAAGCATAAATACCAATTAGTTAGTCTGTGGTTTCAAAAGGTGACAGAGTTAGAATCATAGAAGATTAGGGTTGAAAGAGACCTCTGTGTCATCTAGCAAACCCCCTGCTCAAAGCAGGACCAACCCTAACTAAATCATCCCAGCCAGGGTTTTGTCAAGCCAGGCCTTAAAAACCTCCAAGGATGGAGATTCCACCACCTTCCTAGGTAACCCATTCCAGTGCTTCACCACCCTCCTAGTGAAATAGTTTTTCCTAATATCCAACCTAGACCTTCCCCACTGCAACTTCAGACCATTGCTCCTTGTGTCATCTGCCACCACTGAGAACAGCCCAACTCCATCCTCTTTAGAACCCCCCTTTAGGTAGTTGAAGGCTGCTATCAAATCCCCTCTCACTCTTCTCTTCTGCAGACTAAATAAGCCCAACTCCCTCAACCTCTCATCACAAATCATGTGCCTGAGCTCCTAATTGTTTTCACTGCCCTTTGCTGGACTCTCTTCAATTTGTCTACATCCTTTCTGTAGCGGTGAGGGGCAAAACTGGACGTGATGCTCCAGATATGACCTCACTAGTGCCGAATAAAGGGGAATAATAACTTCCCTCGATCTGCCAGTGCTCCTGCTAATTCAGCCCAATATGCCGTTGGCCTTCTGGGCAACAAGGACACACTGACTCATATCCAGCTTCTCATCCACTGTAATCCTCAGGTCCTTTTCTGTAGAACTGCCACTTAGCCAGTCAGTACCCAGCCTGTAGCAATGCTTGTGATTCTTCTGTCCGAAGTGCTGGACTCTGCACTTGTCCTTGTTGAACCTCATCAGATTTCTTTTGGCCCAATCCTCCAATTTGTCTGGGTCACTCTGGACACTATCCCTATCCTCCAGGTATCTCTCCCTCCATCTTTAGTGTCACCTGTGAACTTGAGGGTGCAATCCATCCCATCATCCAGATAATAATGAAGATATTGAACAAAGCTAGCCCAACCCCTGGGCACTCCGCTTGATACTGGCTGCCAACTAGACTTCGAGTCCTTGATCACGACCCAATGATCTAGCTAGCTTTCTATCCACCTTATAGTCCATTCATCAATCCATACTTCTCTAACTTGCTGGCAAGAATACTGTGGGAGACCATATCAAAAGCATTGCTAAAGTCAAGCTATATCACAGCCACCCTTTCCCCATATTCACAGAGCCAATTTATCTCATCATAAAAGGCAATCAGGTTGGTCAGGCATGATTTGCCCTTGGTGAATCCATGCTGACTGTTCTTGATCACCTTCCTCTTCTCCAAGTGCTTCAAAATGGATTCCTTGAGGACCTGCTCCATGATTTTTCCAGAGACTGAAGTGAGGCTGATCGGTCTGTAGCTCCCCAGATTCTCCTTTTTTAAAGACGGGTACTATATTTGCCTTTTTTCCATAGTTCAGGACCTTCCCCGGTCACAACAAGTTTTCAGAGTTAATGGCCCAATAGCTCTGCAATCACATCAGACAACTCCCTCAGTTGCATTAGATCCACCCATGGGCTTGTGCATGTCCAGCTTTTCTAAATAGTCCTTAGACTGTTCTTTCACTACTGAGGGCTGCTCAGCTCCTTCCCATTCTGTGGTGCTCAGGGCAGCAGCCCAGGAGCTGACCTTGTCTGTGAACACTGAGGCAAAAAAAACATTAAGTACTTCAGCTTTTTCCACATCATCTGCCAGTAGGTTGCCTCCCCCATTTAGCAAGGGTCCCGCACTTTCCATGACCACTTTTTTGTTCCTAACATAGCTGGAGAAACCCTTCTTGTTACCCTTTACATACCTTGCTAGCTGCAACTCCAGTTGTGCTTTGGCCTTCCTGATTACACCCTTGCATTCTTGAGCAATATTTTTTTATACTCCTTCCTAGTCATCTGTCCAAGTTTCCATTTCTTGCAAGCTTCCTTTTTGTGTTTAAGCTCACCAAAGATTTCTCTGTTAAGCCAAGCTAGTCACCTGCCATATTTGCTATTCTTTCTCCCATTGGGATAGTTTATTCCTGCACCTTCAATGAGGTTTCTTTAAAAAACAGCCAGCTCCTCTGGACTCCTTTCTCCCTCATTGTAGCCTCCCAAGGAATCCTGCTGATCAGTTCCCTGAGGGAGTCAAAGTCTGCTTTTCTGAAGTCCAGGGTCTGAATTCTGCTGCTCTCCTTTCTTCTTTGTCAGGAGCCTGAATTCAACCATCTCATGGTCACTACTGCCCAGGTTGCCACCTACTTCTACTTCTACCAATTCTTCCCTGTTTGCGAGCAGCAGGTCAAGAGGAGAATGGCCCCTAGTTGGTTCCTCCAGCACTTGCACCAGGAAGTTGTCCCCAACACTCTCCAAAAACTTGTCATCTGTGCACCACTGTATTGTTCTTCCAGTAGACGTCAGAGTGATTGAAGTCCCCTATGAGAGCCAGGGCCTGTGATCTGGAAACTTCTGTTAGTTGTCTGAAGAAAGCCTCGTCTATTTCATCCTCCTGGTCTGGAGATCTATAGCAGGTGCCCACCATGACATCATCCTGTTGCTCTTACCTGTAAAATTAACCTAAAGTCTTTCAATAGACTTTTCTCCAGTTTGAAACTGGAGCTCTTAGCAAACAGTGCAACTCCTCCACCGTTTTTCCCTGCCTGTCCTTCCTAGAAACGTTATATCCATCCATGACAGAGCTCCGGTCATGTGAGGTCCCCCCGACCCCCTCCCCCCCCAAGTCTCTGTTATTCCAGTAACATCATAGTTCCTTGACTGTGCCAGTTGATGTAATCTATCAGCTCTCAATGTCTTTTAGGCCAACTCAAGTTCACTCTGGCATCTCTGCTTCTGTTTCGTAGCTCCAGTCCTGTGAGAGTCCAAATAGAAAGAAGATGAAAAATATTCTTGTCATCTGTTTGTTGCCTTCTTCCAGAATTCAAGCTGATGGGATGAGCACTTTTGCATATTGTTTCTTCTAATTTATTTTTGACGGGCCTTCTTGATGGGCAGGAGACAATCCCTCCAGACTGGGTTCAGTGTTTCAGCACAAATACTTTTCACAGTTACAAAACACAAACTTAAATATTATAACATGATAAAGAAAGTAAAAGTGAGACTAATGCATGCATCAATTTACAAGCATTTCATAAACTCTAAACATGTTACAGGGTCAATACTCATCTTAACCATGCTAACACACAGGTGAAACAGACCAATTTCCAGCAATGAATTATTCAGTTCTCAGCTGAGGCCTAAAGTTTTGTCAAGAGCTGGCACTTGGCATAGGTGTGGGAAACAGAGGTGTGGGGGGTGCTGCAGCACCCTAGTGTTTTGTGCCCAGTGTCCTGGCCACCAGCCCCAGGCCCCTGCTGTCCATGGTCCCAGCCGCTGGTCCCACTGCTGCTTGGAGGCTTCGCTGCTGGCCCTGGGTCCTGCTCCACCATTGGCCCCACACGTGGGGCCTCCACTGCCAACCAGAATCCATCAGCCCTGGGGGCTCTGCTCAGAGGTGAAAGTAAGCCAGTATGCCCTGGTACAGTGTACTGACAAGAGCTGGTACGCTGTCCTAGACCAGCTTCCCCAGGTGGCAATTTAAAGGGCCTGGGGTTCCCAGCAGCTTCTGGAGCCCCAGGCCCTTTAAATTGCCTCTAGAGCCCCAATGCCAGAGCCAGCAAAGATTTAAAAGGCCTGGGGCAGTAGTGGTGGCTGGAGCCTTGGGCCTTTAAAAAGCTGCCAGAGCTCCGCTGCTGGAGCCCCGACGTAGTGGTGGCAGCCAGGAGCCCCCTGAGGCTCCATCAGCAATTTAAAGGGCCCAGGGCTCCGCTGTGGTAGCGGAGTCTGGAACCACTGGCCCTTTAACTCACCACCAGAGCCCCTGCCCACCACTGCTACCCTGGTGGGCAGGGGCTCTGGTGGTGAGTTAAAGGGCCTGGGGCTCTAAAGGCCATGCCTCTTCTGGTTGAATCCCCGCCCCCTGCTCAGGACTCCAGCATACCAGTAAGTCCTTTAAATTACTTTTGCCCTGGCTCTGCTCTAGACCACCATCCCCACATACAGGATGTATTTACCTTCCCTTATCAATTTTCTGAACTTCATAACTTCTAATATATTAGTTGGTATGTACTTCCCCTTTTTCTGTGTTTTCTGTTTCCTTTCCCCCAGTTACTGCCTTCACTTCCATACTGAACAAGGATGGGCTTTACTGAAAATTGTTCTGTTACTTGGTTGTGGATTTTTGCCTATCTAATCAACTCTCTAATAAAGGGTGATTTTATTTTGGACATCAGGAAAAACTTCCTGTCAGAGTGGTTAAGCACTGGAATAAATTGCCTAGGGAGGTTGTGGAATCTCCCTTATGGGGGATTTTTAAGAGGAGGTTGGACAAACATTTGTCAGGGATGGTTTAGATAATACTTAGTCCTGCCCTGAGTGCAGGGGACTGGACTAGATGACCTCTCAAGGTCCCTTCCAGTTCTGATTCTTCTTAAACAACTCCCACTTTTTATTCTCTCTTTTGTGATTTCCCCCCCTCCCCCCTTCCAATCATTTTGGGAAATCATCCCTCCTAAGTACCACAGATATGTTACTGTAGGGTATATACTCTGCCCATATTGAACACAACCGTATAGAAATATAACTTAAAAGTCAAATACTGCCATCAGTTTTACATGGGACTTGTGCATGTAGTCAAAGGGCAACAGTAGAGTTTAGCCACAAGAAGATAAACCTATATGGTCTGTTTTAATCATGGGAGCTTTCTGTTTAAAATAAAGAATAAATGGCCATTCCAAAACATAATTTTCCCTCCTTGTATCCAACAGATTCTGATCTCATTTGCACTGGTGTAGATACAGAATGACTTAGTTGTGGTTTAATGCTCTTTTTGTAGAGGTGTGAAAGATCAGAATATTGACCACATACTAACTGTGAGTATTTGAATTCCAATTATTGTACATAATAAAGAATCAAAGTTCCAAAACATTAACTACAGTGGTTCCAGGATTTTACCCATTTCTTTTTTGCCCTGCTCTTTGTGTTTGACTTGCCTATTTTAATTGATATTGCATCAGCGGTGCTGCTTCTTTTTTAAAGTTTCACACTAAACATTCTTTATATTTGTGTCAACAGCTGACCTACTTGTTTTTGTGTTTAAATCTGGTTATTGTGCAAGTCTGTTCTGTTTTGAAACAGAATGTTTGTTTCCTAATGTATGCATATGCACACCTCACTATAAATATACATACATAAATGCTTCTTTCATTCAATAGCATAGCACACACTCGTTGATTTATTATAGGGATCTGTAACAAACAGAAATTCAATGGAGAACTGTCCTTTATTGCTTTCTTTTCTTATAACAGTTCTGATGTTCCTAACAGGTCAGAGTGCTGGGCAAGGCAATCCAGTGCGCTGTCTGTGACAGGGGCTAATAGCAGATGCTGCAGAGGAAGAGGACGGTGACCCCATTGCAGGGAGTTATGGAAAATTTGTCAATAGAGAAAAAACTCTCAGTGATAGCAGGCAGGAAGTCAAGTAAATTAATTAAAAGAAGGGGGTCCAAAAGGTGGTTTTTAAAGTTTCCAATCCTGAACTTCAATTGTTTCTGACTTTCTGTTAGAGGGATCTTCACCCTTTGCCATTGGTAGACCCTTAAACATTTCAAAGGGAGGTGCAGACCCCTCTGGAAATCCGTGTGCACCCCCCGGCCCAGTCCACAGGCAACTGCACTAGAGTTGCAACCTTTCACACTTTAGCCATAGTCCGCCCCGCGCCCTTCGGGATCGCTGACCCCGGGTTAAAAGCTACTGCCCTGGACTCTGGTATCTTTCCCTCCACCGGCTGCCAGCCCGGTTCTGCCGCTGTGCCGCCTGTCTCCCAGCAGGTGGCGCTGCTGCCCCTCCAAGGCCGAGCGCCATTGAAGCTCAGCCGCAAGAGCTCTTGACATCACAGCGCAGCCCCTCCTGCGCGCGCCTCCCCTACCCCCCGCTCCCCCCCAGAGCCAGCATCTCTGGCGAGCCGCCTGCACAGCTACCCGGCGAGGGGGTGGAGCGGGGGAGGGCGAGAAGCAGCCCCCCTGCCCCCAGCGGCACAGAGCAACAACGCCTCCTTCTCAGCCCGCCGGAGCTCCCTTCTGAAGGGGGTCCCGCGAGCTCCCGCGCAGTGTGTGCAACCACCCCCTGCCCCCCAAGGGAGAGGGGGGCGCCCGCAGAGCCGGGCACGAGCCCGAGGGGGGAGGGGGGGATAAGAGGCAGGGGAAAGCCCCCCCGGTGAAATGCATTACCGCTGAGGTTCCCCAGCCGGCTCCCCGTCCCCTGCCTCGCACGCCCGGATCCCAGCAGCGGGAGCAGCCGCCGCCTAGCCCCGAGCCGGCTCCGGGGCTCGCTCGCGGGCGCAGCCGGGCCGGAGGCGAGGGGGGCGGCCGAGGCAGGATGGCGATGTCTCTGATCCAGGCGTGCCGCAGCCTGGCCCTCTCAACATGGCTGCTCTCCTTCTGCTTCGTGCATCTGCTCTGCCTGGACTTCACGGTGGCCGAGAAAGAGGAGTGGTACACGGCCTTCGTGAACATCACCTACGCCGAGCCGGCGCCCGGCGGCCCCGAGCTGCGCAGCGAGAAGAGCGAGTGCGGGCGCTACGGGGAGCACTCGCCCAAGCAGGACGCCCGGGGCCAGGTGGTGATGACCGCCTCCGCCCACGACCGCCTGGCCTGCGACCCCCACGCCCGCTTCGCCGCCCCGGGCCCGGGCAAGAGCTGGGTCGCGCTGATCCCCAAGGGCAACTGCACGTACAGGGATAAGATCCGACACGCCGCCGCCCAGAACGCCTCTGCCGTGGTGATCTTCAACGTGGGCTCCAGCAACGCCAACGAGACCATCACCATGCCGCATGCAGGTGGGTGGGAGCTGGGCCGGGAGGAGCGGAGCCCCCCTAGGCTCTGCCTGCTGCAGAAATTTCTGTCCCGGGGACGCGCTGCCCTCCGCTCCGACGCCTTTAAGGCCAGTTAGAGGCCTTGGTCCACCCCGCTCGTTAACAGGGACCGTGCCTGCTCGTACCTAGGTAGCCAACGTCGCTCGGCAGTGCAGGAGTTTGGCGCTTTGTGGAGCGGGGGACAGTCTCTCTGGGCTGGACCGAGCCTCTTGATCAGTTTGTGCAGCAGTGACCCTGGCCAGGAGTCAGCTGCAATTGAGTTCCTCTGACCCCTTCTCCTTTGTGTTTCGTGTTTCATTTGTGCACAAAAGAGACGTGTTTTTCTTAGCACCTGTACAGGGCATAAATACTCTTCTGACGGCTGCTATGGGGAGAAACAAACGGGTTGCCAAGAGCGATAAACAATAACGTTTAGTCTGGTGGAAAAGTTCGAAAGCTGTGAAGTTTTGGCCACTTTTGTGTATTTTATGGGACTCTGTGGTCCCTTTTGTAGGGCAGTCAGGCAGCCGTAAGCATTTTGTTGGATCGTTAAGATCTGGTGGCCCATTTCAGGCAGGGGCTGTGGGTGAGATTGAGCTCTTCAAGATGTGAACGGTAACATAGTTTCTTAATTACTAGGAGGTTCTGCAAAGTAGGGAATGCAGTGTCTACCATCATTTTTGCAATTCTTTTCATCTGTGGGACCAAATCCTGTAGAGTATCTGATTTTATGAAATACAGGTGCAGACATTTGACTCAAATTATGGGTTCTCGTCCTCCCCATGTGTGCCTTTGATGTCTGGATGGGTGTTCAGGGCTCAAAGAATTAATCCAATTGTGCCATGAGAGAGTGAACATAAATAAACATAGCCATGAAAGCCAGAACAAACACTGGGTTTGCTATATAATGAAAACATTGTTTTTATAAAAGTTTGTTTTGAAATTGTTGTTTTAAAGATCAGCTAATCAGATTTATTTTTAGGGACAAAGTCTTCTGCCAGGGGCCTTTAGTTTCTTATGCCAAGAGCCTATGCCATGTAGACTAAAATGTCACTTATTAGTGGAATCTCTGGTTTGCATCCAGTAACTAATCATACTCAGCTCTTTCATGCCAGAAGATGAATCTTAATGGTTATAAAGCAGAGATATTTTAATTACATTTTGCAATAAGCTAGGCAGGATGGATGAGAGGTAAAAGAATTCCTTGCATTACTAACATTATAATAGTGCAGCTATTGGACAGAACATTCTGAACATCTTGCACTCAATCGTCTATGAAGAGATTAACTATTTATTGGAGCAAATTCATTTGCTTTTGAGATGGTGGTTTGGATCAGAGGATGGTTTTTATTTTTTTATATCTTGATATTGTTTATGACTTTTCGTGACTTTAAAATTGGAAGCTCCTAATAGTCTTAAAACTGCATATGGTTTAGTTTCTGTTGTACTCCCTATTACTTTAAGTATTGAAGATTATTTAGCAGGCAACATAGTAGAAGCTTGATATATAGAAATATAAGCACTCAAAGTCAAGCTCAGGGTATTTCAGCACAAAATAGCATATGCCATTTCTTCCTGTCTAATAAGTTCCTTTAAAACTGACAGCATGTTGGATCAATTAATGGGATGCCTGTTTATAAAAAATACACTAAGCTGTTTTCCCATGCAAATGGTGGTTTATTTGGAAACAGTGGAAGTAAAAAATATCTACGAACAATTTAAAGGTTAAAGTCCAAAACAAATGAAACAAAGGTTATTTTTTGCTTTCAGAAAAATACTAATATTATATTAGCTAATCTTGGAGACAGCTTCTTTAATGTTACCTGGCACCTTTGCGGCTTATTCAGAAACTCCTTTTCAAGCAGTGCATTGGTTTCCATTAGTAATGATTCTTTCTTAATCAGAAATACCCAGCCATGTGATTCTGTCATCCCATAGGCTGAAATGAAATGAAACTTTTTAAAAAAAACATTGTTGTAAACTGTGATCAGTCAGACCATTGAGGTCTCAAAGCTAATTTATTTTTCAAATTAAATTCAAAACTCTTTTTCACATTTTCTCAAAAAGAAATGAACATTTTAGTTTTGTGATGCTGAAACAGTTTACACTCTTATCTTAGGAAAACCCTGCCTTCTGCACAATTGAAACACAGAGGTATTTTAGGACCAGGCCTGTTAAAACAGAAGAAAAATAATTATTAATTAAGCATAGTTGTAGGGATGTTTTGTTATCTCCTAGGTCCTGCCCAGTTGGTATCTGAGGAACTAGTAGAAACCTAGGGACTGATTTATTCATACCCTGCATCTGGCGTAATCATTAACACCAAGACAAAGCGAGTGTAAAAATGGTGTAAAATCATAACTGCTACCAATTTAACTTGTTAGCATTTTACACTCACTTTACTCTGGTGTCAATGATGATGAAAGGTGCAGGGCAAGTTAAATTGGGCTTTCAGGCCAGCTTCATCTGCTGTGTGTGCTGCAAATACTAAACTCACATAGTGGGGAAATGAAAAGGTTCCCCCAGGGGAAAATGTGGAAACAGACAGTTTTGAAATGCAACCTGGAAGTATTTTAAAAGTCAAAGGAAATATGACACCAATCTTTTTTTGTACTTTATTTTACCCTTGCTCTTTTCACCTTTTTATATGTAAGGTCAAGTGAATTCTGACTTTCCTTATAGCCGTTACCATTTCCTGCTGTATAATGTAGTGGTTCCTGTCCCTCACTAACTAGAAAATGCTTCTAAGAAAGAGCTGTGGTTTCTTAATGCATTCTCTTCTCTAGAATGTTTTGGCGGCTTTTTCTCCCATTGTTTTCTATTTCGTTTCCTCTGCTATCATCTGTTTTTTCTTACTTTTTCTAGCTTCTTCTCTCCTTCCTTACACTTCTATTCCCTCTTCATTTCTTCCTCATGTTCTCCATTCCACTGTCCCTTATTTCCCCTTCTCCTAACCCCACATCACTTCCTCTCCTCCCAACTGTTTTATCCTATTATCTGTCAACTCCTTCCCTCCAAAACTCATTATCTTCTCTCCCTCTAAACTACTGACATGCCACGCATGTGTTGCCTGTGCATACTTATGTAGTCTTCCATTGAGTCACTAAAATGTGTGTCTACCCTGTGCGTGCATTCTCTTCTGTAATTCAAGATAATAGTTCCCTCTGATCTTAACAACTAGGAATCAAAATCTGTTAGAAACTGCAAAAAGATATCATTCTGGTATGTAAGAGAGGTGCTTTGAAACAAAACAGGTGTTGAATATGAAACCAGAGCCTGTTATGGAGCTATTCCACAAACCTTAAGACTTGTATCTGAAAGATTTTTAGTGCCCTGTTGCTTCAAACAAAAGTTTAGGTTTGCATTGAATTCAAACCCTGTATTGAAATCCTCACTGTCACAGGCCTATCCAAAGCTCAGTGAAGTCACATTGAAATCATTGGAAGTCTTCCCACTGGACTTCAGTAGGTTTTGCATCAGGCCCCAAGTGAACTTGAATTCCAGTGAAATGAGCAGAAAGACATGCTGAGGATGTTTTATTTCCTGATATGTGTCTGATATTTAGAAATGAAGGACAGAACTTAAAAGGCTGTTTAGTGAAAGTCGGATATATATTTTAGCAAAAGGTGTCAAGTTAATGCTTGTTCTTATATTTCTTATATTTTTCAAATCAATGTAGGGTTAGTGAAAAGTGCCAGATTGACAGGTCTGAAGAGTGAAGTCTTCTGTTTATTCACAAAATTGGAAATACTCACGCAAGCCTATTTGACCTCTTTTTAATTTACCCTTAATATTTGATATTTGTTTTTAAAAAAGAGGGATCCAAAATCCGAGTCCCAAACTTGATAGAGTTTATAAAGGGCCAAACAAAAACCCTAAATTCAAACCATCTTGAACTTGTGTGTTCAAAATTTGCATCTAAATCTGACTTCAGGTTTGGCCCATTAACAACTAAGTTGAGCTGCAAATTCTGATCTGAACCCAGCTTTGGGGGTTTGTTTTGCGCCCATCTCTAGTGTCTGAAAGACAGAGGTGGTGGTCAGCTTTTAATACCTTCCAATGTGTAAATCTGAAGATTTTTAACCTGTATTAAAATGTAATTTGAATTTCATTCACACGTTCTTGGGTCATTGGCTACATGTCCATAAAACAGACTTAAGAGAAATAATGTTTACTTGCAGAAATACAAACTTTCTTGAAGAAATGTCAGTACTGGTGCTAGTGAGACTCTTGGTATTTGCATTGTAAATTACGAAGGTTTTATTAATTGTCTATTTTTAATTTGTATTGGTCTGAAGTACAGTATATAAGCCATTAGCTGAAATTTGCTTACTTTTCATTTGAAGAGTTTTTTAATTATGGAAGAGCAAAACACCTAGCATTCCTTCTAAGTTCAGAAGCTTTTATTGCTTCTAAATAATCAGATTGTATGAAAAAAAAGTGTTCATTACAAGAGATTTTTTCCAGGATAGTAATCCATAACGTCAACTAGGCTTTTGAGTGTCCGCCCCCTCCCCCATTTAAAACAAAATAGCAGTTGTTTAGGATTGAAAAGCAGCTATGCATAAGTGTAATAAAATCTTATAATATATGGCAGTCTATATACATAATTCACATCATATACCTAGTGTGAATAAAGTAAATCCAATTGAAATCGACATAATTTACAATATTGAACAATTGTCCCAATGGGTTCTCTGTTACCATCAACATTGTGATATTGCATCTGAATACCTCGCAAGTTTTATCCAACTGCCACATTTTTTTAGAATGTCATTATTGTTCTGAACAGCATATACATGAGTCAAGGAGTCTGAATTCCACTGTATTCTGCATTTATGGTGTATGTCATCACTAATTTTTAGTGGCAAATTGTATGTAGAAAGTGACATCCAGCTCTCAGCAAGAGGGAAGTGCTTTTCGCATTTTTGAAATGCTTGTCATGTGTTAGTAATAATTGCTTTTACTATAAGAATATTTTTGACAAAGTATTCTGATCATTATTTTCATTAAGACCCTAGGGGTGAAATCCTTGTTCCATTGAAGTCAATAGCAAAACTGGCAGCGACCTCAATGGAGGCAAGGCATCATCTTTGATCTCCTGTGTTGGAGTCCCTTTTTCTAGATCACTGTTTGGCAGTAACAATGCTTCTGTCCCTCACTCTATCAAGGTCTCTGCCCAGCTATTTCTTTTAACATGTTTTAGAATCTCAGGTAGAGTTATTTTGGACTAGCGATACAATTTCTCCTGCTTCTACCTATAATCCTGTATTGTATTAAAATTTAAATTTTAGGGCTTGCATAGATATGCAAGTTAGAATTCACATACATGATCTGTAGAACTAAAGTAATTTTGGGATTACAATATATAAAAAAATATCTTTTGTACTATCACTAGCATACTAACAGGGAAAAAACATGGCTGGGTATACCATATTTCATATAATTTTTGTGACTATTTTTCTGAAGACTGTAGTAAAATACTTATTCCAGGCTTTTGAAATTCTTAGTCGCCCTTCCTATAAACAGAATTTTCTTGTCTTTAGATTCAGTGAATGCTGAAGAAAAAGTTATTTGTATTTATTATTTAAAAAAAACAGAATGAAACACACAAACTATGTTTAACTCATATGAAGGTTGTGCTTAAACCAGCAAAGTAAAATATATTTGAAGTCAGGTTTTCATTCCTGCCTCATTCTTCCTGTGATATTTAGCATTTGCAGCACATATAATAATGTAAACTATGTGGAAGATCAAATTTTCAGCCACAGTCTCTGATCTTACATCTGTGCTTTTCTTTTTATTTTTTTTTTTAATCATGTGTATCTTTGGTGCAAATATCCATTCTTGCATGCCAATCAAGTGATGTCCCAACTACCTGATTTGTATGCACAAATACCCATTTTCACATTCACATAATTGCATGCACATTTTTTTTGCAGTTGCAAACATTTATGAACCTATTTCAGGGGACAGAAACAGAGAGACTGCAGTTGAAAATTTATCCCTTTACTGAGGTTGTGATTTAATTCAATATTGTATTTATTTTTTATTTGTTGTTTTACAACTGACCTTTAACATTGCAGTAAGATAGTTATTTATGCTTTTTGTTTTGGGTCTGGATTTCAGAGCTTCTGCTGGATTTTAGATAGTCTGTTGAACACATTACAAATATTTGTGAGAATATTCACATTAAATGCATATAAAATGTTGAGTGGATTTAGGGTTGGATTTTCAGAAGTGCCTGAGTTAGGGGATGAGTCCCATTGGCTTTCTGTGGGACTTGTTCTCCTACATCACTTAAGGACATTAGAAAATACTTACTTTAATGAGCATCAAAAGTGGGGTCCATAATGCCTGGCTTGAGCTAAGCATAGTGCAAATAGGCACTGTACAAACTTCCCTACTCAATTCTGCCAGTGAACTTCACTCCTCATTTACAACTCTGATAGTATTCCAGTTTTGGGCTTCTCTGTAGCAGAGGCTGGCAGTGTTGTCTAATTGTGAGGTGGCTTTGTGATGTAGACAGCTAGTGCCAAATTCATTTCTGTGTAAATCAAAAGGGTTATAAGAGGGATGAGTTTGGACTATGGAGACTTGGAAGAGAACACCAAACTAACTTTAATCGCTATTCTGTGTTCCCTGAAGTGAAAAAACTACTCCTCCTTTAATCTACTACATCCCAGACTCCCTATGGATAAAATTCATTGCTCTCAGTTGCTCCAACATTATTCCCAATTTTTCCATAAAAATGGCCGTACTGGGTCTGACCAGAGGTCCATCTAGCCCAGTATCCTGTCTTGCAACAGTGGCCACTGCCAGGTGCCTCAGAGGGAATGAACAGATGGATTATCGTCAAGTGATCCATTCCTTGTTGCCCATTCCCAGCTTCTGGCAAACAGAAGCTAGGAATGGGCATTCCTGCCCATCCTGGGTAATAGCCATTGATGGATCTATCCTCCATGAATTTTCAAAGAAAATGGGTTTTTTTCCTAACTTATTGAAAACTTGCCTCTCATTTTAATTTGAATCTTATACTTTTGGTGTGAGCACCTGATCCAAAACCCATTGAACTCAATGAGAAGATTCCCCCTAAGTTCAATGGGCTTTTTATTAGGCCCTGGGAGAGCATCTGGTCAGTTCATTAAGGCAGTAAGTTCACTGAGGTATTGTTTTTGTAACTTTTATTGACCCAAACTTTAATAACTGACTTCTTTCTTCTTTTTCATCCTCCCATTATCTGAGGCACTGTGCTAGCTGTTGTTCAGAATCATACTTGCACAGTTGCTAGGTTCTGTATATTATACCTAATTTATCCAAGAGAAATCGCTTCCTTTGAAATGAAACTACATTAGCATTTGTTCTAATTTCTTGTCACTAATCTTTTACTCCATTTTGGTATATTAGCCTTGAAAGGATGGCTTACAATTGCAACAGTAGTTCATTATTGTTTGTTTGTTCTAGTCCTATTGGTATTTTGGCATTAAAATGTTTGCTAATTAGGGCTGGTCCTCACTAGGGTGGGGGATCGACTGTAGAAACGCAGTTTCAGTTACGCCGATTTCAGCTACGTTATTAACGTATCTACAGCCGACTTACCTGCCATCCTCACGGCGGCGGTGGTCAGCAGCGCGCTCCCCTGTCGACTCCAGCTTGCGCCTGTTGGCGAGCTGGAGTTACGGAGTCGACAGGGGTGCCGCTTGCGATCGATTTATCACGTCTTGATGAGATGCGATAAATCGATCGCCGTAAGATCGATCTCTCCCCGCGCTAGTGAAGACAAGCCCTTAGAGTTATTATGATATTATGGCATCTCAGTTTGTCACTATTATGTTAACACAGATGCAGCTTATTAACTCATGCATATATGTCTGCTGTGACCCCCGCCATTAGCGGTACATCTCTGTACATTACCACTGGAATGTTTTAACAGAAGATGCAAAAATGAAGCTGTGTAAACTTTGGCATGGACGGGCAGGTGTGGGGGAGCCTGCTTTCCTTATAATAAAAAAGGGACACCATTTTCAAATGTCACGAAAAGACTGAATGAGTACATTATTTTGCCCAGCTGGTTTGTCAGACAATGTTGTGCATTGTCATGCAAGAAGCCTGCATTTCAGAGGACCCCTATCTCCTTACATTGTGAAGACTAATTATGAGGAATAGCCCTGTTTAATGCTTTTCCACATTCCAATACTTTGCATTTACCTGCACAGAAACAGTATTCATTTCAGACAAGGCCTATTTCTGCCCTGTCAGCTGTATCCAAGTGCTGGGTACTTGACTGATTATTTGTACAGAAGGAGGGATACAGTAAAATCATTGAATTATAGAAAAGACCCATTAGTTCATGTAATGTGTCCCCTTGCAAATGCAGGATTGTTCCTTACAGTATATAAGCTAGCGCTTTTACAGTGCCTTTACAGCTTATCTTTTTATATAGCATATTCCATAGAAAAGTATCACAGGACTCTTCAGAGCCAAGTACAGTCTATATATACAGCTGGATGATACTGAAACAAGAGATATTAAAAGGAAGAGGCAAGTAAGCCAGAAGTATATGTGTAGGAATAATAATTCATTGTGGTAACATCCACATAAGAATGCTCTTGGCAGATACAGGTAGTGGGAAGAATGAAGTAGGGTACAAAGGCCAACAAAATTACCGCATTATGCAATTTCAGGGGAGATTGGGGGTTTAATAAGGCAAATTGCGTAAAACAGAAGAGACAAAATGGGTGATAACTCTGCGTCTGTTGCTGGGTCGGAACGAGATTTTTCATTTAATGGAAAAATCTTCTATTTCAAAACGGATTCCACTGTGAAAAAGAACAAAACCAAAAAGTTTCAAAATACCCCATGAAAGAAAATTCTGAAAGAGACTTAATTTCAGGTTAATGTTTTTGATAAAATCAGTTAGTTTTCAATTTATTAATTTTATATAATTTATATGAATATAACCTTTGAAAAATTGAAATGTAATTTTGAAACAGGAGATCAAACTTCCATTCCAAAACATTGTTTCAACCTTATCAAAATGATTTAAAAAATTTCTTTCAGGATGAAATTTTGTTGAAATCAACATGTTTCTTGAAATGTTTGGCTGTTGACAAATCTGCATTTTCTGATTTTTTTGGGGGTGGGGGAGAGGGATTCCTGTGGAAAATTTTCTGTTCAGCTCTCCATGGACCCTAAATTTAGCTTAACCTATTATCCTCTACCTTGGGGATATTATTTTATTAGATGCTCTTGTCTCCTTGTGACACGAGGCAACCTCATCTTTCCACCTCTGTCTATTTATTGCCACATTTCTTGCTCCATTATAGTCTGTTTCCATGACCACGACATGTTTCTCAGTGGCTTCTTATATGTCATCTGTTGTCTTCCAGCAACTGGTATCCAATCAAGGGCTTGTCTAGGAATATTTTTTTTTTTTTGGCATTTGTACAACATGTCTAACCCATTTCAGCCTTCTTTCTCAAATCATGGTATTTGCAGTCGGATAGTCCATCCTTTATAACATTGGTATTGGTTACTCTATCCCACCAGTGGACACCAAATATATAGAATTCATTAAGAATCCTTTTGTGAGTTTCTAGCATTTGCCTAATTTCAGAAGCATATAACAATGTGGGTGTCACAGTGGCTCTGAATAACTTTGTCTTGCTTCTTGTGTGAATCTCCTTATTTTTCCAGGTATTTGTCCATCTCGAAAAGGCTCTATTTCTCTTCCCATCTCTTGGTCCCACCTCCCTTTAGAGTTGGGCATTGGCACTAATTGTGCTTCCAACATCTATTCTAAGTTAACCATGAGGTATTCTTATGCTGCATCATTGCTAACTAACTCTTTTAACAATCATGACTTTTTTGTTTTCTCTTGGCTGATGCTTATTAATACTTTGGTGGCCTCACATTTGATATTAGTAGTGGTGTTTTGGGGGAAAGGTGGTCTTCTAATCAGTATGTTAGGTGAGGCTATCTGGGAGTAACCTTCTTGACCCAGTTATAATAAATTGGAAAAACTTTATAGAAAGAATCAGTTTTTTGTGAGATGACTGTTGTGCAACTATTTTACAAAAGAGACTTAGTGAGTGTATTATTTATATTTTGGCTTCTCTTCACAAAATTCCTTTAGTTAGGCTTTTGAAAACTTTACTGAAGAGAAATAGTGAAAAGAATTAACCAGTTTGATTTATTGTTGTTTTGCATATGAAAAAAGTTTTTTGATTCTCTACTTCATAAAAATAAGGTAAATTTTAATATCTTTCCTTTTGAAGTGGTTTATTGATATTCTTTATAAAATTAGGTACATATACATTTATTTTCTGGTAACAGAACCATAATCAATTATACTAGACCTAAGGGTCTGTCAAAGTTTCCATCTCAAAACTCAATTTTTAATTTGACAAATTTAACAGTGTTTAGCTGTATTATTTCTTAGATTATATGTTTCATGTGGTAAATTGAAAAGATATCCCATAAAAAGTTCACTTCAGCCTAAAATATGGTCTCCAATCTCTCAGCCCAAGTGAAATTAAAAAAAACAAATCTCTTTTCAGTTACAAATAATACAAGTGCAAAGTCATGAAGGGCTAAACTATGGTCCTGAGAGTTGGTGTAGGAGGGCATATGATGTACTGTTACATGGAAGGAGGAATTATGTCTGCATAAAGCATGATGATGTACTAGGTGCTGGACAAACACAGATAAAAAGATGGTCCCTGCCCAAGTAAGCATGCAATATACATATAAGACAAGAGTCGGACTGGGAAATACAAAGAAACAGTGAAACAACGTTGTTGAGAATGATAGGCCATGGTATCATAAGTGCATTGGCATCCCAATACTTGTCAAGTTTTATGCAGGTGTCACAGCAAAGGCAAGTTTTGAGGAGGGTTTTAAAGGAAAATTAGTTCTGGAGATATTTCTGGGGAGCTCTTCCTGTGTGTGAATGGCAGCATGGGAGAAAGCATGAAGGTGCTTGTTTGAAAATTTAACACCGGTGATGGAAGCAGGCATTAAATGTCAACATCTTGATAACAAATGTCTGTGTGATAGGTAGGGATAGGCTGTGAAGGGCCTTGAAAGTGAAGACAAGCAGCTTATGTTTGATGTGATAAAGAAGGGGGGAGCCAGTGAAGGGGTGATATGGTCAAAGTGGTAGGGAGAACAATCTTTGAAGTAGAGGTTTAGCTTTCTTTTCTCTCCCATACAGACCAGTCAACATTTGCTTGTGTGCTAGAGGAGAGACTGAACTATGCCACACAAGACACAGATATACCCATTCTGGGGCAGTTGGCACTGATGGCAGTACCAGCCACCTCTCTTCATGTATGCATTCCATGGGGCCTTCAGCTCAGTTACGGCTTCCTCTGATGTGCTAAAGCAGGCAAAAGGGTTCCCTGCATCCCCCACATTGCCCCACTCCTTTAGCACATCATTATAGGCTCAGCCATCATTTGGTTTTGAACATTTGACTCATTTGTGGTACAGCAGTATTTCACATCCATACACCTTGAAATTCCTCCCTATCTTTGTGTTCTCGTTGACTCTCCTATTTTAATTCAAATGTCTCCTAAAACATATTTCCTTTGCGGGTCATTGCAACAAAATCCCACCAAATACTATACGTATTTTTAAAAGAAGCACACACTGTTTGCTGCTTAGACTTTCAACCTTATGCATTATACATCTTTAAGCAGTGTTATCTGGTTTGTTTTATTGTTTGATTTTTTTCAATCCTGGTCACATCACTTGTATTGCTTGATCTAGTATTTACCATCATGATCCTGTTGAATGGGCCTGTGATTACACTGGGGCCCAATCCTACTTTCCTAGTTGGCACAAGATTGGGCTCAAAAGCCTACAGTAGGTGCTCTTTCTAATTTCATCTTTATGTACTAATAAAGTACCTATTCAATAAACAATCTGTGAAACACAAGAGACATGTTCTCCGTTTAAGATATTGCATCTAGTTATTGTTCCAGTCAATACCTAAGTAATTAAAATTCTCCATGTTCAAAGTTCCAGCTTGGGTGGCTAGCCTGAGTCTCTGCTGGAGCTGCAGCATCCACACAGCTATTTTTAGCACTCTAACAAGCCCCAGTAGCGCAAGTCTGTCTGACCAGACTGGGAGACGTACCCTTACAGGCATAGACGCATCCTTACAGGTTTCACTCACTTGTTTAAAACAAACAAACCCAAAACACATTTCCTGATTTCTCTGTGCAGGTGGTCTATAGGAACATCAAGGAAAGATTTCAATGCTTTTATTGCCATTGTCTATACCAGCTGTCTGCTACGCAGGCAAAATATTTGTATCTTTTTCTCTTGCAATCTCTTGCAGTACTATGTGTTAGCAATATATTATCCTTCTGTGTGGGATTATTTTTTTATAATCCGTTCAGTAGACTGTGAACAATGGCACTTTAAATCTCTGACCATCTTTCTGTTGCAACTATGTGCCTTTGTTACAACAATACCTTTAAAACATGAAGATGGCATACAGCAATCTCATTATGTACACTCCTTGGGTTTGTATAGAATGGTTAGCTTTCCCCCTCTCATGCCTTCTTAAAAAGTTTGATCCATTCTCACTGTTTTACAGTTTTACTCAATTATATCTGACTTTATGAGCCAGGCAGTCTCCTTTCCCATTATCCTTTCCTTCCGACATCTGTAAGTAATCTCTCCTCTCCCTTTGCTCACAAAACAGAGGAGCAGTGCAGGCACAATCCAGAACCCTTGGCTCTGTTTCCTATTCTGGGGGCACTTAGGAAGGAGTTTCTCCAGTTTCTGGCTGAAACAGATTCTGCTGCCCACTTCCATCTTAAAGTAAGACTGGTGGAAATAGTTTCCCTTATGAATAGAGCAGCAGTCACCCACAGTTGGGCACCTGCTACCCTATTGCCACATTTCCTCGCCTATGCTATCCTCTCCCTGTGCATAGGCCTGTTATTGATTTGTCTGTCATTTATCCTAGTGAGTTGGACTACAGAGGTGGCTGATCTATCAGTCAGCCACTCACACTATCAGATCCTTGTCGCTGGGGAAATTACTTCAAATTTGCATGTGGGAGAAACAATTATCTCCCCTCCACTTACCTCTCCAGGGACAGGTTGCTGACATCTCCTTGCACTGCCGTTTCTTTTCACACTTCATGTCCTGCTCTTTCAGACACATTTCCTTTTACGCCAGCTGTAGCTTCCTGGATACAGATCTTGGATTGCTCTGCTGTTTGCCTGCCTCCATGAGATCTGCTGTCCTGGCTCATCTGTTTCTTCCTCTAGGACAGGAGTTGGCAACCTTTCAGAAGTGGTGAGCCGAGTATTCATTTCATCACTCTAATTTAAGGTTTCCCGTGCCAGTAATACATTTGAACGTTTTTAGAAGGTCTCTTTCTAGAAGTCTGTAATATGTAACTATACTATATTGTTGTATGTAAAGTAAATAAGGTTTTTAAAATGTTTAAGAAGCTTCATTTAAAATTCAATTAAAATGCAGAGCCCTCCAGACTGGTGGCCAGGACCTGGGCAGTGTGAGTGCCACTGAAAATCAGCTTTGGCACACGTGCCATAGGTTGCCTACCCCTGCTCTAGGACAACTACTAGACACATCTCATTATCCTCAATCACCCCATCCAGCACTTTGTCCTCTCTTTCAGCTTCTTTCCTCCACCTTAAACAATCGCTGACTTTTAACATTTCACCATGTGCACTACTGCTACTGTGCCTGTTTTACTTTCTTTTGCGTGCCTGCCTTCCTGGTCATTTTTAATACTTTTTTTCCTAAAGTGATATTTAATCTCATTATATAGACTTGATAGCTGTGCTTGTTGAAATACCTAATAGGACTCTAACATACAGTAGTGCCACTCCGAGCTTATGCCTCTGTATTCCAAAAACAAATATTAGAATAATAATGTTTTAAGAACTCCACAGTTTCTTCTACTTGTTTTGGAAAATCAGCAAAAATGGTGGCGGGTGGAGCCACAAATAAACTGGATTAAAATGAATATCCAGATCTTATCTATAAATTAGCATAGCTTCATTGAAGTCCATGAAGCTACAATCACTTATACTAGCTGAGGATGTGGCCCATAGTCTTTTATACTGCACCATAACATTTTATTTATGCCACGTTTTTTGTCTTGCCTAGTTAGGTTTTAGTAGCACTATTTAGAGTGTAGTTTCTACTTTTCCATTCCGCCCACCTCCATTTGAAAAGCCCCATTTCTGTTTGAAATCTAAGCATACATAGCTAAATCAGAGGAAAAGTTATAACAGCTTACTGGTACTAAAACCACAAACTTCAAAACCCCTTTCACAGAGTAAGTCCTCAATAGTGTGTATATTTTTTAATATAAAAATACTAGTCCTAAGAGGCTCTTGGATTTCTTTTTGTATCATGAGACTTCAATAAAATATTCTGAGGATAAATGTCCAGGACCCCTCTTTTACATACCATATCAAATTCTGCTTACTTCTCTTAGGTTCGGGGCACAATTCCGTTTTGCTCTCTCCAACCTCCCATTTTCATCCATCTCCTTGGTGTGGATACAATGTAAACCAATGAGGACCCATTTCTGTAACACTGTAAACCATGCCTGCACCCTTGAAAAGTGATCCCAAACTCATACTCACTATTGGTGTATTTATCCAAATAGGAACTAATAGAGTTCTGTTAGTCTGACTGTATCTAAATTAATACAACTTTGATTCAATATAAACTAAAATCACAATAGACCCTTTTTCTATACGGTCACAGAGCAGGACACTCTTCAGCCTAGCATGTGGGTATCCAGCTACACAATTTTAACAAACATTAATGAGATGTATGGCTACATTTCCTCTGTGCCCCACACTGAAAATTCACGCATATAACCTTTCTTCTTATCTCTATTCATATTCAATTAGGCATCTCTATTAGTAAATCTTGTTATAACATGACATAACTAATTTAAAAAAGTTTAAAACAAACACTGTATAATTATAAAGCAGTATCCAACACATAATAATCAGGGTGAGTATTTGAGTGGATTCTGGCTATTTTTTTCAGTGCATTTTAAGTGATAAAATCCGTTTATAGACTACATCTTTAATCCAATGCTGTTTCTTTATCTCAGATTGTTAACACATTTCTCTCTCTCATTTTGCTAGCAGGCCTGGCAGAGTTTAACATTTTAGAGAGAGATTCAGCTCTCTTATAAAAAGAGGGAAATCTTGAAAATATTTACCACAGTACAATTAGAATAAACATTTCTTATCTGGAAGAAGAAGGGGCAATGAAAGGTTAGTTTTTGATTTTTAGTTCAATGAATTTAGAAGGGTGAGAAATGCTGCTGTATTTTCTTCCACATTTCACTTGTGTAGGCAACAGCAAAGCAAGATAATTGTGCTTCATCAGTGTGTGTGGCTTCTGTGCTACATAAACACACAAATTCTGTTTTTGTGGCTCTCTTGAGCTTCCATGGTATAGAATGCTGGACATATTTTATATTGAATTGGGCACATAGTTTATATCAAGTGGATTTTTTTCAAGAAAAAGCAGCCTGGGTTTTTTGTTTGTTTGGTTGTAATATCAGAAACCTTTAGACAGAAAAGAAAATCAGACTGACAGCTGCCTTTATTAAATATTGCTATTCATAATATCAAATATTACATCATGTAGGATAGAAAAATATTTTAACCTCATAGGTTAAAGAGAATGGGTGAAGGGGTAAACAAAAAACAAACAAACATGGAGTGGCACTGAACTCCAGCGTCAGTTTAGGTTTACTGTCAATTTGTCATAGAAAAATATCTATCACAGAATCTCAATATGGTCAAAACCACATCGTTTCAATCGTTTCTTCGCATCAATTGGCTTGTGTCAAGAAAAAAAGGGAGAATAATGCTAAATTAAGAAGGCAAGGAGTGAGCATTACTCACTTATCATATGACCTTCTTTCCCTTCTGCTTTCAGTAATGCTTCTGTAGTTTCTTGTTGCCATTTCCACAGAAGACATTATGTATAATGCTCCACAATGCTATTAGCTATTTGTATGATGGCATTCTAACTGTTTTTCTTGATCCAATAATTTATTTTACACAATAGGTAAAATAAATTACTGGATTACTGGTAAAGCTAACTTTTAAACAGTTAGCTTTGCCGACCATTGTGCGAAAACTCAACAACAGTTAAATCCTTTTTATGGATTTGGGGCACAGTGCTTACTTTTTGTGAATTAACATGTTGACTTCAGTGGGTAAGTAAACGTTAGCAGGATCATGTCCTAAATTTACAAACCATTGAGCTGCCTTATTCATGTGCCATTAAGGCATTATTTATATATTGGAACTACAAGAATAATCAACAATTATGCCATGCAGTAATTCTAGCATTGAATCAGAAGATGCCTGTACCAGATATGTACATGCTTTAATTTTAAAAATGTGCATTATAGTTTCCAGCTTACTTTTGTCTTTTATACTCTTGAATTCACAAAAAATTGTACTATAGACCAGTTAAAAACAGTCCAGTCCCTAGGAGAGAGTTGTTTTGGTGCTTTTGCTTGGAGATATCAACAATAGGCAGTTTAAAGATAGACATATGTAAAGTGAAGGTTTTTCAAAAATAGTAAGTAACATAATGTGTATAGTAAATTTTCTAAAGAACTATTTCTTCTCTTTTTGACATTTGTGCTTGAATAGGTAGGAGACTTTTTTTTTTTTTTTTTAATAAGGGCATTGCTTTGTGGGATACCTTGTC
This sequence comes from Dermatemys mawii, assembly GCA_007922305.1. Classification (NCBI taxonomy): domain Eukaryota; kingdom Metazoa; phylum Chordata; order Testudines; family Dermatemydidae; genus Dermatemys; species Dermatemys mawii. The sequence continues at coordinate 70,909,643 of ML677326.1, forward strand.
TCCTTCAATTAAAGCATTTCAGTTTGTTTCGTTTAAACTGATGGTTGTCTTGAAATGTGATTGCCATTTGTTGTAATATATGATTGATTTGTTATTTTCTTTGATACTAATGGGGTCTGTAACATCAAGGTCTTTATATGTATCATAGTGGCTTCAATCATGTAATGCAATATTACTTGCATTCCCCTTTGGGAGGACTCTGTAAGAAAAAATGTTTCATCAAAGCATATTTTCCCCAGAAGGAAGAAATAAAATGCATTTCACAAAAATACAGTGTTGAATAAGTATTACTAGCCATCTTGGCTCCATGTCAGCTGTTACCCTGAATTCATCTCAGTTCCATAAAGGGACACCTTTTGAGTCCTTCATTAGAGGCTGAGGTTTCCGTTTTCTCAATCCATGCAATTTGAGAACCGCCTAGGCAGACATCGGTTTTTCTTTTTCTCTTCTGTCTATCTTCTCTGGGTATAAGGCAGTGTATGCACCTTTCATAGTGTTTTGACACGTCAAACTAGACTGTACCATCAGAAGAGAAGGGGAAGAAAACATGGTGGTTTTTGAAGACTGCATACTTGTAAATGCAGTACATATTGTACATTCCTTAATCCTAGAAAATTAGTTTTTTTGAATTGCACTGACGTATGAAAAGAAATACACAGTAGCTCAGTAATGCAGTGATCTGAAATGCACTCTAATGCTACAGCTGTCATGCCAATATCAAATTGTCAGATTTTAATAGTGTGGAATTGGTTTTCCTTCTGGATGGACAAGAGCTTCAATTATAATCTATTTCAATTCCAATTACTATACTCTGGGTAAATGTGTTGGATGGCAATTCAGTGTACAAGGAAATAAATTAGCCTCTTACATGTTCTCTAGAATTTCAGTGCTAATTATAACATCATGCTACAGTATAGTTATGGTGGAGAAGGTACTTTCAGTTTTATGGTTCTTATAACTTTCTAACAAAAATTTACCTTTTTAGGGTTAAATTTGTCATGCTTATTTTTAGCCCACAGGTGAATTTGTTGTGGAAGTTAGTTCAAAAATAGGTAGGTAGAATTTTTATCCATCAGAGCTTTTTTTAAAATGGATTTTTTTTTTTGCTAGGAAGAATACAGCTATTTTTCTCAAACCAACAGTCTTGGAGTTTGCAAGACATAACTGTGAAATACATTAGAAATTTTCAGTTTCAGTTGGCATTTTTGATCCTAGTTCTGGAGGTAATTGTTTTGCTGAAAAGTGATGTAATTTGTGTCAGAATCCATTGGAAGATGCTATAAACAACCATCATCTTGCCTTTTGTTCTTCAGATTGATCCCAGTGCAGGTGAACCATCAGGCCTGTACATATTTCCATTGAAATTAATGGGCTCTGTCTAGGCAGTGGGTTCTGGCCACATGGCTCACCTCACATACTTAATCATGATTTAAATATTTATAAATTATTACAGCATCTAAAATTAACATTCTAATTTAAAATGTTTATGCTTGTTTTGAACCATGATTAAAGCTTCTTGGAAACTTTAGTTTCCAGTTACTTCTCTGATGCTCCCATGCTAACTGTCCAAAAAAAACCCCCAAAACCCAAAAAACCAAATCCAACAACCCACAAACCATATCTTTTTAGGAAGATGCATATCTTCAGTAATAGACTCAGAAATGCCAACTATAGTTTAATTTTTTAAAAGCTATGTTTCTCCATTTATTCATGGTGACCAGTTCTCCTTATCTTGTGAGTGCAGACCCAATCCTGGAAACATTTATGCACTTGCATAAAATTAAGCGTTTGCAGGACTGGAGCCTATACTATTAGGCTGAAGAAAAAGGGTGCCGTTTTCCCCCTATGCATTGTGTTACTTTCTGCTCTGAAAAGTGATGGTTAACTCCACAAATCAGCTACTTGTGTGTATTCAAAGTCACATCTGCTCACCTGAGTAAGGAAAAATAAGCTTTCTTCTGAATTTTTACTCCTGTTGGTCTTGAATAGCCAAAATAGTTTATATTAAGAGAGATTGTCATTAACAGCATTTGTTTATCTAATAAGTGACACCTATATAAACCCATTGAAAGCCATGGGTCATTAAGAGCCTAATGTGAAGACAGTGGGGTTTTGCAGATCTAACTGAGTACATAATTTGGCTTCTGGTAATAATGAGAGAGAGAGACAAAGAACGAAGACTGACTCTGAGGCTACATTTGCATCAATACTAGTTGGAACATCATCTTTTTACTTGCAATGTGTACATTTAATATGGAAAGTATTGAGAAGCACAAAACATTGGAACCCCACCATGCCATTTTTCTAACATCAGTTTTCAGAACAGCACCTTAAAAATACTCACAAGCTGCTATTATTGTGATGGATATGACACTATCTTGCAATATCTTGGACAAACCTTATGGAATTAAGCTAAATCTTACTGTGTTGAGTTTTGGTATTTTGAGAGTCCATTTTATTGAAAATGTAGATATTTGTGGGATTGTGTGGAACTTTTTTGAAGGAAGGCATGACTAATGCAACCTCTGGGAGATATTAGAAACTTTAGAGGACTTTTGGGGATAATACATGAGTAGATTTATTAGAAAATACTGGGGTGGGGGGAGGGTTTGAAGGAAGTGCAAATAACCTGGCTCAGATCCATGTTGTTGAAGCTGCACTTTGAGCAGAGACCCCCCTGTCTGGCTGATTACCTATTTAGTTTCTTCAAAGAACCAAACTGGATAAATGAGTTACTCTGAGTCATGGGTTGTTAACTTTCTGAGCAGTGTGTGTGTGATGAACTTGAAACCACAGGGAAACCCGTTTGTGGGGTTTTGAAGGACTGCTCTTGCCAAAGCCCATATTGGAGGGGATGAGCTCTAGTAAGCTTGTGAGCATATGTGTGGATTCTTCAGTTGTTTTTAATATGTCTTCTCTGTAGTGCTTTTACCTTCAGAATAAAAAAAATGCTTGCTTAGAAAGAGCTGTGTGGTATCTTATAACCACAATTACAATTGCATCTTCTATCATCTCTAAGGAGAGAAGTGATGCAGGCCTGCTTAGGCAGACTGTCTTTTTCTGAGGATATAACACAGTGAAGGCAGGGGACAGTTCTACCTGGAAATACCCCAGTTAGAAGGGAGAGAGACATCGGTCTCCACCCAAAAGAAGCAATGGCTAGGGATCCAGAAGCCTGTATCAGTGACCTTGCCAGATGACTGAGGGGAAAAATTCAAAGCTCAATTGCTTTGAACGGTGACAGTTTTTTTTTCTTTTTTCTCAGAACTCAAAAAAAAAAACAAAAAACCAAAAACAAACCCCAACCTTGTTTTTAAAGAGTTTCTGTCCTCCCATGGACTTGGGGTCTGATGAAGACAAGTCTCTCTGACATTTGTGGTTTGGTTGGTTGGTTGTTTTTTCAAAAAAGGGTTTACAAAGTTAAAAACACTTAAATATTGTGTGCTACAGTCCTGTTCTTCTACAACTTATAGTGAGATACAGCACTTATGAGATATGTATGTATAGTAACTATAATGCTACTGCTGTTATGAACTTTAATCAGAGGTTTTCTCATATTTTGACCTGAACAAAAAATCCACATCTATGCCATGTGAAAATACTGATAGTGAGATATGCTGATAAAGAACTTAACACACTGTGAAGAGCCATAGTTTGTTTTTTAAAAAATTATTTTAATCTAGAAAGTAAATGGTTAGAATCAGCTTTTCATTCTTTGTTTTATGTTTAAATAGTGTGATTTTCAGGTGTGCTGAGCACCTGTAGCTCCAATTAAGCCATAAATGTCTTGGAGTCTGTTTCAATCAGAAACGCTTTTCAACAGGAACTTATTGCAAAGATAGCATTCTGCCCTTGTAAGATATTACAGTTGCTAAGGCTGCTGCTCTTTTAGGTAGTTTCTCTCTTTAGATTGAGTGTTCAGAGAATATTTTAACAGGAACAAAAAACTGGCCTAAAACAAAGTAGTTCAGTTTTGAGCACTGTAATTTCTTGATACCGATAGATTGTCAAAACCTGTTATATTTGCTTCAGAGAAAAAAGCGTTAGAAAAAATATTCTCACCTAAAAAAGGAAATGGCATTTAAGGGATGTCCACAGGCTTTAATTCCAGATTAAGCATGTGCTGTCTGAATGCCAATGCACTCACTTCCTCACCATAAAAAGATCCTGCCTATCTCTCCACTTTAGTTGATTGCCAGAATGCAGAGGAAAGCTTGCACACACAGAGAGAGAGAGAGAGAGAGCGAGAGAGCGCTTAGAGCAATTAAAGTTTATAGTATATGCAGATATGTGCTTGTGATAAATTAATTCCAATTTTGATGCATTAAAAATGAGTGCACATGGCATTGAGGTTTCTTTTTCTTTTAATTGTGTAACAAGATCATTCTTTCTTTTAATAGAGGAATATGCTTGAAAGCAGGGTGATTCAGTAGATGAATACTTAGCTTGTCCTCCAGAAATTGAATGTTTCACTCAACTTTTGTTTCAAGTCAGTGCTGAAGTTGTCATGAAGAATGGAAAGTTAGCTGCATGAGAAAGCTTATGCTGATTTGTTCCTCCACAACTGGGTCTCTTGAGTTAAGGGATGGATGCACTTGGGTGATGTAGATAAAAAATAATACTGAGAAGAAAAAGCTGAATGAAAATGAATGTGCCAAGAAGAGCAAGATAGGGAAGCTGTTCTGTTAGCTACCTATGTGATTACGTGTAACCTACCTACCTATATGGTTACATGGTTACATAGGTTCTGTTAGCTACCTATGTGGAACAGCTAATCATAGTGAACTCTTTCAGCCTGGATAGCTTGAGGAAATAAAAGCTGTGCTAGATTCACAGATGTTTGTTTAAAAGAGGTTCACATGCAGTAATATTTTTGATGTTTTTTTCTAATTATTCTCCTTTGTGTTTTATGCATGCTGTTCCTCATCTCTTCCTCCTGAGACATGCAACTGCTCTTGAAGCTGACCTGGCTCCGAATTGGGGAAGGGCAGATGAGGCATGCTTTCTGCAGTGGTTGCTACAGTGTTCTTCAGGGATAACTGAAGATGGAGAAAGGCAAAATCACTGTAGCATTCATGTGGCACAGCCTGTATCTACAGGAGTCAAATTGCAACTTTTCTAAGGTTTAACCAGTTTATGCTGGTTATGGGCACTATTTCTATTCAGTGTTTCTCTTACTTTGAATTGAATAAACAGGAATGCTTATCTTTTTTGTCAACAGCTTTGTTCTCTGAAACAACATCAGAAAGATATTGTAATAAGAACCTTTTTTGATTTTTGTTTTTAGTTTTGATCTAGTCTAAGAACTTAAAATATAGGGCTAGAGACTTGCTCTCACTGATGATCTAAAGAAAAATGACTTTGCTACAAACTAAATTTAGCTGCATTACTGTATCATTAAGGGATCCTTGAAACACTCATGCAGCCTTTAAAAAATACCAGGTCCTTCACATCAATGCCATTAAATTAGTGTATAATTTTACTGCGGATTCTGATGCCATCAGAACTTTTTAAAAATTTTGATGATGTGTGGCTTTTGTTCTTAAAATGATTGAGGCAAACCCCAACAGTGGATAGTAAGATGCCATTAAGTGGTTTTATTGCGCCTAAAATGATGTCAGGTCTTTAATGCTTAACTGCACATTTCTTCACTTCATTAGTTCTGCATATGTATGTTTATTTTAATTTAGTTTTTTTAACTTCCTTTTTAGAACACACAGAGCATTAAAAATAACATTTGTGTCTTGAATTTTTTTAGATGTATTTTGTGTAATTGCAGGAAATTTGTTATATCATTGTTTGTCATAATTACGGCTTTAGAGTGGGTATAAGTCTTCATTTGTTTTTCTTTAGCTACTCTGAGCCATTTGTAAGTTGTAACATGTCCTTTTAAACATAATTGTTTCAGATGGTTTTCATTTGAAGAATTTACAGTCTTATGTGTAATCTGTTAAATTTGGCATGAAACGTTGCAGATATTTGACAGTAAAATCCTTTAATAGTTGAATTGTCTGTACATTAATGGCCCATTTTTGCAATTTCCATTGACTTTAGTGGAAAGTGCATGCCCAGCACCTCAGGAAATGAGACCGCCAACGTACTGTAAATTAGCTACACGATCTTGAAAAGTCCATTTCTTGACAGCATTTCAAATTAATAAAAAATAAAAGCTTGAGTATGTTAGCATAAGAACTCCAGTTTACAATGGGGAACTTACAGTTTTTGTGTTTTTAAATGTACATGATTTTTCTGCAAAGAGTGGAAGCCCCACCAGGCTGGCCTTTCTACCCAACAAATGCCCCTCGCTCCAATTTTAAGTTTAATAATATCATATTAAACAATATAAAAACTTTTAAAATTGAATTCTTTCTCATAAGCTCTCAACACCAGTAGGAATGAACTCCCTCCTGGTCTCCCTGCTCTCCCAAAACACATTTTCCATAATGCTATTAATTCATTATGAATGTGCTTGGTGACACTGGTGAAATAATGGCATATTACCACAATAGAATGATTTTCACCTGAGCTACTCAGAAAAGGCCACCATTACTGTGAATAAGCAAATTAACTCTTTTCATCTAACAGTGCAGAAGAGTTTAAAACCTAAAGGTCCAAATGGACTGGAGATATGCAGACAAAGGACTGTGGTAGAACAGTTTTTTCTTTAAATTACTCGTTAGAGTCCGCTCCACCGAAGAAAATAAAAGACGTGAAATTAAAAGGAAAGAGATTTAATATGAAAGTCAAGTAAAAAATAAATGTTTTTATATTTTTGTTGGAAGAATGTCCAGAATTACAATTGTTCATATATGGCCCTGTCTATATCATATTTTCTGGATGATCCCTCTGTTGTCATTTAATACAGATGGAACTTCCAGAGAGTCTATTTAAAATCTGCAGCTACCACCCTCCCCAAACCCCAAATAGAAATAAATACAATATTTAAAAGCCAATGGAAATGCCCCTCCCCGAAATACATTAAATTATTAAAAGGTAGCAATTAAAAACCACGGTTTGTCATGATGATGATGCAGTGTGAGGCAACCAATCTGATAGGACTCACTCATTTCTAGGATGCTATCAGCCTGACTATGGTAGCCATTTTGAATCAGGGTAATTTTCAGGGTTTATAAATGAAGTAAACGCACAAATGTTATGAAGGTAATTTTCAAGTTTAAAAGCCTTACACATGAACTAGAAAGAAATTTTATATTCTGGGGTGACAAAGTATTGAAGCATAAGCTTTCAACGAAGATGCATCTGATGAAGTGGGTATTAGCCCACGAAAGCTTATGCTTCAATACTTTAGTTAGTCTTTAAGGTGCCACAGGACTCTTTGTCACTTCTGCAATTCCAAACTAACCCGGCTACCTCTCTGATTCTTGACTATATTCTGGGGGTAATTCAATGGCTGCTTCTAAGTCTATAAAAGTGTGGAGTACTTTGGGTGTAATGTCTTTAATGCTGGTATAAAAGCACAGCAGAGTTGCTTGTGATTTCAGTTCTCTTCATTGTCATGCGATTTATATGCAGGTGAGTTTGCTTGTGTGAATATATTGATGAGTAATTAATTATTTTTATTATCTGTGTGTCCATTTTGTTTCAGGTCTGACTATAAAGGAGCTAATAGCTACATTATACTGATTAGATCAGCTGTGGCAACAACCATACATAATTACCTGTCACACAGAGGGTTCCTATTAAAGCTAAAATAGTCTGCTTTTAATAATAGTTTAGACCTAACCTTGTCAATCACTAAGGTAAATGTTGTTAGCAATGCAACTTGGGATTATTTTAAAAAAGTATCTACTGCAGCAATAAAATAGGATGGTTACTGGCAGGTCTCTGTAACACACTTTAAAAAAAAATCTGGAGTTTATTCCCCACAAAATATTTTGTCTGTCTAAGTTGTGGTTTGTTCACTTAACTTAAGAATATTTGGGCAAGAAAGAGAGATGCTGAATCTCTGACATAAATGTGTGTACCTTACAAGATGCATATTTTTGTTTTAGGTGATATATGGAAGCAGTGCCCATTCAACATAACTTTGAGAACAAAGGTGGATTGGTTGTATAAAAACATTCACGTTCTCTAGGTCTGGTTTTTTAAGCCAAACCGGGTGAATGCAATATAAAAGGTGATTTGCTCAGTCTTGTGTGAGATGAGCTGTAGTTTCAGTCTATGTAATGAGACAGTGGACTGTGTAAACAAAGTGTGTATGTGTGTATGAGATTCTAGCTTGTTTTGAAAATAAAAAATGTTGTTGACCCAAATAGGACAATAACATAACTTACCAGAACATGTATTAGTTTTCCAAACTGCCTTCTTTCCTCTTCCCCAAGCAGCCAAATACAATCCTCTTTTTGCTTATCTGCTAATATGCTTCTTGTGGACTGGGTGAACCAGCATTGGTATCTACCAGAAGGGGTGTTATAAAGAAAGAACATGGAGACGCTGCTACAGACTGAATAGAATAAGACTATTAAGTTTAGGTTCTCTACTGAATTCATTGGGTGCAGCATAATGGTGAAGGGGGAGTACAGGGGAGCCAGTTTTATGTTATCCTAGCATAAATTAGAACACATTGGAGGAGGCTCAAATTGATTCAAGCTGGCTAACACCTCCAAAGGACTATCTGCCAGTCAAAGATTGTTAAGCATGGCACATTCCAGACATGCCTCCCTGCCCCTGTAGGTCATACAGAAATGGAGGAAGAGGATAGGATAGAAACTGTCTGCATACTCTGAGATCTCACATGCAGTGGGGGAATCTCCAGCATAGGACATCAGGCCAGTTTTGCTAGCTGAAAGAGATCCAGTCAAGCTAGAGAATCTGAGCTATATTTGTTTTAAGCTATGGAAGCCCTCCTGAGGTGAGAGGAGGAGGAGGAGAAAATGGAAAGGAGAGTGGCCAGAAGAAATCTTCCAGTGGCTTACCTGTTTGGATTTTAAGAAGAAATCTATAGTCCATCTTCATCCAGTTAGACCAGGTGAAAATCAGCAGACGTGGAAAAATCTGTTTAATTACTGTTATATTTAAGACACTTAAAACTCATTGAAAAGGAGGTTACCCTTGTGTGTAACTGGATGTAGTGATTAGAATATCTCTCACATTATAGTTGACCTTCTCACTAGACAGACAAACTTTAAAAGAAAGTTGGAATATTGACAATGGGAAAAATTATGTTACTGCACTGTGTTTGGCATGTATTTGGCATTTCTTCCTGGCTATAAACAGTTGTTTTTCTTTAAGTATTCTGTAAATAATTTTGAAATAAATATAATTTATTGTTAAAACACAGAAATAATGGGGACAAAGGAAAGCAAAAGCTACCGCATGAGACTCAAGGAATAATTATGCTTAAGAGATGTAAAGATACATACAAAGGAAATGTTTACGTGAACTGGAAATAAATATATGAAAATAAAGGATAATGCCAGTCGGATAATTGACATGTATCTGTATTAGGGCTACTTTTGTTACTCTTTAATAGATTCGCTAATGAGGATTCCTGTGTGGATCCTAATGATATGGGTTTGAAGCTTCTGTTCCATGCTTATGCTTCAGACATTTTCTTAAGGAACACATCTGTAGCCTGCTGGAAATGAAGTATGACAATTCTGAATCTTTATTTAGGCCTTTTTATTAACTTTTGGGCCTCAGACCTCTCTCTCCCCAAAGGGAAGGATGGCACGGGATAAAGCTGTCTCATATAAATTGAGAAAGTGAAATATGCTGAAAATATGGAGATTCTCTAACCCATTTGATGAATGTAAACAAAGATATGATGATGTATATTTTCCTGCCTATTTCTTTAACTGATATGTCACTGTGCCATGCTTTAGTAAATTAATTATACCTTTTGTCGTGTGCTAAAATGGGCCCTGATCCTACAGGCAGATTGCTGTACCTGCATAGAACTCCACTAAAGTCAGTCAGGTTATGTGCGAGTTCAGCAATCTTTCTACTCATATTAATATGCAGGATCAGGGCCATAGTCTGTGTAGGCCCTCTAGCTGCTGTTCTATGCCAAAGAGTTGATGCTTTGGAGCACCCTAAGTTGAAAGATGTCATCTGTGTCCAATGGCACTGGCAGAAAATTGTGTTTAAATAAAATAGCAATCTCAAGTTGAGTCATACCTCTTTGTTCTCCACTCCCCCACCCCAATTAATCATTCATCTCCTGCTGTTACTTTCATGTCTTCTCCTTCATTTCCCTCGTAAAAATTGTGACTTTTTGCTTTACCTTCATTCACTCTTCGTATAGGAAAAGAAAACAGAATGTTTTTTGAAAATTCCAATATTCAAACATTTTATTTTGAAGTGGGGAATAAGTGAATCCTCAGAATCTATTCCCTCCCTTTCCCCATTCCTAAACTTTTATTTTTCTCATTACCATCCTGGAGGGTCCCCTATGATGGAACCCCTAGCTCTTGACTCAGAATAAGTGGTCACAATCATAGCTACTTCAGGGGCAATCAGCATAAAGCAATTGTTGGGGAGGAGTCAGCCCTCCATAGAACTGCCCACCTGAGCGAAGTGTGATGCCCCCACAATGATCTGTGGTCCTTCATATATTTTTTTTATGAGACTTTTCTTTCTGAAGTTCTTAAGACTGTTACAATAAGTTAATAATAGGACATTAATCTGACCTAATTTCCACATGTTGTATCCTTCAATTCACTGCATGTTTGTTTTCTAACTTACTTACGTACTCTGATGACAATAAGGAGTCAACAGGCTCCAGATTTGAGAAAACTACTTTATTGTAAGTCATTGAAGTGACAAAAATATAATGCAATTGTCAAATGTCAAAGAGAAGGATATGCAAGATTAGTTCTAAAGTTTAAAAAAAAATCCAAGTGGTCTGGGACATGTGTTTCACAGCTGTTTAAATGTTTGAGGAGAGCTCGTGCACTATAGCACACGAATATAAAAGTGAAACCATTGGGGACTGCATTTGTGCACTGAATTAAGAAAACTTGCTTTTCTGAGTCCCCACAGCTTCACCTTAAAATCCACAACTATACTGAGATTCGATCATCCTCTCAAAGGTGGTTTTCTCAGTATTTACTTTTGAAGACCCCACCATAATTTGTGTGGCCCAGTAAAGGCCCACAGACAAAAGTAAAGGCACCAACCAGATTTTTCAGGTCTAGTCATCCACTTAACAGCACCATCTTCTGCCATATCAGTTCTATCTCCTAACTCCTCCTCAGTGATTAATTCTGAGGTGAGTAACATATAGCAATAGGATATCATTCTTTTAAATAGCTGTGAGCCCTGTAGTTGTACTCACTGAATTCCATATTTTAGAAACCAGACAGAGCTGTACTGCATAGTTAGTGAAGCCTGGAATGTCTATGTAGTCTTAAGAAACACAATTATGTGGAAACCAGCTATCCCTGTTTCTTAATACTATATTGTTGTCTAAAGTGCAAAACACACCACACTGTGTAATGTTTGAAATTATTATGATTAACGTAGAGCATATGCCAAGTACCCTTTCCTCACTGAAAAATGATGTACAGTAGACTCTCGATTATCCAGGATTGGGTTAACCAGGATGTCAAAAAACAAAAATATGCGTAACTCGCAGGGCCGGCTCTGGCTTTGTTGCCGCCCCAAGCACCAAAAAAAAAAACCCCACCAGGCCACAGGGCAGCCAGTGAACCAACACCCCCTCCCCCTGGTTCAGGGTGGCTGGTGAACCACCCCCCCCCCTTATTTCCTGTAGATGGTGATTATCCAGGATTTTATTAACCAGGATTAAATTTTTCCCTATCATCCTGGATAATTGAGAGTCTACTTAAAGAGAATATTGGTTTTATAGTATTTCAGAGGATCATTTAGATGAAATTGGGAACAATGGATGTGACAGAAAACATTGTACAAGTTTTTGGGAGAAAGAGATTTGAACCACAATTATTACCTAAAACTTAAGCTAAGAGACACCTAGACCCAGATTTATAAAGGTTTCTAGGCACCTAAAGATGCAGATAGATGTCTCCTGAAACTTCCAAAGCACCTAGGTGCCTAACTCACTTTGATTTTTAAATGGGAGTTAGGTGCCTGGGCATTCTTGTGACTTCCACTAGATACTCAAATAACTGAAAATCTGATCTCTACTGGCTGACCGTACTTAAAGAACCAGATTTGATCCCAAAATATTGTAGGCATTCTGGAGGATTTGTGAAACTTTTGAGTGATGTCATACAGAACTTTTATGTGGAATTTTGGCAATGGGTATGTCGTCTTTTCTGTGGCTAGGTTAGTGTTGTAAATAACCATACCGGACCTTTTGTCCTTAGATTAGCTATTGGAATATGCACAGAGTAAATCCTTCTGATAAAAATCAAAAGTGTAAGGGGCTTTTGACATAGTCTCAACAGCATATGTTCACAGCTGTCTTCAGCACTTCTAACTTCTTTCTCAAACTTGACATTTAAAGCTCATTCTGGAAATACATTTTTTAGCTTTGATAAGACAGACATATCTATGAGAGATTGAAGGTGACAAGGCTAATTAAAAGCACATAGTGCAGCCTTTATAAAGTAGACGTTCTGGATTGCACTCAGTATATCTCAGGCTGAGCATATTTCTGAGGTGATTTTGTGTTCATTCTCCAGACCAGTAATGTGAGCCTTTTGGTCCGCCCTTTCCCTCTGCCCCCCAAAAGGAGGAATGCTATCAGAATGAACAGCAGAAGCAGCCAGGGAAGGTTCTATATTGGGCATTGAAAATGTATGCAAAGGGATGCATGATTGATGCAAATATGGAGAGACAAGGGAGAAATAAGAAACCTCCATATTTCAGTGTGACTTGCCTTCGGGCTTGAGAGCTGAGGGGCAAAGCCAGTTCTGATTACAGGATGAGCCACATCTGGGTGAATCAGGTGATTACTGCATCCCCACCCCTTTTAAAAAGATCACAGGAGCCCAAAAGATTGAGCTATATTTGGAGGGACTGTTGGCAGCAAGAAAGTTCCTGTAGGCCCCTGAGTTAACAGGGGGAAGCTGAACTCTAACATGGATTTTAGCCAACAGTGTATAGGTAGGGTAGCTGGGAGAAAGTTTTTGGCCAATACTAGATTTTGCGTAATTGTTCTGGTCAAAAATAGAGAAGGGAAAAAAATCCAATGTTTCACTTCAGCATTTTTTGTAAACAAAATACTGATTATTTTATTTGAAATGACTTTGTTTAGAAGTTTACTGTAATTTTGTTTGGAAAAAATTAAGAAGCTCAAGTTAAACAATGCTTTGTTCAACCTGAAATCAACTTTATTTTCTGACTTTTTGCTTTGCCAAATATTTTTTAAAATTTCATTTTAGGTGACCTTAGATTTTTTTTAATAGTGACTTGAAAAATCAGTTATTCATTCACACAATTGTACTAGTCATTAAGTCAGAATTATTTTTTTGGTATTATATAAAGAAATTATTAAGAGTGACCTTGTTTTGTTGAGGACATTACTTTTGTGATAGCAAAATCTGTTCTTTAATTTTCTGTAGGTCTGTTCCCATTAGCAATTTGCTAAATACTTTTTATTTATTTATAGTGTTCTGGAGTGGAGTGTGGCTTTTTACAAAAATATAACGTAATGGATCAGATTCCTAGTACAGATGGACCTTTGGGTTAAAGGATCCATTACTCTCAAAATGTAAGCGGGAAACTTAATAGCTTACTGAAGATGGTGCTGAAGTGAGGAAGGGGCTTCAGCATGCTTGTTAGTTAGCAACTAGATCCAGCTAATTGACTTTTAATCCTCCAGGGGGCCTTATTTTGCACTAGTGAAGTCAGTGATAATTTTACTGTTGATTACAGTTAGAGCAAGATTGGGCCACATGTGTTCTTTCTGAAAAATAGTACGTCCTTCGCCCTAAATGTGTACTTGCAATTCCTTTCACATGCCTCAAGTTTCTTTGTCTCCTGTTGGGTGTTCTTCTCTTTGTCATTTATTCCATGCTACTGTTCCTTTTCAGTAGTTCAACTCTTTGTCACCATCCCCTTTGACAACTTTTTTTAATATACTAATGAATTTGTCAGTTTGTGCAGTTTCCTGTTGGATGTCTGGCCAGGAAATCTTTCATTCCCTATATCTAAATAAGAGAGATGCATAGAATAACAACACACTGAAAGGAGTTTTGTGAAGTGACAGTATTTACATAAGCAAGATGTCATGTCTCTACAGTGATTGGTAAGCCTTTGCCAGGAAGGAAAGTTGATTAAAACTCTCGCAATTAAGCAGATTAGCTAATTAGCATGTCAAATCTTAGATCCAATTGGGATCCACTGAGGTATATGTCAGCACAATTTCTGATTTGTTGCAACACATCAAATAGATCACAGAAACAAAACTGCAGATCATTTTATCTGTGGAATGAACAACTGAAATAGCTGCTGCTACTCCATCTGGGTCACGCTGTTTGGAACCCTTTTTACTCGATAAAACAGCTGGATATATTGTCTTGTCATTTTTCCTCTTCCTTCAACACAAGACAAAAGATTCTTTCTTCCTCATCTCTTCACACTTCTAATTATAATGTTATGCAAAATTTAAGAAGGGAGAGTGTGACTTTAAAGTTAAAAGAAAAGAGGTTTACTTATTATATAGGAATAGGTTCGCTAAGTTAACTGGCCCTGTCTGCCTTAGCCCACCTCCCTAGTGGAGGGAGTGAATACAGAAATCTATGGCTGGAAGCATGTGACCAAGAACTAAGCCTTCTGGGTGTTCTGAGGGCAGTCTGACTTCAGTTAACCAGTTTTTAACCCATTGGTTCTCAACCTTTCTAGGCTACTGAACCCCTTTCAGGACTCTGATTTGTTTTGTATGCCCCAAGTTTCACCTCACTAACAACTACTTGCTGACAAAATCAGACATAAAAAGAGAAAAGTATCACAGCACCCAGTTACTGAAAAATGGCTTACTTTCTTACTTTGTCTGTATGACACTTGAGTTTGTACTGACTTTGCTGCTGCTTTTGATGTAGTCTGTTATAAAACTGGGCAAATATCTAGATGAGTTGATGTACAGGTAGACCTCTGCATACCCCCAAGGGAATGTGTAACCCTGGCTGAGAACTACTTCTGTAGGATACATTAATTTTGTTTAGTGCTTTTTTTTATTGGAACATTATGCAGGACTAAGTCAAATGACTTCTGGAAGGCTCGGTGTATTATGTCCACATGGCTATCTTTATTAACCAACCTTGTAATGCTATTCAAACAAAACAAAAAACCCCACACAAAACTCCAACATTCAGTTTGTTTGACAAGACCTATTTTCCATCAAACTGTGATGACAGTTATTAATTATGCTACCATTCTTTAATTCCTTATTGATTGCATTCCATATTAGACTTTCCAAGATTTTGCACAAGGTCAGTGTTAGAGGCTAACCGATTTATAGTTTCTAAAGTCATCCTCTTGCCCTATTTAAATAGTGACACAGCATTGCCTTTCTCCCCCTCCCTCCCTCCCTTTTGTCCATTTAAAAAAAAAATAGATGCATTTACTTCCCATCTTCATCAAGATGGTTTTAAGAGGGGCTCCAGCCCTGCAGGAAGAATTCCCAAGCCGGAGCTGCTGCTTTACTCTCATGTAGTCTGTGAAGCAATGTTCAAGTTTGGTTTATTGGCTAAAGTTACAACAATGAATGAATGTTACTTGAAGATTATATGCTTTCCTTGAGATTTGTTCACAGACCATAAGAGGTGCTGTCTGGGGATGAAGTCTAGCACTGCAAATGTGTTAGTTCATCTGTCTCCTTGCTGCTGATTATTGTTGTCAGGTGAGCATGTCCTGTGATGCATATTCCCATTCCAGCATTTGAGAATTTATACACGCAGATCATGTTAGTGTTTAGTCTGAGTTGTGATAAGAAACCTAACTAAACTCGCATATCTTTGGGCAGTCATCCTAGCAATTTGGAGATGCAAGAAAACCTGCATGCAAATGTGTAAATAGGCATTTGTGCATGCAGAATACGTAAATGAGCATTTAACTACTCAACTTCCTCTTAGATAAATATGAGCTTTGCCCAGGGGGATTTTATGTGCAGACTTTGAGGTCATTTTTTGAAAAAAAGAGCCCTTTTTATTCAGTTCACACTGAGGGTATGTCTACAGTACGAAATTAAATTGAATTTATAGAAGTCAACTTTTCTGAACAGACTGTATGCATTCGATTGTGTGACTCCCCACTAAATGCACTAAGTTGGCAGAATGCGTTCTCAGTACTGAGGCTACCATCAACTCTTGGAGCGGTGCACTGTGGGTGGCTATCCCACAGTTCCCGCAGTCTGCACTGCCCATTAGAATTCTGGGTTTAGCTCCCAGTGCATGATTGTGGGGGGGGACATTCTCTCGGGTTTTCCTTGGTACGTCTCATCAGTCGCCCCTCCCTCCGTGAAAGCAACAGCAGACAATCATTTCATGCCTTTTTTTCATGCAGATGCCATATTGCTTTCAACAGATGGTGCAGTATGACCACTTTCCTGCTCTATTGGTGCCATGAATCCACTTCATAGGTCCTCTTGTCCTTCTGAATAAATATCTATTTTTGTGGCATCCACCGCTTCCGCTGCCACTCCGCTCTCCTGCTCTTGCATCAATAGTGAATTTTTCTATGTTGTCCGTCATGGGCTCCCGGGAACGTGTTTTCTTCCTTGGGAAATGTGCGCAGTGCTAACCGTCGTCATCCACCGCTTCCACTGCCACTTTGCTCTCCTGCAGATGCCATGGCAAGCATGGAGCCCACTCAGCTCATTGCTGTTGTGAGCATTGTAAACACCTCACGCATTATCCTGCAGTATATGCAGAGCCTGCAACAGCAAGCGAGGAGGCAATGACAGTGACTTGTGACAGTGACTTGCTTTCCCCTGCCCAGAGAGCAGCCCTCATAGGTGAATTACTGTTGGGGATGTTGAAATGCCTATAGTTATCCTTGGGAACCGAGCCTACCCCTTAATGCCATGTCTCATGAAGCCATACACAGGCTCTCTGGACAGTAGTAAGGAACAGTTTAACTATAGGCTGAGCAAGTGCAGAATGGTTGTGTAATGTGCATTTGGACATTTAAAAGCTTGCTGGCACAGTTTAGCTTAGACCTCAGCAAAACTAATATTCCCATTGTTATTGCTGCTTGCTGTGTGCTCCAGAATATCTGTGAGAGTAAGGGGGTGACATTTATGGTGGGGTGGGAGGTTGAGGCAAATGGCCTGGTGGTCGATTTATGCGCAGCCAGACTCCAGGGCGATTAGAAGAGCACATCTGGGCGCCCTGCACATCAGAGAAGCTTTGAAAACCAGTTTCATGACTGGCCATGCTACGGTATGACAGTTCTGTTTGTTTCTCCTTGATAAAAACCTGCCCCTCTTGGTGGACTCTACTTCCCTGTAAGCCAACCAACCTCCCCCCTTCGATCACCACTTTCAGAGGCAATAAAGTCATTGGTGTTTCAAAATCATGCATTCTTTATTAATTCATCACACAAATAGGGGGGAAACTTGCAA
The DNA here is from genome assembly GCA_007922305.1 of Dermatemys mawii. Lineage (NCBI taxonomy): Eukaryota > Metazoa > Chordata > Testudines > Dermatemydidae > Dermatemys > Dermatemys mawii. The sequence continues at coordinate 70,927,155 of ML677326.1, forward strand.
GGTAGCCCTGGAAGGGTAGGTGAGGAGGGAAGCACTAGGTGGGGTGGTGGAGAAGGGAAGGACAAGGCCACACTACAGTTCAAAAATTATTGAATGCCAGCCTTCTGTTGCTTGGGCAATCCTCTGGGGTGGAGTGGTAGGATTCCCATAGCCTCCCCACCCCACGTGCTTGGGCATCTGTGTGAGGAGGATATGGAACTTGGGGAGGAGTGCAGGCGGTTATACAGGGGCTGCAGCAGTGGTCTGTGCTCCTGCTGCCTTTCCTGTAGCTCCACCAGATGCCTGAGTATGTCCGCGTACTCCCATGTTAGGCTCATTAGCCTCTGGGAAGGAGATGAGAGGGGAGCATAGCAACATTTGCAGCTGCAGGAAGAAAAAAAGGGAGAGTAGTATTTAAAAAGATACATTTTAGAGAACAAAGGGAAGACTATATTTCACACTGATTCAAGCAATTCACATTACACAGCACATGTGCTTCACCCCCCTTACACCCCCCAACCCAGTGGCTAGTATCAGGGAAGGTTCCTCTTAGCCAAATGCGAACAGTTCAGCATGAACGAGACGCCACCCTTTGCATAGCAAAGGCTTTTACAATACCTCCAGGAGAGCTTTATGGAGATGTCGCTGGAGGATTTCTGCTCCATTCCCAGACACGTTAACAGACTTTTCCAGTGGCTATACTGGCTGCGAATGCATCCCAAGCCTTCAGGGCATATTAAACATTAAACACACTTGCTTTTAAACCCTGTATTATATTTACAAAGGTACACACACCAGAGGTGCCTTCTCTGTGAGTCCTTCTTGGGAGGGTTGGCAGGGTGCTTGCCTACTGCATGGATTCTTCTCCCCATACAACGATGAGATCCAGTACCTCCAGTACCTTCGGTCCATGCTGGAACTCTTTTGCTATTCTGGGACTCCCATGGTCACCTGAGCTGATGAGCTCGCCATGCTGCCCAGATGGTAAATGAAATTCAAAAGTTTGTGGGGCTTTTCCTGTGTACTTGGCTAGTGCATCTGAGTTGAGTGCGCTGTCCAGAGCAGTCAGAATGGAGCATTCTGGGATAGCTCTAGGAGGCCAGTAATGTGAAATTGCGTCCACAGTACCTCTAATCCAGAACTGCAATGTCGATTTTAGCACTACTCCACTTGCTGAGGTGGAGTACAGAAACCAGATTTAGTAGCCCTTTAAATTGACAAAACTGGTTTGGTCGTGTGAATGGGATCAGTTTTATTTCAAATAATCGCTTACTGTAGACCAGGCCTAATTCTCAGGCTTTCCTTTTCAGCAGTATACAGAAGCACTTTCCTTCATCAGATATCCTTGCTGTGGAAAACTGCCATATTGCGAGGAGAGGTCTTGTAACTGTGTTGGTCCCTGGATATTAGAGCGACAAGGAGAGAGGACTGTCTTCTGTTGGTTAGAGAAACAAGCTTTCGAGTTTACACAGAGCTCTTCTTTGGGTCTGCGAAACTACTAGATTTCCCAGACCAGAGAAGGAGGTCTGTGTAAGCTTCAGAGCTTCTCTCTCTCTCTCCAACACAGTTGGTCCAATAAAATATATTACCTCATCCACCCTGTTGTCCTAATATTGTAAGGACTACAGCAGGGCAAACTACTCATTGCAAAAGTTTTTCAATTAAATTTACAAGTGTAAATTTAGAAAAAATTACCAGTGGAGAAGACGGTGATACCTCTTTACCCTCGCTACCCCCCAAGAAAACAGGAAACATGGGACCAAATTAAGAGGTGTTGAATAAAGTGATGTAAATTAGACCACTTTGTATCAATCTGTACTGCAGTCAAAAGTTGTGTACAGTACACCTTCTAGCTGTTCAATATGCAAGTGAAAGTACTGCGTGTCAAGGTCTAATCCTGGCCCTAACACTGACACCCAATGTCATCCAGGAAAAGTAGGGACGTCACTGAACCTCCATTTTCTCATTTGTAAAATGGAGATAGTGATATTTTCCTAATACAGTGCTTGTCAATGTTAATTGAGTATAAATGTAATGCTTGTAAACTCTTTGGATGCCCACCTATATAATTCACCAGACCACCTGCCTTTTAAGGACATTGCTGTCTTGCTGAATTTTTGGTGGTGCAAACTCAGCCAGTTCTGCTCTTTCAAATTTCATGAAAATATACTTTTTTTGAAAGTGATTTTCTTTTCCATGCAAAAGGTGGTGCTTGTGTGTTTTTTCATATACGTCGCTGTTTTTTTTTAAAAAAAAACCCTGTTCAGTCTCTCAAAATAAAGGGGAAATTGCAAACCAAGTTAAAATTTTGCAAGAATTGTTGCTAAACATTTTCATCAATTTGGCCAGTGGTAGTCAGACCTCCTTATTGTAAGAGTTTTCCTTGATCTTTACCACTATTATAAGTGAGTCAAACCTAGAATACCATCATGCTTTTATGTTCATTTTATTCATTATTCTTTGTCAATATTTCAGGCAGGAGGATTAACTGTAGTAGTTACAATTCTGAAAGTATTAGTTAAATTTATAGGGATGTAATTTTAGTATGTCTTTAACCTGCCTTTTTTCCTGTGGTGTTTCATGTTTCTTTGACATCTTTCTATTCTAAACCATATCTTCTATTGAAGAAGCTAAGCTTCCAAATTTAATGTGGAAATACCTCCAAGGACAAGAGGGCTCTTTGTTAACAAACAATTTAGTGAAATCCTGCAGGCTTTACAAATGTACAGATCCCTTGTAAGGTGAAGTGATCCTCTTTAAGAGCTCATTTACCAGAGAAACTCCATTTTCTAAGCAGACAGCATCAGGAAGAGTTTTGGCATTTTTTAATTGTTTCAGAACTGATTAGAAACTTTCAGCTAAAAGTCTTGGAAATCAAACACACAAACAAAAAATAGATGCATAGATTGTTCTATGGCTTTAGTTCTCATATTGCTTTTCTCGAAGAAGAGATCCTAACATTGCAAATATGTCCAATCCTACAACAGATATTGCCAAATGTAGGCCCTGATTCTGGAAAAATTCATTTAGATGCTTAATTGTAATTTCATGATAATCCCATTGATTTTAATGGCTCTGTGCATGGCAGTAAACATATGCTTGGTAGTATTTAAGGACTGAGCTCCATGCAGCTTACCTGCTTCCTTTTGTTTTACTAACTTGTAACTGTTTCTTCTCTTCACCTATTCCTTTATTTGCCTTATTTTTTTTGCCTGTCCCCTTCTTAAAGAAAGAAACTAATAGTCTTCTACATCTGAACACATTATGATCGGTGGTAATGTTGATGAGTAATCCATGGGCTATGCATACTTGAAATCTCCTTTCTGCTTTTTGGGACTGACCTGCTAGTTTTGTTCAGTCTGGCATTCATTTCTAAGAAGGAAGGACCTAGTTATGGGAAGTGGACGATAAGTCTGTAACGGTATTGTGCCTGTCTGTTGCAGGTGTTTTGATATTTTAATTTAGTTTGTCTTAACCAAGAACATTTTGGAAACTTGACAAAAGCGAACACTGAGAATACACCCACACCTACACCCCTACGTATTAAGCCTGACAGGAGCCCATCGTCTATAACTCTAAAGAATTATTTTGGAAGAAAAATCAAAACTACATTGTGAGATCTGTTTTGATGAAAACTTTTAGTGCAGCCTGATATAAACTAACTTCAAGGTTCCAAAATAAGGTTTTGAATTCTCTTCTTTTCCCACATAATCTCCCCAAAACCTGAGCTTTTGTGACTCACTTCAGAAGTGAAGATGATTCCACTGAGGATTGTTATTTCTCTTAAGTAAATTCATAGTGCCCGTGCAGTCATTCAGTTTTTAAGGTCAGTAATTGTAATTTCGAGGAAAAGTGGTTGGAATTTCTAATACAAGTAAGCTACAATCAAGTTATGGTTGTATCCCGTTACATACACATTGTTTTGGGGGGTTTTTTTTCCTGCTGAAGAAAGGTACTTCTTACTCATGTTACATGCTCTGTAATGTTTATAAATATACTGGTGGAAGTGCTTACCCTAAACTGTCCTCCTCTGTTGATTTAATGCTCATGCTTGCTCAATATTCTCAGTGCATACTAGATACCAGACACAAATATTTATTTCCCTGCAACTAGAACATAAAGTAATGACACATTGTAACACTCACTCCTTCCCTGTGTGTGTGTTAGGGTTGCCAATCCTCCAGGATTGTCATGTGATGAGACCTCCAGGAATACGTCCAACCAAAACTGGCAATCCTAGTGTGTATAATGCATATCATACCATATCAGTTGCAGGTAGTGGCCATCATAGTAACGTCTGCAAGAACAGCTTCTATTGAAGTTCTGTGTTTACATGATCATGACTGTCTAAAGGGGATACTTCTCGAGCTGACACTGCTCATGCTTTCTCTCAGTTCAGAGACCAATTGATTTTGGAAAGTTTCAGCAGTGTCCCTTTTAGCCATTCTTTAGATGTAGAAAACTGAAAAGTGTTTTTTCCAGCATAAAACCAACAATAATTTCTAACCGTTCTTCTGAGCAGGGCTACAGAAAAATTACTAATGTTTGAAATGTGTCATATACCTGGGCACCAACGAGAACTAAGCCATTGCTGGGTGGGGGAAAAAGGCTTTAATTTACCAACATCACAAATTTTTGATAACTGCAGATCATGTTCAGGAGAAAAATTTCCTATTTCTACAAGTGCACACTTAGGCATATCTGCATTTTGTATGTTTGCCCAATCAGCTACATGTGTACCAGCTAGGTAAGGGTTCACTGGTTAGTTTATTTTATTAGCACATTATTGATGCTATGCTAGGTGTGTCAGTTCTCTCAGCTTCCTTTATAGATGTAGCATACTTAGGGTGACCAGATGTCCTGATTCTTTTAGGGACAGTCCCAATTTTTGAGTCTTTTTCTTATATAGCTCTTATTACACCTCCACCCCCTGTTCTGATTTTTCACATTAGCTGTGTGGGTGCCCTAAGCTTACCATTACTCTGCACTTGACTTTTATTAATGAATTGTGGCAAAGATGTAGTCAGCAAGGAGGGGCAGAAATGTTCAGTTTGTTCTCTGCTCCATTGGGAAACTTGGCCTATTGAATCTCTTGTTAGTAAAAGAAGCATAGGCAGAAGAAATCAAATGTAAACTAATTTTCTTGTCCTACTTGAGTCATTAATCCTCTCAAAAGTAGAATCAAGTTCTGTGTCAGCTATATAATAGCCCAAAGAAAATAAATCTGTGTAGTACTATCAACAACTGATGAGTTGAAAATATTCTAATAGTCTGAACAGTAAGAATCGTGATACCATTTCTGGCTTGTTTGTAGTGGACAGGGTGAATTTGATTTAAATCATAAAAGTGCATTCTTGGTTGTAATAACCTTAATATAAATTATTCACAACTCAGAGATAGATGTAGGTTTCATTTTTAGAAGGCACACACTATCCATTTTTAAAGTGATTTTATTCTGAAAACTTCTCAGATTAGTTTTATAGGTATGTCAGAAAATGAATGATCTGTTATTTCATTTACCAAAGGCATCTGAAGGAGATATTTTTGAAGTCACTGGGAGGTGATCAATCTCCAGTTCAACAGGTTAATCATTAATATTTGGAGGATTTTCTTGCCATGCTGTATTAGGAGGAGAACATCACCAGACAGACATGTAAATTGGTTTATTTAACTAAAACATCATCATTATGTATTCTGGATTTTTTTTAACAGTAAATATATAATAATTTAACAAAATTAACTAAATTAAAAAAATCATATGCTTAACATTCAAGTTTTTTTTAAATCAGGTTTGTTTTTGTTAAAATTGTTTAACTAAAATAGTTAAATGAAATATTTTTAAAGCCACAAAAATTAAATCAATTATGTTAGCCAGGTCAGCATGAGAAACTTAAAACTAACTCAGTGGTTTTTACCTTCGTTTTCCTGTTTGTTCATAATCTGGAAAAGAAAAACAAGCTTTCCTGCTTTTTCAGGTCCCAAATGATTTCTCAATTTGAATAAATTAGTCCCGTGAAAGAAAATACTCCTTCTATACTGGCAGAAGAAGCAACTGCTGTTGAAAGTGAGATTATCACTTCAATAGTCTCTGAATCCAAGTGCTTAAGTGATTTTCACCAGTTTACTGGTGTGACTTTCTTTAAAACATCATCAGCAAACATACATTTCTTGAATGGTTTACCCTTAGCTCTATAGTTTATTATAGTTGGTATTATGGAGGGATGATTGTGTGATGTCCATGTCGTGGCTAACACCTCTTCTTCAGCAGTTAAAGTTTGACCCTAAGTACTGAGAATATTTGCAAGAAAATGAGCTGAAGATAGTGCTTGTCCCATTTGGTATTTTAATGCTTGTAATTTAACTCTGTCACTGCATATTTCTTTTTAAGATCTCACTCAGTTCCTTCTAAATGTCAACATCGTAAGCAATAAAACAGGTATTTTCCTGCATTTTGTTCAAGGCTACAGAAATAGGCTTCAGGGTACTCAGCAAGTGTTCAACATTTCTCTTAAGTCCAGTGCTGAGAACTTTGACTGTGACAGTGCCATCTATTTTTTCATGATTTCATTCACAAACTGTCATCAGATTAGACTAGTTCTTGATCTAGTGCTCAGAACAGTCCAATATTGAGTTCCATCTCACTTTTTTCAGAGCAAATGCTTCAAAGTGGTTCTTATGGAAGTATTTTGCAATTTCAACAACATTAGCCTTTATTTCTGGAACACTGAAGTCTTTGGCTAGGAGGTGCATCAAATGAGCACTGTAACTGTATGTCATTAGCTTGGGACTCTGTTCTAAATAATTTCTTCTCATCTTGGCCACATTTGCAGCACTGTCTGTGACCAAGCTGTGTACTAGACATTTTAATTTTTTTCACATTTTGTTCTAGCTTTTACTGCTGCTACTTGTAAGTATTCTGCTGTGTGTGCATCTCCTGATGTATCAATTGTTTCTGTGAGGAAGACATTCCCTTCTTCTGTTGTCACACAAGCACATATAACAGGATCATTGTGGATGTTGCTCCTCCCATCAAGACTCAGGTTAACAATTTTACCTGCTAGACCTTTTGCATACTGCTCAATTTCTTTCATACACTTTATCCAGCAATTTACCTATAATATCTGCTCTGTTGGGTGGAATATATACTGGTCTTAATGACTGAACCATGTTAATGAAATATGGGTTCTCAAACATACGGAAGGGAGAGGTTTTTTTCGTCAATTACCTCTTTTTGTAATCTGGTTCTCATCGCAAACTTATCTGTGATTGTTTCTGGGTGGAGTTTTTCTTTTTGCTACTGGTGATATACTGTGGCTATGTGACATACATGATGTGACTGAAACACTATCATTGGCAGAGCCCTCCGAAACTATAGAAAATGATCTTGATTGGTGATCTTGAAGGTGAACAGTCTTCAGAATCCAGTATGTTGAGGATGGAGTCTCCTAAACAGAATAAATCAATGCAATTATTTAATTATTACCATACTGCTCATTTAGTATTACTCATTGCATTCACTGACACTCAGTACTAGTTTAAAGGTGAAATTGTAAAAGGAAGATTTGCCTGTTTTGGCTATTTATTTTTTTTAATCACAACTGCATCTAAAATGATAGTAACATAGTAACAACTATATTTTTTGCTCAAACATGAGAATTCAAGAATAGCCCAGAAGGAAGACAGGCAGTCCTTAAGAAAGAAGTATGAAATAAAAAAGTTTACCAACCTGAAGATGTTGCATGTTCAGACATGTTGCTTTCATCATCTTCAATGCAACTTCCACCTGAGAAGGATCACTTCTCATGAGATTTCATTCAGGCAGCCAGGACATGCATTTCTTTGCTGACTTCTTTAATATGCTGCTCAAACAGTTTAACTTTGGTTTCTATTGCCTGTCCATCCTTCTCATATTTATCTTCAGACTTCTTCTCCTTGTCCAGATCTATTCCGCCCCAACAATCTTCTATTCATTGAACTTTTTGAAACTTTGTAATTTTAGAGAGAGGTAAAGGATTGACCTTGTGCACATAAATTTTCAGAGGGACAATAGGGTTGAGGTATGTTATCTCTCTCTCTCTTATTTATTTATTTACTTACTTACTTACTTACTTACTTACATTTTTTCTGTTACCATGCATGTATCTCTGGAGACACACATCCACAGTTTGAGAACTGCAAAACTAAGCCTCTCTGATGGTATCTTCTAGACTGAGCACTGAGTTCCATTGGGTAGATAGAAAGATTAACCTAAATCTATACAGAAGGCCGTGGAACCCCATAAGATTGGGTCCCTAATCCGTGAACTATTGGAATTCATTTACAAAACTTTTCTTAAAACATTACATGAATATATTGTCTTATACTATAGAATTAGAATTTATAATCCTTATTCCATGATGAGATACCTTTGTGCTATAATTTTAATTCAGATACATTATCTTTAGCTAGATTTTTTTCCCTCAAAAAACATTTTATAAAAAAAATCTAATTTAAATTAAACTTTTTTATTTTTTAAAAAAATTGTTGATTTTTATCCACCCCGGTCATGGAAGGCCTGATTCTGCCATATTTTATGCTGAGTAGCACCTTACTCTGCAAACCTGCTCAGAGAGCAAAGGACTACTCAGCATGAATACATGAGGCAGAATCAGGCCTGGGTTTTGAATTGGAATCTATGTTCTGTCTGGATGTAACCTCATAATGTAAAATGGAGACTAATCATTTGGTAATCTTTCATCCTACATCAAAGGCTTTTGCATGAATAGCATTTGTTACTGAAAAGATAATTAGGCAATCTATACAAATACAATCTTACTGTGGAGAGGTACATAAAATATGTTAATACTGGTTGAGGAACTCATTCAAAGAACGGGTATATTGACAATGGCTAAATTGTCATGACATCAAGGTCATCCATCAAATGGAAAATCTAAGGAAATTTTTCTCTTCCAGGTATGTTCCTTGGCTCCTAATAGTCTAGAAAGAATTTGTATCTAATGATTCATACTTTTAATCAAAATCCCCAAACTTTATTGTGAGAGGATTAAAAAGTAAAATAAAAAATCATATTTTAAATGGAGCATTTTTAGAAAGTTTGATATAAAATAATATCCAACAGTGGGATAGTTTTCATCATTTCATACCTCTCAAACTCTTTCACAAACAGATGTGTTCCATTAAAATGTTTGGCCTCCATTACCATGGTATCTATTAATATCTGAGATTATCAAAGCTTCATTGATTGTCTTTATCAAAGTTTGTGTGCGCACCTCACTCTTTTCTCTCACCCCATCTGTCATTCTTCATTATACAGGATATGAAAAACTCACATCAGGTTGCACAGAAAGAAGATGGGAAATAATTTGTTCAGGCTACTGGTGTCTGGTTTATGATCCATGCACTACTTCGTTCTAGTTGCCAGAAGTAAAATATGAGAGAGTCTCAAGTGGTCTGTTTTTTAGTATCCTCTGCATCTAATATTGGATCATAAATGGATTTTGTATTATCTTTTTTATGAACTTGTCTAGCAACAACTGAAGGTAAAACATAAAATCCAATCAGCTAAAATATTGTCTTAGAGTAGCAGTCTGTTACTTTGTTGCTGGTTCTCTTCTCTTCTCCCCCCCCCCCCCCCCCGCCACTTTCTGGCAAGACCCACCATTTTGTTTTTCCTTTCTTGTGATAGTGGCACTCAACATTTTGCTGTGCCAGTGTACCACTTACAACTGATTAAATGAGTCAGAATCTCAAAATCTGTTACTGGGCATAGAATTATATTTTAAATCTGTATGTTTTTAGTGTGTTAAACTATATATAGTTTTGGTACTCCATTTTGCAAATTGTCAATCACTGCCATTTCTTCAGATTGTCAGGGCAATGTTGATCTTAAACTGCTGCGGTTCCTGTTCTGTGTCTAAACAGAGGACATCATTCTTTTTGGCTGGCAATATGGTATCTTTCAGACTACTAAATTTGAGACAAAGTTAACAATAACAATTCTTTGTCATGTATAGTAATTACAAGACATTTTAATGGCTATTTGCAAAGAAAGAGAGATTGGGACCCTCAGCAATTAACTGATTTTTATAATGTGTAAACAAAAAGCCACATTACTATATAGGAAATGAAGAGTTATATTCACTAAGAGAGCAAAGGGGGTTGCCCTGTGTTTGGTGTATCCTTGGTTTATAAATCACTTTTTGTGTGCAGTGTAAAAGAAAAGGCTTTGTTTTGAGTATATTTGAGAGATTTTGAAGTTTGTATGCTGATATTTAAAGATGAGCAACCATAGTAAACCTTGAGGACCTTGAGCCAAAATACTTTAAAAAAAATAAAATAAAATAACCTTCAAAACAATGACATTATTTTGAACTCACTTTTAAAATCTCATTTAGGCCACTCTGGTACATTTGGTCCCATTGAGTATAGTCTGTTCTTTCTACTTGAGATGGATTAAACTGCAAAGTTCAGCAGTGTTCAGCTCACAAGGTTTTGTTCAGATCTAAATCTACTTGTACGTTGTTACAGGTTCCAAACTCACTGGATATCTGAGGAAGTTTTGAAGGCTTCACTTTAAGATATGAGAGACTATCCGTGAGCAAATCTGTCAGACAAAATAATATTTTGTAATGAAAGAAACACTGTAGTCAGAGAGTCTGATTCTTCTCCCTTCAAAGTCTATCATTTTATTCCCAAAGAGCAAGATCTGGCCCAATGCTGTATAGAACCAGATTTCCCTCTAACTTTGGAAATAAATATTTGTGTTAAAGATGTCACAATATTTGTGATAAATAAAGCATATTAAATGGATAGTGTTTTGTTAGTATATGAGCTTTGCTTAAAATAATCAACCTTCTTTACTTGGGATAATATATTGTCACTGCTAGAAAAAATATGAAATGAGATAAGGTGATCTGGGATAATGAGGGAAAGGGGGTTTGGTGAGGGTTATAGTGTATTCAGATTTAAAGTACCATTTTATTGCCTGCAATAATCCCAGTAGTACTAAAACTGCATTTCTAAAATACAAAAAGGCTTTACAGTGAAAATGATTTTACAGAATCCCAGACAAAGCTTGCTTATAAAAGGATACCTTTGGCAGTATGTTGCTAGTAGAAAAAAAAAGACTCTTTTCAGTGCTGTATTTGTGACAGTATAATTCATGTCTCCTTCAAGTACAAGCTCTGAAACAGTATAACTTCACTGAGTGTTGTCTGTTATAATTGTGGCAAAAGGCCAAAATTTGCCGAGTAAGTGAGGTGGTTATGCTTGTTTGGGTTTTTTCTCTTTCAGTAAGAATCTGTGGGCTAAATCAAGTAGCACTGGTTAACTGACTAAACCATTCAAATATTTTTATGAGACAAGCATACAGCAAATTTTTTAAAGCAGTATAAGAAACATCTGGCTAAATGACTGAACACCATTTTAGCCATGAATATCCTGGATTAGTGATCAAGGATTCTGACTAATACCAGCCACTAATGAATACCAAATGTATGCATGTTAGTCTTTTTGTTTTTTTCACATTACATCAGGGATGTTTTGATGGGCAGTTGCACAGATTCCAGTATAGTGTAGGATTTATCCTGCAGCCTGTTTTTCATTCCTTGTTTCTCAATGCTGTGTACACGATGTTCAGAGCAGGATGTCAACATTGTATATCCATCAGTAGACTGGTGGCCCCACATATGCTGTAAATCATCTCTCTCAAACCTTACCTATAATGGCCTGGTTGTGTTTACTGTTTTGTGCTAGTTAACATTATCAAATAAAAAATGTGCAAGCATTTCAGAGACTCTATACCAGGATGTACTAAGAGATGGGCAGACTTTTTTTTTCAGATGAATAGTTTATTTGCTGAAAAATTCACTTTCAGGTTGATGAGACTGTGTTTGTTTGCAAATCTGATATAAATTCACTAAAGGAAACTTGAGTACCATTTGAGGATGTGATGCCCCCTCATGCCCAGCTTAAACCATTAAATCCTCCCTAAGATCTGAAATGTAGTATAGAGTCCAAGATGTTACTTTTATAATAAACCTTCCAAATATTCTTGTATGGATTGACTTTCTTTTTTACGTGCATGAATGTAGCTGATATGCCAGCATTATTTAGGAGTGCTTTATATAGGGTTATAAAATATTGAAAGTGTCATGATGATCATTTTTTCCATCTTTTTTTTTTCTAAAAGTTGAATAAAACAAATATTTTAATACCTTTACAAATTAACAAAGATAAATTGAAGAGGAAATTTAGTAGCTAGTTTTTGAAAGGCTGGTGTAATCTTATGTTTTTTCAGCATGTCCCTCTCCAGCAACTCTGGAAAAGAAGCAGCTGCTGTAGGCATTGTTTCCTACCTCTTTACTCAAAGGTGCTTTATAATTTAAATGGCTTCTTTTAAAGAAAAGATCTTTTTAAGGTCACAGCTGCCATCTATATAGTCTAAATGCCAAGAAATTAAATAAACTCCTTAAAAGACCAAAAAAGGGAAGAATAAGGTTAACTGATGTATTGTTAGCAAAATGAAAAATTTTGGGGGTATGTTGGCATCTGTATCACTGTCTTAAACAACCAACCCAATTTCTTCTTCTGTTAAAATAAACTAGAGTGGTACCTTCCATTTTGATTTACTGTTTAAAAAAAAAAATCTCATCACAATTTATGGTTCCGTATATCTTCAGTGGGCTCTGTGTATCTTTTTGGGAAGCATGGTGATAACATGAAACCTGTTTGCATTATTTGTGAGGAGATACAGTTGGAGAAGAGCTTTATTATGCAGGTTCTAAAAACAACAGGAAGAACTTAATATTCACCCTTCCCGTTTATGACTCTTATTGGTGTGTGCTTTTATCAGAATGAAGCATGGCTACTGGGGGAGATTGTTTGTTTGTTTTTTCAATCAGATTACCTAACAATCTGTTTTGTTGGTATGTTCAGGGAGGGCACTGAGATGCAGCAGCTCATTCAGGAACAGATTCTGCGGGGGAGGAAATCACTTTTGAGAGCAAGCTGTTTCAATCAAATGTCTTCCTTTTACTGATTTGTAGGATTAAATTTCAGATGGTTGCCTATGGAACCTGGCATTAACAGGCAAAGCATTCATCACATTAGCTCTTCTCCTCAAATTCCCTTTTGAAAAGAAAACAGAATTGTAAAATAGTCTAGGTAGGCTGCTTTTGATAAACAGTGGTTCTGTAATTACCCGTCACCGCCTTTTCAGTAATGTCCGACCCTTCTATGTCTGACTTTAAAAAAAACAACCCTCTCTCAGGATTTTTCCCTCTTACCACATACTAGATAGTTCTGAAATGAGCTGGAACTCATAAATGTTTCTTGTAGCTTCTTGCTTTAAGAAAATTAAAGAGCACATAATTACTTCTAACAGTGCACATTCAGGCCACAATGCAAATCCATTCCAAATAAAAGGGGAATACCAAACTTCTGTTTAGCACTATTCTTTTGGACTTAGGGGCAGCTTCTATCAGTCAGTTAGGGGCACTCTTAATTCAGTCAAGCCCATTCCTATTCCTATTGCTTGCTTGCAATAAGTGGTAGATCATGATACGATATAACATCCACAAAGCACATGTTGGTTTGAATGTCAATACCATGAATGAATAATGCAACTTTGTTGTAGTTATCTTTTGTTACCAAAGTAGCGGAGGACAAGGAAGACTCAAGGGATGAGTATAGTTGACGTTGAGTGAACCTGTAATGGTCTAAATGCTATTAGTCTTTCCTCCCCCATTTTATTTATTATTTTGTGTCAGGGTAGTATCTAGGGGGCCCATCAGTTTCAGGGTAACTGCACCTATATTCCTCCTCTAGGGTCCCTCAAGGTACCCATTTAAGATTTCTGACTCCTAGCCATGACTTATATCAGCTGGAGATCTGTCTCTCCCTCTTCACCTGGGTTTTCAGGTTGCACAGCTCCCTGCCTTGCAAGTCAGTCTCCCTAAAGGAACATGCTCTGCTTTCTGTCTGGATATGTCTACACTGCAATGTAAGCTCAGGCCTAACATCCTTCTGTTGACACACAAATTGCACTAACCCAGGACTCAACCCTAGGGTCTCAGGACCCTGCGGGGGTCTGAGCCCAGGTCAAGCCTTAACCCAGGGTTCAAGCCTTATTGCTTTGTAGAGTAGATGCAGCCTCAGCCCCACTTGACTCAGGGCCTGGGAGGCTTCCAAAAAGTATCCCACAATCCCATGGGCCAACTTGTCCTCTTTATCCCAAGAATTTTCAGTCTACTCTGTTGAAAATGGAAGTAACTATCCTTGGTGTAATGCAGCAGCTCAGTAAGTCAGTGTTAGCCCTTCAGTTGTTTTCAGATCACTGAGCTGCAAACACACCGAGAGCCTTCTGTGTTTGCAATGGAGACTGAACCGAATAAGCCTTCTGCAAAGCATGCTGCTTCACAGTCATGGGAGCACAGGCTGGTTTTGTAAATCTCTGGTGTGAGGCCAGCAAAACCATGGGCTTTAGTAAGAGTACCAGGAAGTATCCCACATACTTTGCAAATTTGTCAGACTAGTAACCAGTGCAGTGAGCAAATTAAGCAGCTCAAGAGTGGGTACTGAAAAACCAGGGACCAGAACTGCACCTTAAGCAACTCACCAAAATCATGTCCGTTTTATGAAGAATTTGACTGGGTGCTGGAGACTGCACCCAGCAAGGAGCCAACTATGGAGCATAATGACAGGGTTGCTAGGATGGTGCCCTGCTGGTCCCAGAATCCAGCAGGGGGACTGATAGGAGCCAGCAGTAGGCCATGAGTGAGGACAGTGCAGTCACTCTGTTGCTGAAACTGGTTCCAGAGTAGACTTTGTGCTGCTGATGCTCCTGCTCCATTCTGGGGCCATTGGCAAGGGAGCTGATGCACCCCCTGAGGAACAGCCCACTGCAGAGCCTCAGAGAGACAGATGGGATAGAAGCTGCCCCTAAGTCCAGTATATTTGTGGTGCCATTTGAATGTTTATAATACAGTAATGGGAGGGATTTCCACTCTATGAACCAATGCAAAAGTTATGAGAAGTCCCACTTAGCAGCGTATATCTGCTAATAGTAGACTGCATGCCAGCAGCATGACTTCCCCCTGCCCTACCACATGAAGTTCAAAAAGGTGACCAGGACTTGAAGACACAAATCACATCTTCAAAGTGTATTTTTTACTAGAATGGCACAGATTTTGCTAAGGCCATTCCTGTTTCTTAAAAGTAATAACCTTACCTTGCCATGCCTGTAAGTATGCCACTCTGTAACCGTTCTATGATCTATCCAGCCACCTGGAAACAGTGAACTCTGTTTGAGGAAATGTGTTCCACTCACAAATCTAGTCCATTTCAGTTAGAGGCAGTCCATAGGTGACACAATCATTTGCCCAAAATATGACTGCAATTTGAAATTTTGTCCAGAAATGCGCCAGGGAGGGGAGGGGGAAGACTCCGGGGTTTGTGTGTTTGCATGCAGTCATAACAGGTAAGTCACATGGGAGCTAACACAGTATCTTGTTGATTGCCTCATGAATTCTGTCCTAACCCTGGGTGGTGATAGCTGCAGACTTTTCTTGAATCAGGAACTGCAGATAAGTGATCACATTATTCAGGGAGGGGCATATTTTCCAGGGCCGCCTCGGTAGCTGATCAGCCCACGCCACTCACAGGCCTGCTGTTCTGTCACTGTATGTTTGAATACTCTTGTTGCATAAACTGCATGTTTCTCACCAGCTGCTTGGAATAACATCTCCCTTTGCCTGTTGGGCACCGCAAGAACCATTATGCCCTCGGGAATGTGGAAGGCTTGAAATCATAAAAAAACATTTGTAGCACAGCCATTGATGGCAGTGCCCGCCCTCCCCAAACCCAAGTAATTCTTCAATTTTTTACCATCAAAAAAGCATCTTTTCATTTTTAACTTTCCATTGTGCCAGCAGTTCTTCCACTGCGATTAACAAAGCAATGTCCAGGGAGCTTCTGTGATCAGAATATCATTCTCACAATATACTGAAGTTCAGCTTGAAAAGTATCATTTATGACCTTCAAATTCCACTAGGATTTTTTCTGTGCTCTGGCAATGAGGTAATAACCTTCTGTGTCTTGTCCTGCTCCAAGCCCCTTGGCCTCTACTGGCTGCAGTACCTCCACAGCTCACCGCACCATAGCAGAAGTTTGTGTACCTTCATGGATGTTCTGAGAGGAAGCATTTCTGTTATGAGTCTGTGGTTGAAGTTCTGGAGAGTACCAACAAGCAAATCCAGTACCAAAGACAGAGGGACTTGTGGCTAGAGGAGAGGCGTACCATAAGGCAAGAGGAAAGGCTCAGGCTGGCTGCCAAGTATGAGAATAGGGTTTCAGCATAAGAGCAGGCACTTGCTTCCCAGTTCCTGGAACAGGAATGGCAGCTAAGGGAGGAGGACAGACCTCTACAGAAAGAACTGTTTGAGTGGTTGATATCAGTCAGAGTACTGGCTTCTGCTGCATCCCCCACACCATGGCCCTAGTCCCTGTGCGGCACCCCATACTGCAGGCCAGAAGCAGCTTGGAAGACTCCATGGCTGGGTGCTACTTGCAGCTGGGTCCCAGGAGCAGGTGGGCAGGGCAACCTTACCCACTCAGCCCTCCAGATTGACCCCCCTCCGCTGCAGATGCCTCCACCTTCCTCACCCAGTGCCACATGTATGGCAAACGGGGAAAGGAGAACAGGTGGCCAGGGGATGTGCCATGGTAGGGTGTTTCTGTATTGTACATGGTTTCACTGTTTTCACTTGTTCATGCAGTTTGTTTTTATTTATTTTTTTTAATAAGGTTGTGGTATTACTCATGTTTTGGCATCATACTGGCATCTATCCTGCCTGGGAATGGCTGAATGTTGTTCTGTTCTAATACATGTTTATAAATAAGCTTTCATGGTTAAATAAACTTTATTTCTATCATTACTTCACATCACATTCAAAATAATAAAGGGAAACTTGTCATTGGGGACAATTAGGAACGCAAAGACTCCCTCAATATAGTTATCTAGCAATTTATACTTCAGTCACTTCCTTACATCAATCCGTACTGTGAATAACGCCCCCCCTTCCCATTTCATAGGTGATCATGTCATTCATAAGTACATTGTATGGCACTAAAATTCCACACCCCTCCCGAACCACTGAACCCCCCCATAGTTAATTTGCCCTTATACCACACACACAGGCACATTCCTAGAGGTACTATTCCCTCTCTTCCATTGGCTGAGGCAAGCCCATAATGTAGGAGCACAAAGCATCTCTGACTTCTGTTGCCCAGCTGCCTCCAGCTCCAGCTGTGGCAGGTGCACTTTCCGGCTGAGGGTTCTGATTCAGTGGCCCCTTGCTGGCAGAGGTCCATACAGGGAAGTGACTCACCTCTGGCTTCACAAAGATTGTGAAGAGCACAGCAAGCCACAGTACTAATTATTTATTTAGTTTTGTTATTTTATTACTTAAATGCAAACTTCCTCTACTTGGTGATTTGTGCTTTGCTGATATGGAATCACGGTAAAGCAGTAACAGGCTTCTAGGGCTTGAAACAAATAGCATTTTGTTAAAGTCAGCAGCAATGAATACCCTGAAATATAAAGTGCTCTGGCACATGTATTTCCAGGACAATGAGAGAATATGGAGCAGGAGATTGGGTTTGAATGGAAATCCATTACTGCTATAACACATGCAGGTGTGCTCTCCTTTTTCACCTCTTTTGTTTTCCCCTGTCCTTGTCTTCCTCGGTCTCTTTAACGGTAGATCAGTTTCTTTGTTCTGCTTTAGGTGACAGAAAAAAAACATATTATTAGTGTCATAAAAGATCTTGGCACCATGTTTCTGAGCTTTAGCTCTTCAACAGCAAAAATAACCTTCAGGGTTTGACAGACTCAGAGAGTTTGTATATGTAAGGGATAGATCTGTGGTACATTGATGTTGCACAGTGATCCCCAGGACTTTATTTCATCTTACCAAATGGACAAAGGGAGCATTTACCTTCTTTCATAAGCCCTCTGTCTGTTGAATTCCTTAAATGACAAATTAATTTGCCTGCCATTTGCACTAAAAGGGGTTTATTCTGGTTAACATGCTGTTATAAATAGTTGTTCTTTCTTTTTAGGTGATGTCATAACATTTTAATCTAGCATTATTATATATTAACACAAACTTAGTCATGTATAGCTGTTCTGAAAAGCTTAGGGGTTGGCTACGCTTGCATTTTATAGTGCTTTAACTTGCTGGCTCAGGGGGTGTGAAAAATCAGCCCCCTGAGCGCAGCAAGTCTGAGTGCTTTAAAGCACTAGTGTGGACAGGCTCTGAGTGCTGGGAGCCGTGTTCCCAGTGCTCAGAGCTAATCCTCTTGTGGAGGTGGATTACCAGGGGTGCTGGGAGAGCTCTCTCCTAGCGCTCACATGCCCAACCAACCACACTCGCACGTCAAAGCACTGCCATAGGAATGTTCCCGCGACAGCGCTTTGAAGTTTCCGGTGTAAAAGAGCAATAACTCAAGTCGGAAACATTAATTAAATTTGTGACTGAACTCCTTGGGGGGAGAAGTGTGTGTCCCCTGCTCTGTTTTACCCATATTTTGCCATATATTTCTTGTTATAGCAGTCTCGGATGATGACCCAGCACATGTTGTTTATTTTAAGAACACTTTCACCGTAGATTTGACAAAATGCTAAGAAGGTACCAATGTGAGATTTCTAAAGATAGCTACAGCACTCAACCCAAAGTTTAAAAATCTGAAGTGCCTTCCAAAATCTAAGAGGGATAAGGTGGAGCATGTTTTCAGAAGTCTTAAAAGAGCTCCACTCCAATATGGAAAATACAGAACGCAAACCATCAAAAAAGAAAATTAACCTTCTGCTGGTGGCCTCTGACTTAGATAATGAAAATTGCTGATTTAAGCTAGAGTAAATGGAAGAGTCTGTAACTTGAAGCCTGTAAATCATGATTTGAGGAGTTGAGTAGTTCAGCCAGAGATTAAGGGTCTGTTACAGGAGCAGGTGGTGAAGGTTCGGAGGCCTGCAATGTGCAAGCGGACAGACTGGATGATCATGACTGTCCCTTCTGGTGTTAATCCATGAATCTGAGTCTAAGTGAATGTGGCCTAGAGATTAGAGCATGGGACAGAGTCAGGAGACCAGAGTCCTTCTTGTGGTTGTGCTAATGATTTGCCATGTGACTTTGTGCACGTCATTTCTCCTCTCTGAGGGGATGATAATATTTACCCACCTCATTACAGCTGCTATAGACAAACAAAGTGTTATGATGATAAAGAATAGCACAAGCTTTCTATGGGATCAGAACCAACCACTTCCAGAACAAATCAAATAAAGAATAGTTGTGTCTATGACGCTAATCCCACTAGCTCAGCTCAGTAGTGTATTGTTAGAAGACCAGGACAGAGTGGGCTCAGCAGACATGGTATCAATGGTTAATTTTAACTGCCTTTTATTTCCTCCTATCAGGCATTGTTTTAACTTGTGAATCAGGTTGGTTAATTACTTATGCTGTCTAGAAGCAGACAGGATTAAATTAGCCCCACAGCTGAACCAATCAGTCTGATGTATAGAAGGACCAGCAAAATAGCTTAGCTGGGAAGAAGAAAAAAAAAATCCAGGAAAAACTATCCAGAAATCAAATTCCCTCATCTAAAAAAAATCTTCAATGTATTGTACTTGTCTCCTTCTAAAATGCTCTGTCCTCAATTTTATCTCTAGTTCCTGTGCCTTGATATGTTTCTGCATCATTAATACTGAACACATGTTACTGAATTTCATCCTCCAAAAAACATGTCATTAAAGATGATGTGAAAAGTGTGGGGTGGGGGTGGTTTGTGCCTGGTATTTCTTCTTTACGCTATACTAAAAAGGCATGAAAGCTTTTTTTCCCCCCACCTCTAAGGCCTTGACTATATCAAAAATTGATCTTTAAACCATATATTTAACCTTATGCAAACCCTTATGTAGGCTGTCTTAAGATGATTTGAACCTGATTTACATTGATGGGGGTTTGCATTCATTTAAATCAATTTTAAAAACTAAGTTTAGTTAAACGTATGCTTATTTTAATATAGGCAAAGTCTAACATTTTATTTTCCTGTTTTTAAATTAGAAATTCGATTATTGTCTGCTCTTGGGGATTCTATGGCCAGCCATAGAACCAGCAGGCTAATGATGTTGGTGATACCAATGAAATAAAACTTGATCTACTGAGAGAGACAGTGAATTTTATTCAGACTGGACATGACACTTTTACTCTTTTGGCTTCCATATGAGGAACAGACCCTTTAGTTTGTTAACACTTATTTAGTTAAAATAATGGGGAGAAAAGTTCTCTTTAAGATGTATCACTTCTTCCCTTTCAAATAAGAGTAGAAAAGTTACCGTTATCCACATCTGAGTAACCCAAGGACTCTTGCAAGAAAGGCAAGATGGATATTTCTAAGGTAAAATCATTCAGGAATAAATCTTTTGTGGTTGGTGGTTCTTTTTAAGGATCCCCAATAAACTCAAAGCTTTCAGCTTTTTCTAGCATAAAAGCCAAATAACACATGTGTTCACCCTACTAGCTGGGTGTGGCTTTGGTGGGGGCAAGCAATGGAGAGATTCATCTTGGAGCAGCTGAGGCAGTGTTTCTATGTGCTCCCTCTCTTTTCTTCTCTCCCACTCGCCTTGCCTATGGCATGTGGGGGCTGCTGCTTCTCTCTTTCCCCTGGTGCTGGGGGCTCCTGTTTGGTGGTAGGGGATCATGAAGCTGGTTTGATGCTGTTTGCTGCCTGTTGATGTAAGCATTTTTAGTAACTTGTTTCAGTCCTACCCTTCTCATTCTTCACCTAGTTGCTGGATCTCTAATGATGCTGGAACTAGGCATATCACTAGTTCTGAGGTCTGGAAGAGATTTTTCCCACATGGTAATACTGGCTAATTTCTGTGTGGGCACTTTCACCTTCCATTCAGCATTCGGGTGGCCTGGGTTTGGTTTTGAGGGGGCAGAGGGGAGAAGTGTTAAATTACAGTTCCTGCAACTTTGGTAGGTTCCGGTGCAGCTGGTGAGTTAGACAAGACCCAACTGATTTGCCTATAATCCAGTGGGCTGTCTGGGCATTTGATCCTGGGCTAGGGTGACCAGATGTCCTTATTTTATAGGGACAGTTCCAATTTTGGGGTCCTTTTCATATATAGTCTCCTATTATCCTCCACCCCCTGTCCCAATTTTTCACACTTGCTGTTTGGTCACCCTATCCTGGGCATAGCATTGCATTTCTATATATGGCACTGCTTGTAGCTCCCCAAATCTTTTATTTGCCTTCCCTCCAGTGTGTAAGAAGAGAGCAGTTGAGGACTCTGGCTTCTGGTCAGGGACTTTTGCATGCCTGTAGAGGGGGCATGGCCTTCACACTACCCGTCAGGTTTATAGTACCCTGGAGCTAGTGGTGCCACTGCCAGCTGAGATCCTCACTGGAACATCCCTGCCAGGTTTGGGCAGGTTACACCAGTTAGGTAAGTTTTGAATACAGCCTCTATGTTTATCAGTACTAGTGTATTGGTTTCTCATTGTTTCCATGTTCACATCAGTGCATATAACCCTTTAGAATTTTGTACAAGTAATTTGAATTTAATGGGTTATAGTAATCAGAAATCTGGACATTTTAATTTCTTGATAGTTTTGTGAATAATTGTTAACTGATTATCAACAAATAAAGTCGTATTTCTGCATATGGATGCTAAAAATGTAATAAAGGATAACATTCTTCTGGAGGAAAGCCCAAAAGCAGGTGGAGAATGGTGGTACTCTTCTGAACCTGGTCCACAACCAAAGCTCCATCCACTTGCTGCCATAATCAGAATTCGCTCAAAAGTAGTTAGTACAGTCTCATGGCATCAGTTTACATTCTGGTCACACTTTGAAAAATATCTTCATGACCACAGTGACGAGAGACGTGTGTGTTAAATGAACACATACATCTTAGAGCACAAAATGGCAGCCACTAGGAAAAAGGGTCAGTTAGGAAAGCCACCACAAATGAATTCAATCCAGCTGCTGACTGAAATAGTATATAACATTATAACCAGCTTTTTAGGGAGCTTGGGAATAACTTTCACTTAACAATTGTAAGTGAGCAAATTTATCTAATAGCATTGGTAAATATTTATCATCTGGGAATGCCTAAAGATCCCATTTGGAATTGTTAGATACCTGGGTTCTTTAACTAGGGCTTGATTTTGTGTGGTGCTTCTGAGCCTTCAATTTTTATCAAAATCAGTGGGAGTGAAGGATGCTCAGCAACTTGCAGGAGAAAGCTGTCTTCCCCTGCTGTTTTAGAAGTTAGGAATGTCATTGTCTGTTTTCTTCTGCCTGATATCTGACTTTTGCATATTTGTCTGTCTTCTGTTTTCCCATTTATTAGTATACTTTTTATGTAAGCTCTCTTTATAAACAGCTCACTCTAGATATAGATTTCTTTCAGTATTTATTCACAGTTCCTGTTTGTTTTTAACCTTCCCATTTTGAGTGATTAAGGTGCTCAACCTTTTGAATTCTACTCAAGTAGGAAGCATCTCTCACAGAGGGAGAGAGAGAGGGGCACAGAAATTAATTATAAATGTTCCAGGATTGTGGCAGTGAACCAGTTTGTTGCATGGCTGTCTAAGTAGTGGATGGCTTGAAATGAAGATCAGCATCTACCAGTAACTACAGTGTTTTTAAGCCAGTCTAAATGAGTTCTCTAATTTTGTTAATGTCTTCCTCATTCTTGGATCACCTTTGTTCTTTTACATAGCAAATACCTTCCAACTCACACAAAAGTTCCCATGTCCTTAGTATGCAATCTTCATGAGTACTTTTGGATGTTTGTCAGTTTTCATATACTCAGGCTTTTAAACTTTCTGGATTGCATACAGCATGGGCTTATATATAAGGATCCTGGTTTTGGTAGTGGCTGTTCTTTTTTTCTGAAGGGGTAGGCTCTGTATAAAAAAGGATGTAGTGTTTTGTTAGTTTGGTTAGTACACCTTAGGCTATGTCCACGCTAGCTAATCAACTTGCATTTCTCAGGAATGTGACCCAAACACCCCTCTGAGCGACATAAATGACACCAACAAACGTGTTGGTGGGGACAGTACTATCTTGGCAGCAGATGTTCTCCTACCACTGCTCGTTGGAGGTGGGTTAATTATATTGAGGGAAGAGCTGTCTCCCATCGGCATAGAGCATCTACACAAGTGATCTTACAGCAGCACAGCAGAGGTAACCTAAATATCAAGAGAGAACTCTTTTTGAATTAACCCTCATCGGCAGCTGCTGTTGCTATTATTGCTCTACTCCCATACAGGCTTCTCTCGTCATAGCAGCCAACAAAGGGAAGGGGAAGGAGCACACAAAGGGAGAATGGAGCAGCAAGAAGAAAGGGGAAGTTGAGTTTGCGGTTATGGTGGCCAGAAGGAAGAACTTCAGGGAAAACCCTGCTGACTGCCGTCCTGCTGAATGCAAGAGATTCCAGCAGGGCAGTAGGACTCTATGAATAGTGGGGCAAATATATGAGTGTTACACCCAATGCATCAGACTTATTGAGTGTCTCCACAGAGGACCTGTTCAGGAGCTGGTTCGGGTTGTCTTAGCTTTTCAAGGGAAATAGGGGTGGGATTAGGGCCAGACCACTACTGCCCTCTGACACTCTCCAGCTAGCATAATGGCCGCTTGGGGGCTGTTACCATCTGGTACAAGTTACAGTAGCTGTGAGATTGCCCTCATTTATGCCAGCAATCAACTTAGTCCCAATATCCTGGTGGCAGGCTATGCGTAAAGGGGTTTGTCCCCATCAGTGTTCTGTGCTGAGCGCATTCACCCATTTTAGAGGTAGTCTGACATGCATTAACTAGATTGAAAATGTTATTTTAAATTGAAATAATTCAGTTTTTCTATAAGATTTCTATCCATGCATCAACTTTGTATTGCTTAGAAAGTTCCTAATCACTTTACATAAGACGAGGAAGACTTTGTAGCACATTAGAGACTAACCAGTTTATTTCAGCATGAGTTTTCGTGGGCTTATGCTGAAATAAACTGGTTAGTCTCTAAGGTGCTACAAAGTCTTCCTCGTCTTATTTATGGATACAGACTAACACGGCTGCTAATCTTAAACCTAATCACTTTAGCACCCAAAGGCCAAATCTTATTTGCATTGCTCATGCTAGTAGTCTCACTGACTTTAGTGGTCCTACTGCTTTCAGTGTCATCTTTCATCTCCTCTGAGGGACATGAGTAAAGTAAACAGGATCTGGCCCGCTAGTAAAAATATGTTGATTCTGACTACATATTGAGCTGCAAAGCCAATATTAATTTGCATATTAAGGGATACATTTTTATATTTGAATTTTTCTCATCCTTAATTCCTATTGACAAATCAAGGAAATAATCTTTTTCATAAAAATCAAATGTAAGAGGACAAATTTAATCATAACAAGATATAATTTTGTATAACAGATTTGTTAATGCAACAACACAATAAAGCTGAGCTTTTCCAGTGCTGATTTTGCTTCTGAATTTTCAGTAGATTGTTGCACTCCTCATAGTTGCATTTTTACCATATTCAGCCCTATCGTTTACATATTTCCAGTGTGTGAATTTGAAGGTTGGAGGGATTTGCAGGTGTATGGTCAGCGCTCAACCAATAGCTAGCCTACTATTTGAAGTAATGTGCAATCTATACTTCATGGGAAATTTTATTTTATTTTCTAATCCTAGTTGACAGTTCCCAATTCAATATATAAAAAATATTCTTACTCAAGAAGACCTGATTGCATTCACAAGGTCAGTCACTTATTATCTTTGGAAGCTTTTGTGTTTGGCTAAGCATACAGATATAGATTCACGTTACATAGCACCATGCATATGGAAGCTGGAATAGAGAGTTATATGTATAGAGCCAAATGCATGACTAAGATTATCCAGAACTCCCTTAAGGACTCTGGCTGCAAGTATTTGCATTTGAACATTTTCATTTAATGGAGAAATGTGTCCAGATAACTTTCAATAGAAAAGGACGTTGTGAGCAATTTATTGTACCTTAGTTGTTTGAATATCACATGGATTTCAGTTAAGTGATTTTCAGGCAAGACACAGTGAACAAGTGAGATGCTGTGCTAAAAATGCACTCTCTGGGCCAAACCACCATCAGAAAATGCAGTAGACATGCAGCTCTAGAATTAAATGTGTTTCGATGATTTTTATAGTAAAATTCTACTGTCAGATCCATATGTGTTTATTTCTGAAAATTGATTAACATGATGCCTTTTGTGAGGATTTCATCTTTAGGATTCTTCCATACTCCCAAGCATTTATTTCAATAAGAAAAATTGTGTATTAAAAGTGCCATAAAATAGCAATGAAAACAAACTTCCAAAGGATGAAGTGTGCCACAGCAAGACTGAATGTCAGTTAGAGCTGGTCGGGTGTTTTCCATTGAAATAACTTTTTAATGGAAAATACGCTTTCCACAAATCAAAATTTTCCATGCAAAAATTTCAATTTTACAAAAAAGGTCAAAAACAAAGTATTTAATTCCAAGTCAGTTCATCATGAAACTTCACCTGCCTAAAGTGCTGCAGGGCCTTCTCGGAGTTGTAGTTTGGGTATCTCCTGCCCCCATTTTCTCTTATGGGCCGGAATCACTGGCCTGTCTCCATCTCTCATGATTAAGGCTGTTTTAGTCACAGTATTTTTAATAAAAGTCACGGACAGGCCATGGGCAGTACACAAAAATTCACAACCCATGGCTTGTCCATGACTTTTACTATATACCCCTAACTAAAATGGGGAGGGCTGGGGGAGCTGACCAGGGGGGCAATACAGGGGCACAGCGTTGCTGAAGCAGCGTTGCTGGGGCGGGTGGGTGGCAGCGTGTGGCCTGGGATCCCCTCTGGTGCTGTGCGGGAGGAGGAGGATTGGCAGGGCTCAGACTCCCTACCCTGCTCCATGTGTCCCTGCAGCTGCCAGGAGCCACAGCCCCCGGGAGCTTCGGGGGAGAAGTGAGGGGAGAGGACTGTGGTACAGGCAGCGTGCAGAGCCCCCTGGCCCTGCCACCTAGGAGCTGCAGAGGTATGCCTGTGAGAGCCGGGGAGCCCCTTCTCCCCCAGGTAAGCACTGGCTGCAGCAAAAGTCATAGGTCACAGAAAGTCATGGAATCTGCAGGTCTGGATGAAAAAATGCCGGAGATGTGTCTACGTTAGGGCTCTTCATCTTACTTCCATTGGTAAACCTGCACCCAGAAAATAGCCAGTGTAGATAAGGCCACCGGAAACAACCTGAACATTAAATATCACCACTTCTTCCCTTCCCACCACCCCCGCCATATGTCCCTGCAAGGAATGAGGGCCAGCAAGCAACCCCAAACTGTCTGGCTTGGATCTGGTGGGATCAGGCATTGGATTTATCCATTGCTGATGAGGTGCAGCTTGTTTGTGTCCCCTGCTCATGTGGCCTTTGATAAGAGTAAGAACAGAACTTGAATAACTTTCCCAGCATCCACTTGCATAAGTGAAAAATGCCTGCGCTGTCACTCTCCCAACCCCCCCCCCACACACACACACACACATTGTACTACATTGGTAATTGTTCACGCTAAATCATCTGTGGCCCAATCCATTATCCCCCACCAAAATTAACTGAATAAATCAATTCCTTCTCCTCTAAGTTCTTCCTGGCAATTCTTGCCCCCCGGCCCCAGCAAAATCACCTCTGTTCTCCTGCACTCCACCATCTCCCTTTGGGGGCCAGGGCTGCACTGCTGCTGCTAGCCCTTTGCTTCTTACTTTTTCTCCCACTCTTAAAGGAGCAGTGGCTCCCCCTCCCATTCTAAGAAAATAGCAGCAGCTCTAGCCACTCTTTTCTCTCACTCTCTCTTCATACCCTGTTAGAGGAGCAGCAGTGCTTGCTCCTTGCTTCCCTCTCTGCACTTGAGAATGCATACCTCTGCCTCCTGGTCGGGGCTATTCCATACCCGGGACCTCCTGCCCCCACATGTTTTGCTGCCTATGTGGACCTGCATGGAGTCCAAGACGTGCCATGGAATTGGATATTTCTGTGTTATATTCCTAGCTGTTCCGCTTTTCTCTGTGTGGCCTTGGGCAAGTCACTCAATCCCTTTGCCCTAGTTTTCCTGTTTGTGAAATGGGGATAAAAATATTTATCTAGTATAGCAGCATTGTGTGTTTTTTACTGTACTATCAAGATGTAAAGTTAAATTTCCCTCAGCCTCAGCATAGCTCCACTGAAGACAGTGGAGTTGTTTCTGCTTAGACTAGGGCCTGGTCTACACTAGCGGGGAGGGTCGACCTAAGATACGCAACTTCAGCTACGTGAATACCATAGCTGACGTCGACGCATCTTCGGTCGACTTACCTGCCATCCTCACAGCGGCAGCGGTCAACAGCGGGCTCCCCCGTCAACTCTACCTTGCGTCTTTTGGCGAGCTGGAGTTCCAGAGTTGACGGGAGTGCCTCTGGGGATTGATTTATCGCATCCTGACGAGATGGAATAAATCGATCGATCTCTACGCGTTGATCCAGCCAGTAGTGTAGACAAGGCCTAGAACTGATTATGACCTGTCATGTTGAATAGATATATTTTAATAATAAATGATACATTATTCTTTTAGCAATTTTGTGTTTCACTATTAAGTTGTGCACACCATAGTTGTAAGGCCTCTATAAAGGGTGCTATAAATGTCAAGATCAAACTGTGTAGATTACAATCTGAAGACTTAAATTCTGAGACTCAAGTTTGAGTTTGATTAAAGCTCAGAGTAGATTAGAAAAGGAATTTATAGTGGCAGTAAATTGTTCCATTAGAGATGTGTACAGATTAGAAAACAAAAGAGAGAGAGTTCTAGAGTGATGATCAGGGTAAATTACTAGCCCTTGTAATAAAAATACTTCACTGGCTATGATAGCAATTATGGAAATACTTTAATGGTGTCTGATGGAAACTTTAACTCTTAGATTTTTACAGCACCTTTTATGGCATTTGTAATCTGATAAAGATAAATAAGAGAATTACAGTTCATTGGTATGGTCAGCTAGTTGAACTAAGTGGTGGATTGAAGTTCTTTTGTGGAAAACAAAGTCCAGGAAGAATGCGTCTCTTCCACTGGACACTGGTTTGGTTTTGTTGTTTTGCCACAATTTATTTGGGCCTTTGGCAAGACTGACAGTGATTAAAGCAACAGAAGCAGAAATGTCTTTGTCCTTCTAAACAGTGGCTTAGCTTATGCCTCGTTGGCAAGATCACAGCCAGCACATCTTGTCTCTGTCTAATCATAACATTGAGAGAAATCTAATTAGTCAACAATGGGTCCTCTTGAGGTTTTCATTGTTCCTTTAATGACCAAGTAGAAATATGTAATTTCAGTTGCTTGATAGTGCAGCCAGTCATTAAATGACCAGTAAAGAAGAGCTCCATTGATATGAATTATCCTATTAAGCACTTATGCTACTGTAGTGAAAAGTGGTTCATGGCAAAAGGATTGAAACCTATAGAAAATTAATAATGTAAATAAAAGATTTTCCCCCTTAAAGAACTAAATTCCTAAGAATATATCACCCAAGTGTGCAGTGGCTCCTGCATTTTCAGGAGAAAGCTCTGGAAGGGACCGAGGAAATAGACTCTCCTTTCAGCTTCTAAGAGGAATGAGGGAGAGAGCATAAATGAAGGGTTTTTCCTTCTGAGTTTTTTTAAAAAACTAAAAATTTTAAATGGAGAAGTCCTCCCTCACTGCAAGGCAGAGACTGTGGATTTAAATAGAAAAATGTTCCTGTTCTCATAACATTAGGGCCATATCTATACCACAGACTTGGGTCAGTGCAAATTAAGTGTGCATTCAGCCACCGAAGTTTGTACGTTACTTGGGCCACATGTATGTTGTGTTGATGCAATGTTCAGCATGCCATGGTCAGGCGTCCCCGTGTGCCAAGCGCCACTGTCCAGCAAAATACCTTTTGCGAAACTATTGCTATGGGATAGGGGATCTCTGGAGCTAGGAGTCAAGTTCCCAGCATGCAACTTTCTCCATCCCATAATGTCATCCATATCCCAAACTTTTCACATTTCTTTTTTTAAATCCTGCAAACCCCACATGGCACTTTTTGGTGTCCACCTTGTCTGAGAGAATCCAGGACCCTGAAGAGCTCTATACTAACCTCATGAACATTGCCAGTATAGGATACGCTGTTTTCCTGTATTGGCAGACTTTCAGGAAGTACTACAGCAGTGAGGGACATGACTACTTCTTCAAGGACCATTTGCTAAGGAACATAGTGAAAAACATTTCAGACTTGGTGGTGGTATTCACAGAGCATCTCCAGACAGAGGGCTGTTTCTGCACCTGAGAAATGAGCATTGACTGCTGGGATTGCATTGTAAAGCAACGAGTGGCGACAGGAGAACATTTAGACGCGAAAGGCCACATCCTGGCCCTGCGTGCCAGGCTTGCCCCAATCTTTCAGCACAGGGACACCTATGGTGACCAGATACCAAGTGTGAAAAATCAGGATGGGGTGGAGGGTAATATGAGCCTATATAAGAAAAAGACCCAAAAATCAGGACGATCGCTATAAAATTAGGACATCCAGTCACCCTACGACCAGAACGAGAGCTGCATTGAAGGGGAGAAGCAAATGGCAATCACACTCGGGAAGGTTGCAGCGGGCTACCAGTCCATGGGAAATCATTTTGGAGTTGGAAGATCAATAGTGGAGGCCATTGTTGTGCAAGTGTGCAGGGCCATTAATCACCTCCTGCTATGCAGGACTGTGACTCTCAACAAGGTGCAGGACATACGGGATGGATTGCAGCAGTGGGGTTCCCACACTGCAGTGAGGCAATAGATGACACACACATCCCTATTTTGGCATCAGCCCACCTTGCTACAAAGTACATTAAGAGAAAGGGCTGCTTTTCTATGGTTATTCAAGCATTAGTGAGTCATCAGGGATGCTTCACTGATATCCGTGTGAGCTGATCAGGGAAGATGAATGATGCTCAAATCTTTAAGAACACAAGACTGCTCAGAAAGCTGTAAGCAGGGACTTTCTTTGTTGATCAGTTGATTCCATGGGTGATATTGAAATAACCATAGTGATTCTGGGGAACCCAGTCTACCCCTTGCTCCCCTGGCTGATGAAGCCATACACTTGCCACCTTGACAGCACCAACGAAAGATTCAACTACCAGCACAGAGATGCAGAATGACAGCGGAATGTGCTCTTGATAAACTGAAGGGATGATTTAGTTGGGTTTGATCTTGCTTTGAGCAGGGGGTTGGACTAGATGACCTCCTGAGGACGCTTTCAACCCTGATATTCTATGATTCTAGTGGTGTTTACTCACTAAACTGGATCCTAGTGAGGAAAAATATCCCAGTGGTTATATCTGCCTGTTGTGTTTGGCATAATATCTATGAGGCAAGGGGGGAAAACCTGCCACTAGGGTAGATGTCAGAGGGGGAGCGACTGTGTGCTGACTTTGAACAGGCAGACACAATTCCATTACAAGACTTCAACATGTAGTTGAGGGAGACTTTGAAAGAGCACTCTAGCAGTAAGCCACAGTATTGTTCTGTGCTCTGGACCTGGAGCTTTAGGTGCTGCAAAGAATTGTGTAGTGCTTGAAGGACGTTTGTAAATATGACTAAGTATTTTCCTGAATTTATGGATTATGTGGTGCTTGCGCTACATTGTCAAGTCTTTTGTACTTTGAGTACCACTAGGTATTCTGCAATATACTGTGAACTAATAAAGATAATTGTATTTTCCAAAAATAGACATTTGAGTGGGGAAAAACAGTCCAGAAAAACAATTTGCAGAGAACTGCAGGCAAAGTAGTACACATTTTTAACATATATATTAACAGCATAGGACTTTAAAATCGGAAAGGCAGCAAACATTTCTGATTATTTCAGTGCATAAATGTCACCCGTTGTGGCTACACAGACACCAACCATAGTTCTCACAGGTCAGTGTGTGTGAAGCTGTGGTTTTCTTTGCTGTCTCCCCGTGCGGAGTGGTAGAGGTAAGGATGCAGCCCATGATTACCAGGTGGTATGTTTGAGGATATATGTTCCCTGTAAGCTGCGTGGCTGCACAGCAGCCTATTTAGCGCTGCACAGGTGCTCTGGGAACCTGCCCAGGGACCTGCCACCTTCCCTGACCCCCACCTTGCGTGGCCCCCAACCTGCCACAGCTGGGGTGCCTCTCCCCCATCTCCAGCTCTGCTGCAGCATGGCCCGGGCTGGCCCTAAGCGCGGATGGAGTGGCCCGGTCCCAGCCATACAGGGGTCACCCAGATCTGCTGGGGGCAGTGCAGCCCGAGCAGCCTGGACCCAGGCAAGGTCAGGGAGGCACGGCCACCGCGGCCTGGACCCAAGTGTACCTGGAGCTGGGGGAGGGGTGCCTATCTTGCAGCCACAATCCTAGAGCTGCTGCACCCTGGAGAGGAGCCTCTCCTCCCCCAGCCCAGGTGCTTCTGCTGCTTTGTATTGGTGCACATAACAAAATTCATTCCGCACATGAGGGGAACTAGAGGGAACCCCGGTTTCTTTTGTTCACAATTGGATGCAGCATGGCCTTGCAGGAGCTTGGTGAGTACATCTTCCCTACCCCTCTTCTTTCTCCTCCTCCTCAGGGTCAGGTATTCTGCTAGTGTGGAGAAGGCACCTGTTGAAGCTGCCATGTCCAATGCTGCTGATAAAAAGAGACAGAGGTACCACTGGATTCACAGTCACAATGGAAGAGGAGAGAGAAGTTTCAAAACTCCTTCCCTTCTTCCCAAAAATACTTTTAATATGAGATGCTTATTGGCACCCTAGCTTTGGAGTGCCTCTGCACAGCATCTCTCTCCAGCCCCAGCCATAATAAATATTGGGAAGGATGGGGTTGGGTTTTGAAATGTCTTTTGCATGAAGCAATTAAATTTGGATCCTTATTCCTGTGTACACATATAAGGCAGTGGTACTGACTACTGGCACTGTTTCCACAAGCGGTGATGGTTTTAGATGGGCTCTCACTCCTGAGGGTAACATAGACAACTTACTTGATGTCCCTTCCCCTTCACTGGAGTTGTCCATGCTCAGCTGGCAGGCCTGTGGCAGAATCTTGAACAGGTCATGGCTCGTGGCATGGCTGAAGCCACCCTGCACGTTGCCCTCCTCCTCCCCCACACTGTTCATAGCAGGGATCTCTGTCTTGGCTTCCTCCAAATGGTTCACAGTGGCCTTTGTGGTGCTGGTGAGGTCTCTGCCAAGTACAGTATGGAGTGTGTTGTAAAAGCAGCAGATCTGCAGAGCAACCTGTTGCAGTTCCTTTGCTTTCATGCAGCACTCCTGCTGATCCCAGTCTGTACACGTTTGCCTGCATCCCCGTCCAATATGTTTGTAAATGTCCACGTTTCTATGGCTGGGTCATAGCTGTACTTGCACAGCCTCTTCTCCCCACAGGCCCAGGAGATCCAGTATTTCCTGTCTACTCCAGGCAGAAGTGCATCTAGCTGGTGTGGAGCTTGCATGTCAGTTGTATGAAACAAGAGAGAGCTGCTGGATGTGCTCGCCAAGCTGGGCAATCAGGAAATATTATTTAAAAATACACAGGGGTGGGGATGGGGGAAGAGGGAATGTTTCAGGGGATGGGGAGTAGCTTCTGGTCTGTGTGATCCCCATGTAGTGAACTTTTAAAACTGTGACCAGAGTGGTCACTGTCTTAGGGAATGCAGCATTGTGGGACAGCTACTGGAGGACTGTTAGGATCAACATAGGTCACTTAGTGTCTACTCTCGCACTGTGTCAACCGCAGTAGGTTGGCAATGGCCCAATGCTGTTCAAGCAGGTGGTTTTACAGTGTGTCTGTAACAGGTCCTTGTGTCAGTGGGAGACCAACCTGAGTGTAGATGCATACAGAAATAGGTCAACTCAAAATGACTTGCATCAACCTAACTTGGTAGTATGGGCCAGGCCCTAAGTCTCTAACAGATCTGTTATGTTAAGTTTTAATGTCTCCTTTCCTCCATCTGGCAAGAAAAACCCATAACATAATATTGTAAAGCCACCTTATGAGGAACAGGCTATAAGGCTCTGTCAGTTATGCTCCCCACTCCCATTCTTTCTCTGCCCTTACTCCTAGACCAGAGAGTGAGGAGTCCGAGTTTGCTTCAGCCCCTGCTGCGTCTGATTTCTTTCCTACCCAGAACGGAGTTCCTACTCCTTTTTGCAGTATTGCACTGACTTCTGCAAGTTTCTCTGCATATGATCTGACCTCATCTTTCATCTGCCCATAGGGAAATTCAACTTTCAGTTGCATAGTTGAGCACTTTGAGAGGTATTGTGTGTCTAAGGCTTCAGGTTAACTAGTCAGCCCCATTGCACTTCCCAGACTATTTATGTATGAAATGTAATATTTCATGGATGGTATAGGTAAAATCTAATGAGGAGTTTACGTGATACTGTATTGGCTTTTCTCTGGAAAGGCAGAAGCTCATAGGGTTCAATGTTTTGTAAACTTGTTGAACTATTGGGGCTTTCAAAACTAGGTTGAGTTCACGTCGCTGTGATTTAAACTCATGTTTATTTTTCTAAGATGTTTGTTAAAAGTCAGGGGTTATCTGGTGTTTTTATAATTTCCTAGTGTAGTGTAAACATTTTCTTAAAACATATGAACGTGGTTGAACTTTTTAATGGATTGTCATGAGTTTGTACTTCTCATTGCACTTGTGGAAATTGTAGTGAAGCAGCAGGTTATCAGTAGTTAAGCTTTATATTAAAATGCAGATATGCAAATCAGATGGCAATTCCCAGTATAATGTTAACAGGAAAGAAACAGAGCAATATGGTTATAAGAAGAGCACTTTTTTTTACCAGAGGATTATGATGATAGCTTCATCCTTTATGAACGGTAAACTAAAGAATACCAGGTGAAAGATGCCTATTAATTTTTATTCTGTTAGTTACTGACTTTCTTGCTGGGTCAGAGACTTTGTTAAAGATTCTATCATGTAATAAAATGTAATAATTTATTTTTAAAACTATATATATATTTTAAAAATACTGCAAATATGATAAAGCCTACTGTAAAAACCCACTCTCACAAATGTACACATCAGCAGCAACTGTTGTGAGAAAGAGAGCCCAGGATCAACAAGATAGTAATCACTGTGTACAGAACTGGCTCCACTAAACATGTGGGAAATAGAACCATGGAGTTGGCTCAAACCACCTATGATGTCCATATGGTACTTCTACAGCAGGCCTGCACAACTCAGAAAGCAGCGAGGGCCATATTACTACAAAAAAAGCAGCTGCGGGCCAAAAAGCCCCGCCCTTGCCCCGCGACCATCCACTTGCCCCCAAACCACCACTTGGCTTGCCCCACCCCTACTTACCTCCTGCGGGCCGCACAGTGAGCCCGTGCGGGCCGCATGTGGCCTCCAGGCCGCATGTTGTGCAGGCCTGTTCTACAGGATACTAGCAGATTCTGTTCTACTGCTGCAGTAATAATGAGAATGAAAATAAGAACCTGCTGAGGTCTTTATTTGCTTTACTATTTCAAATACTAAATATCATATGGAAAATTAAAACTCTTTAATCTAGGAGTAAAAAAAAAAAAAGATTTGTAACAGTTTCTTGCACCTTTATCTGAAGGATCTGCTTCTGGCCATTGTCACAGAAAGGATCCTGGTCTTGATAGACCATTCATTTCAGTTATTAGGGCAGCTCCTAAATACTGTTCAAGGTTTGGTTACCAGCCATGTTAAAATTTGAAGAGGAACTGTTTTCCACATATAGACTGTGTTTGATGTAGGAAAAGCCTTCATTTGCATATTAATAGGAAGATTTTGTAGAAGACTTTCTAAATCTGTTGAATTTTGTTCAAAAAATTCAATTACTCATTTGTCCTTTAACTAAACTCAGACAGCTGGCAGCCTCTTTTCTGTACTTTCTTTTCTGTATTGTCAAACATTACATTTTTAATGCTCACCCAAAATTGACAGAGCATTTAAGATTCAGCCTTCTGTTACCCTACCAGACTACTAACTCGGTGAATAAATTATTTTCAATAACACCTCTAAAGCTCCCAGAACAAAAGCCATAAATAATGCCATTTGTTTGACAGGCAGCACGATGGTCAAGGTGGCAAACTTGTATAAATCCTTTGGTCTAAAGTTTTCTATGTTTATTCACTTCCCAAAGAAAGTGCAAAATCTATTCAGCCATTTTTGAATATGAGGAGCTAAACCCCTCACTTTTCCAGTACTATATAATTAATACCATCTTCCCCCTTTTCCCCAGCTTTTCTTTCCCTCACTGCACACAAATTACCAAACAACGGGTGGACTTTGAAACTTGCAATTTGGTGTGTACCTGGGAGTATGTTCATGGCCAGATTTGGAAAAATGGTTTGGATAGTAATAAAGTTACGCTGCCTGCCCTTAAGGCTATATTAACTTTTCCAGCTAATTTCCATGAGGCCAGAGGGAGAGAATCTTTCCCTCATCCTGAGCCTTGCGCCCACCCCACTCGCTCTTTCCCTGGCTTTCTTCCTCCTCCTCAGCTCTATGCTCTCCTCCACACAGACCCAGGACTGGATGAAGAGCATTTCCATAAGGAGGACATACTGCAGAGGCTTTGAGCCCACTTTCCAAGTAGCAAAGGGAAGCTCTGCATGAGAAGGACTCTTCTCCTGCAGACCAGGGTGGAGAAGAAAGAGTAACTCAATATTCGGAGCCCAATTCATCTCTGCTGAATGAATGGAGTCACTACCATTTGGTGTAACTGAATTAACATTAATGAAGATGTACCAGGGATGTATTTGGCCCACTGATAGAAGAAAGTCTCTCTTGAAGCTAAGCCAGAACATACATTTTCAGTATTGCCACTGTCCGATCACAGTGCCTAGTTCCATCGATTACCCACTGACACAATGTGATTGGCACTTCTGCGTGATCCTAAAGTCAAGTCTGCTTTGAAACGTAAAAGTTTCTGAAAGGTTGGCCACGCATCACACAATTGACTCAACCCAAACACATTTGATTAGATAAGCGAGGTTCATCAAATTAAAGTGATTTAAACCAACTCAAAGCCCTACAAGTTTTACTTATCTTGTTTATGATTGATACACAAAGAGGGGAGCATTGGCATGTTAAATGTTTCCCAAGGGGTCTCCTTCAAAAAAAAATCATTCATTAGACTGCAATTGTTTTGATTCATGATTCACTGTGATTCACCTTGACAACTGCTTAAAAATTCATGGCAAACTCTGCACTAATGTTGGACAGAAATAGAAAAAAAATATGTAGGTAATAAACTGCCACTAGGCCACTGCAGTTGTTGTTAAAGATATGGCAATGAGAGATGTCTTTTTATATTTAATGCACATGCGTGTGCTCAAAAGAAACATCTCTATATATTATCTAATATGCTTTTAAACGTAATGGTTAAATTACACTGGAACATATCAATAGAATACCTATTAATTAGCTGTGACTATTCTCTTTCCTCTGCTCTGAATGGGTTTCCCACAGGCTGGGCCTTGCCATGTGTAATTTGATATGAAACTAAAAGAAAACCAATATTTTAGTAAGCAGAGAAGGGTGGAATGTGAACATAAAGCTCTCGTTATTTCTCTTTTCTTTGCAATGTATTTGAGAATAAAAATTCAGATATAGTGATTCAATCAATTGAACAACAATCCTTATTGTGCCTTTGAGCTCTGATCAGGAACTCTATGGCATTTTAAACAAAGCTTGAATGTGAAGCCAGACTATCAGGTTGTTTGTCTCAGAAAACTCTGTATGCTCATGTTTTGCTGCACCTGCCTTCTGACTTTCAATTTTTACACAGTGTAGGTGTGTTCAGCATATTTTTTCCTCCAGCGTATTTAGGTAGCATCTTTGCTGCAAAATATCACAAAGTGCTTTGTAATGGCAAGAGTGTGTGATAGCATGTACTGTCACAGAGAAAAAAGGGGAGGGTATAAGAATGAAGAAAGAAAATGTGTAGGTGCAATGAGACACAAGAAGTTTTGAAGCAAGATATAAAGTGGGGAAATGGCAAAGTGGCTTGTTGGGTTCAGGGTGCAGGGGAGGAGGCTCTGGGCTGGAGCCAAGAGGTTTAGAGTCTGTGAGTGGGCAGTGCTGGAGCAGGGGATTGGGGTCCGGGAGGGAGTTTGGCTGTGGAAGGGGGCTGGGCTGAGGGTGCAGGGTCTGGGAGGGTGGTAGGGTGCAGGAGGGGGTTCTGACCTGGGGCAGATGGTCTGGGGTGCAGGCTCTGGCCAGACAATGCTTCCCTCGTGTGGCTCAAAGGATTTTTTTTGAGATGTTAGCGGGCTTGAGAGCACAGGGACTGAAAATATTACTTTTCCTAAAATATGGCATTTGCACAGATGTTATATTTATGCCAATACAACATGCGCTTCATGGCTGGTACAGTAATGGAAGGCCTTCATAGAAGCCTGAGGAGGGAAAAAGGGCTGACAGAAATGTGGGCATGCTAACCTGTAAGGGTGAAACATAGCTGGTGGTTAGAGAGAGCGAGCTAGAATTTAACAGCCTGGAATGACCGACACACCCAATGAGCTTTAAAGATGTGAGCACTTCATTCCGTCTTTGCCTGATATAATTCCAAGGTTTGCACCTATTTAGGTGAAACTGAGTTCATGCTGAGGAGTATTTGGAACTATTTTACCTGTTGTTTGATCTCAGTTTCCTAATGTGCTGCTTTACTGTTTTTGCAATCTCTCAGTTTTTGTCCTGGTTCTTGGAATAATTGGCTGAGGTACATTCCAAAAAGATCTAAACAATCCTTTAGCCCCTGAGAGATAAGAAGTGGAGAGCACTGAGCCCACATGTGCATCTTAGGTTCTCTGTCAAAGACATGGGCCTGGAGTCCACTCTCTTGTGGTGGTGTCAGTGCTCTGACTCTGATGGCTCCAAAGTGCACAGGAAACACTGAAGAGACAAGTCTGAGCAGCAAAGTTGAGGGTCATCAGCCATATATTGTGAACAGTTGAACCCTTGATGAGGTGTAGATACTATCCTCCAAATGCATTTGATTACTGGCTTTTTCCATAAGCCGCCCTTTGGAGAGTTAAGGCAAAAGTTAATAATGGTTCTCTCTTTTTTTTTTTTTTCTTTTTTTAAACAAACCTTGACACAGTGTCCCTTCTATTTCAAAGAGCCCTTTTCCACTATAGCAAACATGTCAAATTCATTCTGTGGGAAGGGCCAAATTACACTTTCAGATATATCACTAATTAGATAATTCCCATTAAGATGAATGAAATCAGTTCACAGCCCCTGTTGTTTCGGGCTACCTATGCCACATCAGGTCACATTCAGAAGGTTATCATTGCAACCACAAGGGCTAGACATTTTTTATTTTGTTATTTATTTATGAAAGCTTATATTTGCTAGAATCTGAATCTACCATGGGGACTAGATTAATACATCAAGCAGATCAGCGGTGTGACACCCCTAACTAAAGTAGAGTAATAAAACAAAAAGATATTTCAGATGAAAGGGAGTAAAGTTGGTGGTTACATTTACTAACCTGTAACATTTTTGATAGAAAAGATGTAATTGGATCTGTCTTTAAATCACCTGGTAAAAGGGACCTGTAATGAATCCTATCATGCTTGTTTCCTTTGTCCTTTATCCTCTTCATCACTCACTCATTTCTGAGCTCTCTATTGCCTATATGCTGGAAATGTTGCTGTGAATGAATGTGGAACATTTAAAATCAATTGGCCGTCATCTTGACAATACTGTTTTGCTTTCTCCAAAAGCATCAGATGCCTTTGGACAACATTAGTTACACTCAGTTACATCAGTGGAAATCCAGAGTAACTCCATTCAGTAGAGTTCATCTAAATTTTAAACTGGTGTAAAAGCAGATTTTGCTCCCTTGGTCGCTTAGACAGTTTTCTTCTGCATACTTTTTTTCTCACACTCATCATGCCATCCTGAACTACACCAGATGGGGAAAGATCAGATCTCAGGATTTTAAGAATTCCTGTTTGAGTATGTGGCTGTAGAGGGAAAACATTTTAATTGTTTCCTTTTACAGACCCATAAAGTGTGCAGCATGCAGGCAGAGCACAATACATGTATTTGTGCTAGTAGCACACAACTACTCCTATTTGTATTTATGCCATGGCTGAATCTTCTGTATAAGCCTCAATTGCTGGCCCATGCAGCTTCGCTTAGTCATACAGCCACCCTTGAGGCTCAATATGCTGGACCATATTGTATAACTCATTACAGCTGAAACCAGAGTCTTCTGCTGGATGTTGTCTGGCTTATCTCGCAATAAAAAAGAGCCTGTAGCAGAATGAGGGGAAGGTTTTATTTTATCACTGTTGAGCTTTTTTTCACTGTGCCCCAGCTGACTCATCTTCTTTTGTGGCTGCTGCTGTTCCTGTTTTTTTCTTATTGTTTCTCCCTCTTCCTCTCCTATCTGACAGGTGTAGAAGATGTTGTAGCAATAATGATTCCTGAGCCTAAAGGAAAAGAGATAGTGAGTCTGCTGGAGAGGAATGTCACTGTGATGATGTATATAACAATTGGAACACGCAACTTGCAGAAATACGTCAGCCGTACCTCAGTGGTGTTTGTCTCCATCTCTTTCATCGTGTTGATGATCATCTCCCTGGCATGGCTGGTCTTCTATTATATCCAGAGATTCCGATATGCAAATGCCAGAGACAGAAACCAGGTGAGGAACATGTTAATGGGCTTTGGAATTTGTCCTACACTACTTAAAATGGCCATGTATCCTCCCAAGAGCATCACCATGTAATTTAAAGTTTAAATACAATTTTTCTCTTGGGGGAAGCACTAATATGAGGTAGCAAAGGACGAAAAGGGAAATGGGTTGTGGTAGAGGTGCCAACATCTTTGGGAAATCAAAAGACTTCCAGAAGGGTAGAAAAGACTCAAGGAAGAGAAACCTATATAAATATGTTCTTTGCATAGACAGTAGAGTAGGTTCTTTGCATAGACAGTAGGGTAGGAAGCAAGGTGTTTAAAGGACATGAGTTTTCATTTTTTTTTCACCATCACTACAACTGATAATGAAATGAGAATTAAATATTTGTGTACATTTGGCATTTATACTTCTCTCTCTCTCTCTCTCTCTCTCTGTCACACACACACACACACACACACACACACACTGTACAAGAGATAATCAGAAAGATAAAATTATATCTAAGAGGAAAGATTCCCTTAGTACATTTATCTAAATGACCTAAAAATGCATATCAATGGATCTAAGCCTAGTCAAAGATGACTGCAGAACAGTAATTTTGTATACAAAAAAGTTTGTATATAACTGAATAGGGGAAAAAGAATGGAAAAGTGTTTTAATTTTAAAATATTTTATTCACAAATACTAAAATCTCTCCATAACGGTCTTTGCATAAAGACATCTATTCCCCTTTCAGGCTGTTGATACTGACTGCTGAACATATAAAAGAAGTAATTTTGGTTATTAGTAAATCATTGTCTGCAGGTATGGTACTGAAATAAATGGAATTCCATGTGTATTTACTTGATTGCATGCACAGTTATGGTACCCACATGCATAAACTAGGAACATATTCACTAGTATGCCAAACTTCTGAAAACTAGAGAGGTTACGCCCATATTGAACCCATTGTCTTTGGTGTGCTGTCTAAATTCTAGTGGAGATAATTATGTTCTTACTGAACAAAATTCCATGCTGTATTTTCAGTGGAGAATTTATTCTTTACATTTCTAAGTAGAAGCTGTTCTCCATCCCACAAACCTATCAATTTTCAACTATATCAGACTTTAAAGCAGATTTTCATTTCAATAAATACTTTTCAAGGGTTTGGTGAGGTTGCTATGCACAAAGTAAAAATTCATTTTACAATTTTGTTTTCCTAAAACTGTTGTCACTCTTGGGAACCAAGTGTTTGAGGTATTACAAACAGCTCTTGTCTAGAGCTGGACAAATAGTGGATTTTTTGGTTTGCTGGAAGTTGTGAAAAGTTAAAACAAATTTTAATTTTTGGGTCAAACTTAAAATGGCATTTTTTGAAAATTTCCGTGAATGGAAATATTGGAAAAGCTTCAAATCAAAATCTTTTGACATTATCAAAACAACAATATTTCAAGTCAAAATGCTTTTTCAGTCTCTCCTCTTGAAGCTGTTCCACTGCGTATAAATAATTAAATAGTCACAGAAGCAGGGACTCAACCTTGGGTCTCCCACATCCTCCATGGGTCCCCTAACCATCAAGTCTTAAAGTCATGCTCACTCTTTCCTTGGCCCATTGTTTGTCTGTTGTCACTCATAGTGGCAAGTCATAGTAATTCATGATTACAATGGATAGTCATTGGGCCAGGGAAAGAGTGAGCATGACTTTGTGTGGCTCGGTTGTTAGGGCCCTCACCTAGGATATAGGAGAACCAAAGGCAAGATCTACCTATTTCCTGTCATCAGGGAATTTGTTTCTAAGAGCTTACTTTACCATATTATGCTGGATATATGCTATATTCCTTTACTGGATCTTATTTACTGCTACCATTTTTCATAAGAGAATTAAAACCAAGTCTGTTGATTTGTGGTGATTAAAGCTTCCATGGCATTTTCTTTGCAAGATAAGGAGTTGATTATCCTTGGAACTGTGGCCTACTGCCAACTGAAATAATTACCCTCTGCCTAGATAAAGTCTCTCTGCAATTTTAATAGGATACAGTATTCTTCATTTTCTGTTGTAAACCATTGTGTATTGTTCGTAAGATAACTGCCATGTTCCATCTCAGGCGGCTTCATGTCAGAGGTAGGTGAAATATCCCTCCCCATAGCCCACACACTACAAGAGTCCAAACACATCCACTTACTGAGCTTTAGTTTGATTAGCATAGAAATTAACAATAAGATATCAAAACTTGGCTCAAAACTATTTTCTAGGCGTGACTGTTTCTAATGTTCCTAACTAAGAACTATTCCCTCTGGACAAGGCCAGGCCAATCTCCCTTTTAGTCAAGTGGGGTAAAAAGTCAGTGAGCCAGCAGAACCCACTTAACCTTTTCCCAGCAATCAAGTACTACTGACTGGGTGGATGTTTCAGGCAAGCAGTGCCAGCTGGTACGCGATGATGATGATGATAACAGTACACCAAAACAGTTCTGAAGTAAAGAGGAGAAGTGCTAATGTTGCTACTTGGACAGTTGCACACAGGCTGATTTCTTCTCAGCAACCACTGTGAATATTGGTTCAACACAGTAGGGTCTGCTGGCGCAGAAGTGTGTAGCATGCGTCCAGCCTCAAATTGGTCTGGGATTGCTATTTAATCCTAGGCAGATCATATAAAGTGAGTGTTTTTAATTTATAAGTCAATATCTCATTAAGGTATAACATAAACAAGGCATGTCGGTGTGTTCAGTTGAGGCCCAGAAGCAAAGTTTCCTCAGGCAACTGATCTCTTGTTCGCTCTTCTCTATTTTACTCTGTTTTGCCTCTTTTCCTCCAATTTCATTGTCCTTGTCAGACAGGGGATTTGGACATGGAATAATGTCACACTCCATAGCAAAAGAGGGGAGTCCATGCATGCTGGAAGCAGCCAGAGCAGTGCCTATAGTAAGTAAGATGTTGGTCAGTTGAGTTAGAAGAGGATGCAGATTTTCAAAAATGTGGAAAATCTTCGGGAAGATAGGGAAGGAGAGCACAAGTGGGGGGGAGGGAGAGAAAAGTTTTTACATCATTGGCACTTGGCAGAGGAAACCATAGCAACATGCATGCTTCATTGTTTTTCTCTTTCATGCCTCCTACGATCATTAATGTAAGGAGTTGACAAAAGAGCACAACTCAGACTTGCTCTTTCTAAGAGGATTATCTCAGTTTTCCCTAATGTTCTGTTTTTCTTATCTTTGACATTTTTGTTTGTGGTACAGGGATAGGCTAGCAGCACTCCTGTCCTGAGATACCGTATCTTAATACATGTCTGCTAGAGCAGCAGCTTGTGTTTCTTTCCTTGGGTAGAGCTTAAATCTGACTCCTTTTGTCGTGGTGCTCAAAGGCTTTTCCCATTATAATCTTTGTGTGTGTCTGTGTCTTTTGTCTTTGTACAAAGATACTGTGCTTGCTTGTAGAAAGCCTTGTACATGCCGTAGTGCATGCATCAGCAGCCAAGTTTGAGAAGTATACTGCTTCTATTTGTATTTCATTTAGTCCGGTAAAGTACAGCTCTGTTTTTATCCAAAGAGCTAGGGTCACAGCCATAACCTTTGGGATAAATAGTGTTTCAAATGAAGAGGGAACCAACCAGTTGGCCAGTTTAGAAAGGGCAGTATTCCCAGTCCCCGCTCCAGAGTACAGTAAAGGTTGGCTTTACAGACTGGCTGGTCATCTCTGAAAACGTCAAGAGCTGTGACTAAGATTCATTTAACTAGGGTTTGATTAAACCAGATATGAAGTTTTTTAAAATCCTGTGCATTTGAACAAGGGGCTTGGGAAAGAATGTTAATATCCACCAACATTTTCTGTGTCACAGAAGATCCTAGACTTACCAAAGCCAACTATCT
This sequence comes from Dermatemys mawii, assembly GCA_007922305.1. Classification (NCBI taxonomy): domain Eukaryota; kingdom Metazoa; phylum Chordata; order Testudines; family Dermatemydidae; genus Dermatemys; species Dermatemys mawii. The sequence goes on from ML677326.1 coordinate 70,970,732, forward strand.
GTACTGAGATCTTTCATATCTTCTGTTTCTAGGGTTAGCTGCTAACTCACTAGCTAGGCTATCCAGAGCTGCTCACACCTCCTTTCTGTAGAAGGAGTCTTTATAATTGGCAAGTCAAGCACTGCATAGAAGGAATGAGCTGAAGCAACTGACCATTAAGCTGAAGGATATGATGTTAACCTCTAAGTATGAAGGTTGCGATATTGTTGTAGGAAGAGAGCGTTTCTGAATTGCTTCGCGTGACTGCACCAGTGCACTATCCCAGTTGGTCCCCTCCTCCTGTTCCTTACCTTCCCCATCCACCTGCACTAAGTTCTCTTCCCATTGCACTAGGTCTTCACTCCCTGACAAATGTGCTCCTCCTCATGTCTATCTCAAGAGTCTCCCCTTTCCTTTCATTGTCACCTTCTTTCCTAGATCCACCTCCCTTCCTGTATGCAGGGTAGTTAATAACTCTGCGCTTGTGGGATTGAGCTCAGATTCTAGGAGTGTAGCAAGTCCATGTCATGATTAACAGTCAGGAAAATGGAGGTCTCTTCCCTCATGGCCTCCCTGTTGTGAATTACTTTCCTGGTTGAAATTTACAGTTTCTTACATGTCCCCACAAAATATGTGCACATTACTATTTTGTGTGTGTACCAGTGGGTAACTGTGCATGCAGATTGGCAGTTAGCTGGGCAGTTGTCTGTGTGTGCATGTAAACGTCTGCCAGTGTGGCCTTTTGTGCATACCACTATGTGTGCCAGCCATATTCGCATTTTCATAAATCTGTTTGAAAATTTGGGCCTCTACTTTAAATTTCAGGCTCCCAAAATGTAAAATCCTCCTTAATCCAGAAGAAAAGAACAGGTTTAACTGTTGTCCTTGGTACTGGTTGAATTGCAACATGGTTTAGGGTAAAAGACAGGTGTTGACAGCCTTTCTGATAAAGTGCCCAAGCTCTGCTCTTTATCAGCCAGCAAGGGCAGGAACCAGGTGGCTGTCCTGATATCTGTTTGTACAGTGGGACCCCGCAGTACCGCAACGATCGGGATCCAAGAAAACCCGATCGCGATAATGGCGTGGTCGCGGTATTGTGGGGTTCTGCTGCATCAAAGCAGCGGCCGCCGCAACATCGGGAGTCAGCCGCGCACCGCGCTGTAAGCGGATTTGCGCTATAGCGGGGCGCGGTATTCTGGGGTCCCACTGTACTTCCATGCTGCTGCTTGTGCAAATGAACTGAATTTTTAGAAGGAGGTCATTGTGGCTTTTGGTCCTTTGCTCAGCTTGTTGTCCTGAATGGACATCTTGTATGCAAGAGGTCTTCTCTGTGAAAAGCAGTGAGAATTGTTTGCATCAAGAGATATTAGGTTTGTAGGACTGAGCAGAAACAATCTGGGATTACAAAACTATGTTCTGGAAATATTCTGCAGAGTTACTTCTGCTGCTGCAGTTCTCTTTGCCTCCTTCACAGCAATGGCATAGGTTAATAAAAATTCCCGTGTCAGTCTATCAAACTGCATTTTTCCACCAGCATCTCGAGAGTTTGCTCTGTGTCGTGGGAACCCTGGGATAGGAGAGGGTGCTTTAGTGCCAGATGGCTGATTGCAGGATATGGCAGGAGTTGTCAGTTACTCATTCCTCTTCTCCCTGCTTTCTTGTTAGGGAGGAGTTGGCTGTAAGTAAGTTTTGAAACTTTGTGGGCTCCATGATATTTTGGGTAATGGCTGGACCACAATGGGATATCATCAGGCAAGGAGACACTGGAGCAAGTTCTGACTTCTGCCTGCGGCAGGGACTGCTCTGCTCACAAGTGAAGAGCATTTCTATTTCCTATATCCGCATTCCATATGAGGATCCAGTCCAGCAGGATGTGGGTGAATGTGCGTGTGTGTGTATGTGTTACCTGAGAGAAACCTAAAGCAGACAGCCTGAATACAAAGCTTTGGGCCATCACATGAGGGGTATCCTTTTTGTAGCTGTGGTTGTCTCCCAAGACAATGAGCTTTGTGAACTTTGTTACCATGTCAGATGGCGTTTTTCTTAGCTTTTCTGGGAAACTTTTAAGTATGTTAATGTATGCCCCAGTCTTGTCTTTGAACTCACAAATAATTTGTTCAACCCTGATGATATGCACAAAGATCAAGACAATCCCTCCTCTAGAAAGCTAAAAGAGAGCCTAAAAGATAAACATGGAGAAAACTGGATATGCTAGAAAATTTGGGAGGAAATAAATTTGAGAGGGAACAGGTGTTCCTTTTTGCCTCTCTCAGTCACTATCAGCTAGCATTCACTCTCCAGGACTGGCACAAGGCTCTTTGTCATAGTGCCACTCCTTCTGTTTAAGCAACATAGACCTCCCTTTCTGGCAGGACCTTCACACCAAAGGAATGGTAACTCTGAGTAGCTCAAGACTGAATGTCCTAGTGTTAATTAGATTGAGATTTATAACCATAAATCCCAAAGCTCCACTTCAAACATTTAAACACTGTAATGTTAGCAATTCTTATTGCAGTGTTTGGTTATTGATAGCATGCATTTCACTTAAAGAAAGGATTCTTCAAAAGTGTGTTGTTTTTTTTCCTCCAGCACATACCAATCAAATAGGACTCCTTAAAAAAAAAAAAAACACTGATCAAATTTCCTTTGAAAGCAAAAACGTTGTCAGCATTTGTTAGATAAGAAAAGGCGAACATGAAAACAAACAGATCAAAGTTTTAAACCAGTCTTTAATCTTGTCCTATTCTCTTGAAGAATATACGAAAAAAGACAAGACATTTCATTAACATAAATAATAAAAAAAATTCCAGAAGCACTACATAATGTCTCGGTTTTTTATTTTACATTAGCTGTCTGTCTTTGATTTACATTAAAGAAACAATTAGTTTGCAAGTAACATTTTCAATTCTCGCCAGATTCTTTTGTTCAAGGCAAGCTATGAGAAAAATGTGCCAGAGATCAGAATAACAAGGGAAAAAAGGAAACCTATTAAGTTTGCTTCATGAGTGGGTCCCTATTTACAAGCTACATACAGCCTCATGTCATTTTGGGCTTCATTTTCTAAGCAACTCCAGCTGGAGTTTGCTTCCAGTTGGCATGTCTCTTTGAACTCTGACACACACAATGTTCCAGACATTAAAAGTGCAATGTTCTCATGGTCACCACCATTCTTAAATCCCCATCCCTACACTGCGCTGCTTCTGGAAGTAGCTGTCATGTGCGCATATACAGAGGCCGATTTCATTTACACTAGTGTAAATCTGGAATCAGATCAATAAACTTAATTGAAATCAATAAACTATTGTAAAACCAGTGTAAGTGAGATCAGAAATGGGCACTAGGTATCAGCAGATGATGCTGTGTTATGAAAAAACAGAAAAATGCTTGAAATTTCACCTGGAAAGAAATTTAGTATGTAGTGTGGAGGGAAAGGTGACAAGGAATAAGAAAAACGCAAATGAAAGTAAATGGCCAAGCCATGACTGCAAGATTCATCTGCTGTTCGTGGCATATAACTACGTCAGAGGCGGCTCTAAGGCTCTTGCCATCCCAAGCACAGAAGTTCCGCGCTAGGCCTGCGGAAGGTTAGTGGCTGCCGCAGATATGACAGCATTTCTGTGAGAGGTCCACGGGTCCCACGGTCTCATCGTCCCCGCCGCCAAATCTGTGTCAGCTGCAGATCTCCTGCCGAAATGCCGCCGAAGACAGCCTGACTGCTGCCCTGACAGAGAAAGTCAGGCCACCCCCCGCAGCTTGCCGCCCAGGCACGCGCTTGGAGTGCTGGTGCCTGAAGCCGGCCCTGTGCAAAGTTTAGACACTGAATCTACAATTGAGAGCGTACGGGCAGACTGTTGTGCCTGCCTGCAACCTCACTGATGTCAATGTGACTAATGTACAAAAATAGGCTTCCAAAATTGTGAGTTATTACTTAGTACATATCTATTTCTACTTTCATGTAATGCCCATAATGCAATAGTTTAGTGTTGCCATAGGCCAATGTCCATTCTTCACTGGATTAGCATTATAGCCGCTTTGCCTAATGAAACTTAGATAACTGAGGAGCCTTTAATCCATGTACCTTTTTTTGTTTTTAAAAGGGATGACATGCTATTTCCCACAGCAACCTGCCTGGCCCCCTCAGTTTACATGTACACAGAGCCTTACTGTTTCATGTAAAACTGCTTCAGATTATTAACCAGCTATAGAAAAATAAGGTGATGGCTTCTGCACGAAGATATACTCTTTACTAAAGGACGATTTGCATTTTCAGCGCCGTCTTGGAGATGCTGCAAAGAAAGCAATCAGCAAGCTGCAGGTCAGAACAATCAGGAAAGGTGACAAGGTAATTTTTTCCTTTCAAACTAGAACTGTGCAGCGAGGATCCTCTCAGACTGCCAAGGAAAGGGAAATAGGGGAGTGGCAGTTGCTTCTTATATGAGTAAATACCCCACAGCCCGGGGCAAGGTGCTGGATCCCTAATGAATGCCTCTCACACTTTTCTTAAGATACATTGTCATGCTTAAACATGTCAGTAACCAATTGAACTTCACTCTGCTACTTACCTTCTTGTTTGAAGTGATTAACCCACAATTTTTTTTTAAAAAAAATCTAATGTAATGTTCTCTTTACTGTAGGAAACTGAGCCAGATTTTGATAACTGTGCGGTTTGTATTGAAGGTTACAAGCCCAATGATGTTGTCAGGATCTTACCATGCAGGTAAGTTAATACAATGTATTGGAGGCATTTACTAATGTGTTCTTGGTTTCTCTGTCCTTTATTGTAAAACTGCAAAATTAGAATTGTCAGATTCCTGAAATGAGATTATCTGAGAACTTAAAGTTTTTTGATTTCTTTTTTCTGTACTCAAAAGCTATTCCATAAAGATTTGAAATGTTACTCTAATGTATTTGAAGTTAAAATAATAACTGCAGTGGATGATGAGCTATTTAGCATCAGAGCTATGAGTCCAGCTATGTTCGTGCTTGACGTGGTATAAGGGGATCTTATTTCGTCAGGCTTTTCGGTTAACCACTAATATTGGCCTGACCAGGAAAGGGCAGTTTGGCAGACGATATTTTCTAGTAACAAGAATGGTTGTGGGATTTAGGCTATGTTTTAGGGTAGCCTAGTGTTCAGAGGGTTTGGGCAGGGAGGCAGAGTGTTGAGGCGGGGGGTGGGGAGGGGAGGGGTTTAATACTTTTTGTAAGAGCCCAGTTGCTAAGTCTGTGGAATTTGGAAATATTACAAAGTCTTCAGAAAAAAGGAAAAACAAGTGTGGGGGGCGGGGGGTGTGATTCTGCTGTCTCTTCTACGAGTTTAATTCCATTGATTTCAAAGGCATAATTCCTGATTTAAAGCAGTATGAGGAATAAAAATAATGATTCTAGGACAAGTTTACAGTCCATTGGCAGGGTAGCGCGGGGACACTTGCATTGCCATTTCCTGTACTGTTAGTTGTCCACGGAACAGCTGTCTGAAATTAAGCACTTTCATGAGCTTTAACTTCACTTTATTGACACAGCAATTAAAAAGACATTAAAGTGGGAAGGAAACCTTACACAAGTCATACTGGGGATGGCTTCCATCAAAGACAGCTAGATAATCCATTTCCCAATTTGCTTTCCTTGGAAACAGGAATACCAAAAGCATGTGCACGTATAGTATCATTTTCTATGGAGCCCATCTACTTGACATGAAGAATCGAAAAATTTGTTGTTTTTTGGCTATGGTATAAATAATAGTCTTCACTGGTAGATATTTTAAATGTTAAGTGCTCGCCACCTGTGATCATTTTTATGAGCCATTGGATCTATATGCTTACTGCCATAAATTGGCCAGCTATAGAACCTTCAATGCCTCATCAGCTAAGAGTATAGAAAATCGGAAATGTATGCAGTTTAGAACTGGGTTTAATTCCTAGAATGTTCCTGTGGAGCCCTAGCCAAAGTTTTGTGCTAAAGGTACAGGTATTTATTTGACAAAATTATATGGAGTGCATACATCAAAACCTCATATTTCACTTGTATCATTCTCACAAATGACCCAGCATAGAGTCATGCTTAGTATTGTTCACAACGTTAAATGAAAGTGTGTCGTATTAAACAAGGTCGCCTGAATAAGAAACGCATAGTTAGCAGGCGATGTTCAGCTCTTGATTAACTTAAAAGGTTACTTGGAAATGGCTCAAGCTAAAGGTTAGCTGCTGATCTGTCTTGTAAAGTGCACATTTTGAACTTTGGCACTGTTGAATGATGAGGGCTGAGGGGTTACCTCCCAAGTAGTCTTCTTTATTGAAACTATCTTCCCAACTGTACATGTTACAAAGGATAACATTTTACAAATTGGTACATTTTTGTACATCACTAAAGGTGTTGGTTTTAATTATTATTACTATTATGTTGGTTAAATGCCAAAAGGTTGCCAAATGCTATACAAGAAACAAAAATAAAGACAGTTCTGCCACTGAGAGTTTACAATCTGTAAAGAAACACCAACAAGATAGGATGCACTGGGCAGCTTGTGTTAGTGTACTCTGAGGAAACTATCATCTCCATCTTCTCTGTTTCTATCCTTTTTGATGTTTGGCTTCTTTCCTGCATTCAATTTTTCTGTACTGACTCCAGGGTTGATGAATGGCTCTGGAGACAAAAATCCAGAGACCATTCAGATTTACTGCACTACAGGTCCATCCTCTTTATTCCATATGGCAATCGTCCTTGAAAAGCAACTGTACTCCTCCATTCTGAGTGTCATTACTACAACTCTCAACACCTCTTCTTTGCCTTTGATTGCCTCCTGCATATCTGCCCTCCTTCTCCTTCTATCCAGACTTCAAAAAATAAAAAAGCACCTTGCTAGGTGCTGTAACTCTGTTGAAACCCTCTTAAAATCTTCTCACTAGCTTCTTATTGCCTCTATCATCAAATTCAAGAAGTATGTTCTTATACTGAGGCTATCTACAATCTACTTCTCTGTCTGCTCTTGTCTCCTTTACCCTCACCTGTCCTCTTCTGTTAGCTCAAATTTTTCTTCACACTTCAGTCCTCCTATCCTCCTTCTAAGACCGTCTGTTGCCTTCCTTCTCACTGCCCTCCCTGCTTCTGAACTTCCCAACAGCACCTTCATTTTTTACTTCTTTGAATCTCTTAAAAATTCAAGTCCGCATGGAGTGCAGATGATGATTTTTTTTAATCCTAAAGATATTGACATCTTTTTCCCAAGTGACTGCATGATCCTGTTGTTCTCCTGCCCCACTCTTCGTCGTCTTGTCCTCCTGTTCTTGTCTTAACTTAGATTGCAAATGCTTCAGAGGAGGGATTCTTGGTTAATTCTTATAAAGCACCATGCATGTTGTGGTGCTATATAAATAACAGTGAATAAACTAGACCTTCAAATCCAAATTGGCAAAAATGGATTTATCACATGCCCCTACAAAATAGGTGCATACCCACAAATAGGTAATTTTAGTCCTTAGATTATCTAATTTTGGCATTCATTCTTCTGTGGTTTTCTATTTTATAAAAAAAGGTCCTTCAATCTAACTCATACGTACAAAGTCAAAAATTAAAATTAAAATCATAAGACACTGTTAATACAATATTTTAAAGTGTGAGGAGACTTAACCTGTCATGGTTATGGATTTAAATCTCTCAACATTGATAGCGTTCCTTTTAGAAGATTTTTCTTTCAAACCAATTGATTTTTCGTAACAGCCAGACTTGAGGTAAATGTCTGTAAAGCATGAAAATTCCACACTCTATCTGACTAACAGACATTTGTTTGTTAAATGTTGCAATGTGATCTTCAGCCTGATTAAGGCTTGCAAACCTTGAACTCGAACACAAAGGGGACCTTTCTCATCTGTGCCTGAATGACTTGATCTGATTTTACACATCACTCAGGTTATATATTCATGATCAGAAACAGATTTTTTTTGTCCATTTTTCAAGAGCATAGTGAATATCTGAGCTTTTTGAAAGCTTGCACTGATGATTTTGGCCCAAATCAACATTAAATGTTGGCAGTTAAATGTATACTAGCCTATGAGCATGGGTACACTATTAAAAAAGAAATGAACACTATAAGAATATTTGAAATTGTTCCTTCAAATAGCTGAAAAGTAAGACATGGACTTTGAGTTCAGTATTCTGCATAAATCAACACATTCAAGGTATTTTATTTACAAATTTTAAACGTAAAACATTTCTTAGTCAAACAAACTACTTGGGGATTATATGTAATTTGTATATTGCTTGCTTACTCAAAATGATTGTCAGGCAATGATGTGCTGAATATATATCTCCTGGGAGAAGGGGAAGGAAGGAGATTAATATAGTGCAGAGATGGAAATTTGATACACTGTGTTCTTTACCCAACAAGGTAAATGTTGTTTTGGAAGTGGAGTTTTGAACTTTAGTAACCTTAGTAAAGTGGTGGATTTAACTTTAAGTATTATGATGCTTCATTTACATTAATCATGTTGACATACAGTATCGGATGAGGTCTGACAAACTTTGGTATTACAGCCAAGTGATATAATTAGACTAGTTTCAGATTCCAAGAACAGATTTTCTGTGCCACAGCTGTGTGAAGTCAGTGTCGGTTTAAAATGGAATACTGTAATTTCCTTGTAACTCTTATTCCCAAGTGATCAATTTCCTGTAGAAGTAGTAGGAAAGGGAGCCAAGTGGAGTGAGTAATCTGATGAGATTTCATACATTTTTAGATTTGTATTTTTAATACTGTTTAGTGTTAAATCCAACTAGTGAAGGGATGATACCCCTTAGAAAGACAGTTCAACGGAACAGATATTAAAAATTAACATTGATGAGAATGTACTTCTGTCTCTTCCAACTAACTGGAAGTATGGCTATATCTTTATGTGTGGGATGCTGTTTTTTAAATATTGGGATGGAATAGCAAAGCAACATTATTACTTTGCATGCAGTGTTCTTAAATATTTAAGCATAACTATTTGGGTATGTAAGGTGATTCTGCATTTCTCACAGAGAGAACACCTGCTGTAGAGAGAGAATTTATACCATTGATCTACTAGCTCAGTACCTAGTATTAAGACCTACTGCTGTTAGTTGGCGGCTTTGTGCACATTCATAGAGGAACTGCAAATGGGGAAGTGTTAGTGAAGGCACAGGGAAATATAGACCTACATACAGCAAAAGATGTAGCAACACTCTAGTTCAGAGGTCTCCAAACTACGGCTCTGGGGCCAGATCTGCCCCACAGCTTCAATTTGTCTGGCCCTCCAGCTGATCAGGCATGTGGAGAAGCCACCGCTGCCCCTGTCCCCAGTGAGCTGCTGTAGGCGGCCCCATGCGCAGAGGGGTGAATGCTCCACGGCAGCAGCCAGAGGAGCAGCCGGGGGGCGGGGGGAGAGGGGGATGCGGCAGCTGCTGGAGGAGCTGGGGGGGATTTTGCATATATTTACACATATTGAATTTTTTTCACGGTTGCTTTGGTCCGCAAAGCCCCTTCAAAAATCTAATATGGCCCTCGTCTCATAAAGTTTGGAGACCTCTGCTCTAGTTGGCAAGGCTTTTTTATAATACCTCAAATGTAAACGTTCAGCAGAAATTTGACATACAAAATGTTGCACATCTGTTACATGCTAGAGAAAAGGTATTTAGGACTGCTGTACACATAAATTTGCATTGAAATAACCAAAATATGTTTAATTCACAGCTTTTGTTATTTTGATGCAAATCTGAGTATGGACACTCTTATTTCAGAATAAAAGTGTCCTCTGATTTTTGCTTAAGTCTTTCATATATAAATCATACTTTTAGGTGGAGGGAGTGTATTTTCAGGCTGTTACACAAAGATTTAGGTGATGAGGCTATGGTTACATGAGGAAATGTCATACCTGTTTTTCAGAAACAGTGTAGCAGGACCAAAGGTGTAGTACAAAATGCTACAAAGCAGATAGAGCCACAGGGCATGTTCAAGGGAACAGCAAACATATGTGTGAGATAAGTCAATGAATCTTACACTTGGCTAAATTAATTAAAAATCCAAGATGTTGCAAAATTGACTGTTTATTTACAGGAAACAAACCAACAATTTATTCTAATAAAAATCCACAGATGAATAATGAAAGACCACAAGTGTTCACAAAAATCCATGGGATACAGGAGAGGAAAAACTCTGCTCCAGTGTCTCACTGGAGACCAACCCACTGTGCCAACAATACTCCATTCAGCTGCAGTCAGGCTTCCAGAATGTTCTTCCTCACAGCAGTCTATGCACCTGGGTATATCCCCTCTCTTAAGCTGAAGTACTCACAAATAACTAAAAAAATCTGGCCATAATTCTCCATATACTACAATGATTAGAAGAAATTGGGAGCTATTTTCTGTAGGGATGCTTCAGCTGAGACACAAAGATGGCAAACAACTTCCCTGTCTCTTACCTGATCCCCCTGAGAAATTTTCTTAATTTTCTTTCCCAGCATTTCTTAAATTCTTCACCCTGCATAACTGCAGGACTTTTCTCTATACTCTGAGACTGCTGAGGTGCTTACCTGTCAAATGCAACATAACAGAACATCCTTGCAAGAATGAGTGAGGAGCATAAATTAAATGTTTGAGTCTGCACCCTCTAATTTGTTTAAGCAACTTTAGACAACTGACACTTGTGGCTAAGAAACTGCATTTCCCATAACTGGATAAATAAGTAGGCAGAATGCCTTCACAGTCTTGCTAATGATCACTTCACAGTGGTTGAAGGGATAGTATCAACCAGCTCGAGAGGGAGAGAGAAATGTTTGTCTAGAGACTCATTCTCATGGGTGGGTTGAGGGGCAGGAAAATGGGGAGAGCAGGGGGGTTGCACCTTCTGTCTCTCTCTCTCCCTCTCTCTCTCCAAGAAAAGCGGGGGGGCAGGATGATCAGTGTCATGATCCTACAAAATATAACAGATGCAAAATGGCTTCATGTTACAGTTATTTAAAGTTCTGGGTCACTGTGGTGGAACCATTGTATTATGGAACCCACAATAGATATATACATGATCTGACCTTTACCAAAAGCTGAGTTTCATTTATCTGTGTTACAGCTGGCAGTCTGTAGCATTTTAAGAAAGTTGGCTTTGCTGCTACACGTACTTTTGGTTTTCTGATTATTGATGTCTAATTTGGTACGTCTCACTTTCTGTACCTTGTCAGTGAACTCTAACAGGCAGGGAAGGATGTGCTTATCTGAATAAGATTTAGTACAATGATGTTATCCTGCTGTCTATGCACTTTTATAATCATTATCATACACCAGAAAACTACACTTTCAAAAACACCGGATTTTACTACATTCAGAAGCAACTCTTGGTAATGACTGAACAGCTCTAAGCTGCACTGGGATGGATTTGAATTAAAATATCTTGCTTTTTTCGCAGGCATCTTTTTCATAAATCTTGCGTAGACCCGTGGCTGCTAGACCATCGCACCTGCCCTATGTGTAAAATGAACATTCTGAAAGCTCTAGGGATTCCGGTAAGCATGTCATGCAGCAGGCTAGTCAAAATAGAGTGAGAACACCTCCATCCTGTATACATGCCCATCTGTTTGTTATTTAGGTTCTCATACCACATTCATCACCATGGTATACTGATTTATTAACAGGAACACAAGCAGACATCTATTTTTCTCTGTCCCCCCCACCCTCTTTGGTTTGGAGTGGGTGTGTGTGTGTCTGTTGCTTGATTGGTTTGTTGAGGGGTTGGATATTTTTAAGTAATTGTGGCAGAGCTGTACATTCACATACACACCTTTCCTGTTTACTCTCTTACATCAGGACTAGATTTTTTTTTTTTTAAATTACATTCCTCCTTGTTGCTTCAAAGCAAAGGGTATACAAATAAAAACTCTCCCAATGTATCATTCTAAGGTAGTTTGCCTCTGATTCTGATTGCAAAAGTCATTGCATTGTCTGTCTGGTTTCGTCCCCTCTCTTAAGACATCCTTGCCTATCATCAGGCCTTGTGCTCTTAATTCTAGTTATGGAACATAACATTTTCCCAAATGATTAAACATATGAGATTCATGTGATTACAGTATAAGAAAACATTAGATTGTTAGTCACTTGGTAAATTCGGATCTGTTTAGAAACCTGCCAAAACTTGCCAATTAACTCTTTGGATTGGATTGTCAAATATACTTAGTATGTTTTTGGCCAGCAATGAATTTCCCTGAATTACAGATATTGCACAGTTCAGTGTCTTCTCCACCAAGATATCAATCAAGCTTATTTCCCGACTGTGAAGGTGAACACTGAACGGTGGTGGTTGGTGTGCCAACAGCTGCTGTAAATACACTATCCCCAAGCTGAGGCAGCAGTATTACATCTCTCAGTGCTATACAAGAGAAATGAGACAAAAGCCAGCAGATAGATAAATGAGGACAGCTAATGTAGTTACCCCCAAGAGCAGCAGTGAAATGACATGGGGACATAGAATCCATACAAATGACTGAAATGAAAAAAGAGGCTGATACAAGTGCTGAAATTATTGTTCGAGGAGATAGCTCAATAATAAAATAATCATGCAGGTGTGTCCATTAACTTAGTACAATTATAAAGCCAAAAGGAAACAAATAATATATTTCTAATGATATATTATAATTAGGCTTCTTGATAGTGTATGTGTTACACAAGGAAAAAACTACAATGAAAGATTGTTCAAGTTGCAAAATCAAACACACAGAAATTAGGAAATGCTAGTGTTAAGGCTGCATGTTAAACCTTCGTTCAGCCCCCTAGTATGCATTAAAATACTATGTTTAATTCCATCATCACATGCTATTTTTTCCACTGACTTCCAAATGGATGATCAGCAAGGTTAGGACCTTAAGATCCATCCCTACCACAGATCTTTAAGTAACTTGCAGCAGTAGTAGGCTGTTATGTTGCATGCAGACCAACATTTTGCCAGTGAGTTTCACAGCTATTGCTGACAGTAAAGAAACCACTCAGCACTCCTGCGTTCAGTTCCAGGTTCTGGAAGGGAATGTGCTCTTTTGCCCTTAGTCTGTCCCCTCTACTCCCTTACTCCTAACTCCCTGCCCCCAAAGATCCAGCCCCTTTGTCCTCTTTCCCCTTAAGTTCCTGTCCCCCATAATCCTATTACCACTCTCCAGCTTCTCCTCCCCTCGTACTGCTCTTCAACCGTCTGCATTCAAGTCAGGCTGATTCCTCCTTGCTGCCTGGGCCACACCACGAGGAGCACAAAAGAGCACATGAGATAAGATAGTCTCCCTCCTATCAGTTATGGCTTCCTATGCCACAGACTTGGCTGCCAGGGGGAACAGTTGCAGGAAAATGCTGCTTAGTTCCTGTGTCTGCTGAGCTGGAGCACATTTGTCTTTATTGAATTTCATCTTGTTGATATCAGACCAATTATCCAATTTTTCAGTCATTTTAAATTATAATCCTTCCTCCAAAGAGCTTGCAAACCCTCCCACCTTAGCGTCATCCACAGATTTTACAAGGCGGTCTCCACTCCATTATCAAAATCATTAATGAAAATGTCGAATAGTATTGGATCCAGGACAGACTGTGGGACCACACTAGATATATCTTCCCAGTTTGACAGCAAACTATTGATAACTACTCGTTGAGTACGATCTTGCAGCCAGTTATGCACCCACCTTGTAAAAACTTCATCTAGACCATATTTCCCTGGTTTGCTTATGAGAATGTCACATGGGACTTTGTCAAAAGCGTTACTAAAATCATGATGTATCACATCTACTGTTTCACCCTTGTTCTTGACAAGTCCACGTTGATGGTTATTATCTATTACTCAATTATCCACTAATTGGGCAATACAAATTGATTGTTTAATAACTTGTTCCAGTATCTTTGCAGGTATCAACATTTAGCTGACTGGTCTATAATTCCCTGGGTCCTTTTTGTTCCTCTTTTTAAAGATATACTATGTTTGCCATTCTCCCGTCCTCTAGGAAGTTACCCATCCTCCATGAGTTCTCAAAGATAATTGCTAATGGTTCTGAGATTGCGGCAGCTAGTTCTTTTAGATACCTTAAGGGTGAATTTCATCAGATACCTTAAAAGTGAATTTAACCTTTAGTGAAGACTGAAGCAAAATAGGCTTTAAACACTACAGCCTGCTTGATGGCATTTGTTATTGGCTCTCCTTCCCACCAAGTATTGGATCTATACACTCCATCTTTTTCTTTCTCCAAATGTAGTTATAGAAGTTCTCCTTACTGCCTTTTATATCCCTTATTTGTGCCTCAGCATTTCTGATTTTGTCCCTAGGTGCTTATGCTGTTCTTTGCTGTTCATCCTTAGCAATTGATCCATGTTTCCATTTTTTGTAGGTTCCTTTTATTTATTTATTTCAGGCCATGAAATAGCTCCTGACTGAACCATGTTGGCTTCTTACTGCTATTCTTATCTTTCTTTTGGATTGGGATAGCTTGCTGCTATGCTTTTAATAGTGTCGTTTTGAGAAACTGCCAGCTTTCATGACCTTTTTTCCCTTAGATTTTTTTTTTATGGGACCTTACCTGTCAGTTCTCTTAAGTTTGTTGAAGTCTGTGCTTTTTTTTTTTAAGTCCATTATCCTGACATGAAACAACAAAAGACAGGAAATTCACAGGAAAGAGTGAAATAGGCTAAAGGACTGATTGAAGAAAGCATTTGGGCACAGGTTTCGCTTTAAAAACATAAGCTGTCTCATTTTCTTCAGTGGGACTACCCAGATGCTTGACGTTAACAATGTTTAAATGCTTTGCTAGATCAGGGCCTCTGAATCAGTATTTAGGCAACTATGGATGCAGATGCTCAGCTAGTGGAATTTTCAAAAGTGCCTAAGCACATCAGGCACTTAAATACATTTGAAAGCCTGCCCTGTAGTATCTGCTGACTTTTTAAGGCCTAACAGGATTATTGTGCAACTGCAGTTCTGTCTGAATATGCCTCTTTATGCTTATAGGTGCTGTTGAACCCATTACACCCGGTACCGTAATCTTTGAACTTTCCTTGTTTTTATTATTTTATGGCATAACCTTAAGGCATTATTTCTGAAGTGACTGTGCAAGCTCAACCTCTTCCTGTTATGGAGAGAGCAGATCTAACACCTTTGCTGAAAGGCTGAGAGGAGTCGTCTGCATTCTCATGTACGGCAAAGGGAATTTACTCTCACAATTGCCATTAGTGCTCAGAGGGGAACTCTCCAAAAATCCTCAGTCTGACAGGAAATAAACCAGTACAGAAATACTTGAAAGATCAGTAAATTTTACTGAAATTCGATCATCTCAGCTTGACTAGTTGAGTTGCTGTCTAGAGATATTAACAGAGGTCTTGGCACCAAAACACACAAGTTCTGTAACCATCTGCTTTAAATTCATCAGAATCACTTTTCCATTAGCCCTGAATTTACTGGGATATGTGCATTTATAAGCATGAGTTTTAAATCTAAGCTAAACAGTCATTTTGCTTCTGTTTTTTAATTCACTTGGTTCCTCTGGGATCACAATATAGGGAAGACTCCTGAAATTCCCATTACAATGAATTCTTCATTCTTCCTCATTATTTTCAGCTGTAAGAAATGAAGTACAGTATAGGCAAAATGTAAGTCTTTTAATATTAAAAACATTTTTCCTTCTCTTAGCAATAGCTATATACACCCCTTTTCCACCGCTCATACAAATGTGCCCACTTTTCAGCTTGGAAAAGAGACAACTAAGTGGGGAGATGATAGAGCAGGAGTGGGCAAACTATGGCTCGATGGCCACATCTGGCCTGCGGGACAGTCCTGCCTGGCTGCCTGCTGTTGGCCCCGCCCCCACTTTCCCCTTCCCCTGGAGCCTCAGCATGCCTCATGGGCAGCGCTCTGGGGGGCGGGGCAGCGTGTCTGGCTCCATGCGGCTGCCAGACATGCTGATGAACGACGTCGTAAGGGGGCTGGAGCTGGAGGGTTGGATAACAGGTGGGGAGTCCCGGGGGCAGTCTGGAAACAGGCAGATGGGACGTGGGAGTCCTGGGGAAGGGTCTGTTGAGGGAGGGGGTGGATAGGTGTTGGGGCAGGGGAAGGTTGGGTAGGGAGGTCTCAAGAGGGGGTGGTCAGAAGACAAGGAGCAGTGGGGTTGGATGGGTCAGGGATTCTGAGGAGGGGCAGCCAGGGAACATGGAGCAGGGGTGGGGTTGGATGGGTTGAGGGTTCTGAGGGGGGGACAGTCAGGGAGCAGAAAGTGTGAGGGGATTGGGTAAGGGGCAGGGCCAGGCTGTTTGGGGAGGCACAGCCTTCCCTAACCGGCCCTCCATGCAACTTTGCAACCTCGACGTGGCCCTCTGGCCAAAAAGTTCGCCCACTCCTATGATATAGGTTTATAAAATCATGACTCAGGTGGAGAAAGTAAAAAGGAAGTGTTACTTACTCCTTCTCATAACACAAGAGCTATGGATCACCAAATGAAATTAATAGGCAACCGATTTAAAACAAACAAAAGGAAGTATTTTTTTCACACAATGCACAGTCAACCTGTGAACTCCTTGCCAGAGGATGTTGTGAAGGCCAAAATTATAACAGGGTTCAACAAAGAACTAGATAAATTCACGGAGGATAGGTCCATCAATGGCTATTAGCCAGGATGGACAGGCATGGTGTTCCTAGCCTCTATTTGCCGAAAGCTGGGAATGGGTGAATAATCACTTGATTATTACCTGTTCTGTTTATTCCCTCTGGGGCATGTGGCATTGCCCACTGTCAGAAGACAGGATACTGGGCTAGATAGACCTTTGGTCTGACCCGTATGGCTGTTCTTATGTTTAATATGAAAATAAAGAACACTAAGGTTTTTGTGCTTATGCTTAAAGATAAGATCCATTTGTGCTCATTATTATATATATATTTGTTTGGCTCCTAGTGATCGAGTTGGAATTATGTATATGTATATATATGTATAAATAAATATAATATATATATATATATATTAATTATAATATAATGCATAATTCCAA
>ML677326.1:70988102-71045827 GCA_007922305.1 Dermatemys mawii
GGGACTTAGGCCCCTAAATCATCTAAGAGATTTTGAAAATTCTACCTAGCTTCTTTCTTGTAACTATAGTCCTTAATATTTTCTCTGTAGAATAAAAGCTCAAAGACTTTTCTTTTTGTTTCCATTAGCCAAATGCGGATTGCATAGATGACATACCTCCAGATTTTGAAGCTTCCATAGGAGGACCACCAACTAATCAGATTACAGGAGCTAGTGATATAACCGTGAATGAAAGCTCTGTAGCTCTGGATCCTCCTGTCCGGACTGTGGGAGTACTACAAGTCATCCAGGATGCAGATCCTCTTCCCCAGGTTGGGGAGGGTAACTTCACAACAAGTAGTAAGTTTCTCCTTCTGGCAGAGTTTTCCCTGACAATAGTATGCAGAAACCTGAGTCGCAGAGAGATGTATAGATGCGTGGGACTTGGAATATTGTTTTTACTACTTTAAATTTCATGGACATCTAGAGGATAAGTAACTTGGCTTAAAATGGCACCTTTGAATGATCATGGAGTATTATGATGTCACAGATACTCTGAACCCAATGTGCAAGTAAATGGATTGAATCTGATAGAATAGCAAAGTGAAATGGATGAAAGAATACTCTAGATTAAGTAGAAATAGGCCCTTTCTATTAACACAAAGTATACTAAAGTTATAGACATTTTTACGTGTTGTTTGACAGTGAATCCTTTTACTAAAGCCTTCCTTGATAATCTACACCTATAACATAGCTCCTTTGTTAAATACATTTGTTGCCCGTGTCTGCCGAGTTTGGCTAGTCCTAATCCCTTGGTCTGCCTTTCTTTGATAGGCGATTTCTTGTTATACATGCAGAGTTTCACACTTGTTTCAATAACATAAAATAAATTTAGATTCCAAGACCCAAAGAGACTATTGTGATCATCTAGTCTGACCTCCTGTATAAAATAGTCCAGAGAACTTCCCCAAAATAATTGCCAGAGCATATTTTTTAGAAAAGCATCCAATCTTGATATTAAAATGGAGAATTCACCACAACCCTTGGTAAATTGTTCCAATGGTTAATTACCTCATTGTTATAAAATCTTCACCTTATTTCCATTCTGACTTTGTCTAGCTTCAACTTCCAGCCTTTAAAATATATTATACTTTTCTCTGTTAGTTTGGAGACCCCATTGTTGAATATTTATTCCCCAAGTAGGTGCATGTAGACTGCAATTAAGTCATTCCTTAACCTTCTCTTTGTTTAGCTAAATAAATTGTGCTTCATGTGTCTGTCACTACTAGGCATGTTTTCTAAATCTTTAATCATTCTTGTGGCTCTTCTCTGAATCCTCTTCAGTTTTTTCAATATCCTTGAATTGTGCAGCAACCTTCACACTTGTGCCAAGAACAGAGGCAAAATAACCTCTCTACTCCTACTCAAGGTTTCCCTGTTTATGCATCCAAGGATGACATTAGCTCTTTTGGCCATAACATCACATGGGACTTCGTGTTCAGTTGATTAGACTTGAGAGTTTTGATGGATAGAGTCTGTGGTTCTCATATTAGGGAGTCAGTTCCTTATCCCTCATTTAATGAAAAAAACAGCCCAGGATAACTATACAGCATGAATCTATTGATGATGCTTTCTGTCATTCAAATAGCAGCAGAGGCAATGTATCCCCATCAGAGAATGCTATTGAAAATGGCAAAGCCAGAAAACAAAGCTAAGGGGAGAGATTCTCCCTCCTAGTCCAGAGCCCGGGGCTGATTGCAAGGCACTGGAAGGAAGTGCTGCTGCAGCTTTTGAAAGAAACCAGAATAGGCCCTGATCTGGGCAGGGGGAAATCTCCCCTTCATAAGCATCTGCATTGATAGGATAACTCCCCATAGCACTGTGGAGATTCTGGATGATGCTGCAGCCTATTGGCAGCTAAGGACTGGATGTGGTCATTTAAGCAGCTCTTAAGTGCATTGAGTGGTTGCATCAACCCTCAAAACAACCAGAATCCGAAAGGCATACTGGAACTTTAAAGCCACTGTAGCCAGCTTCAATGCCCCAGGCTGTATGTGTATGTACGGCACTTAGCACACAATCTCATCCTGGGTATTCTGATTTGGTGCTTGGTGTTTCAGTTTATAATGGTTGGGCAGCAATAGTATCTATTAGGTATACATGATTATTAGACTTTGTTCTTTTCAGGATTACATTTATTGCTTGAAATTTTTTTGGCATGGTCGGGTGTGCAAACTTACATCATCTCAGTAATGCCTCCATATGGTCTGATTGAAAATAGTATTCAGCAACTGGACTCTGTTGTTCATTTTTCAGGGGGCTGGCAGTAAACTAACCCCTTCGTGTTCGGTTGGGAGTTAGGGGCCTGAGTTTCAGAGGTGATAAGAACTCACAACTCCAATTTACTTCAGTGGGAGCTGCAAGTTTTCCACCCCTGCTGGACACGGGGGAGCACAGTTACAGCCAATACACACTACAACTTGAACCAGGTTATAAGGGAGTCAGAGGGCAACCATGGTGTAACTGACTTGGCTATAGCTGTATTCTAGACATGGCTTTAAACAAGAATGATGTCAGAATTGTATTCACTAATTGTATTGAATAGTTCCAGTGTGATCAAAGACCTAGAACCACAGACTTCCCCTCACTCCCCACCCCCATCCCACCCCAACATAAACTTAGTTTGTCTGTGATTTCACAAAGGATGGCTCTGGCTGCTGCTAGGAATCTTCACAGAGGTATTTGATTTTTGGCTCCCCCTTATGCACTGTTAATGACAGAAGAGTGCTCCTAGGCTGAGTCTGAACTGGAGATTGGTGTGGTTTTGTCTTACAATTGAACCTGTGCGAGCTGCAGCCATGCAGTATCTACAGAGTACATTGCATCCAAACTCTGCACTTGCTGCCACTATTGTAACTACTGTAGATTATTGTGCTTATCCCCCAGTGCTGTTGGTTTTTCTTTCTGTTACTGTTTGCAGGTTTATTTGTTTCCTGACAGGATCCAGAGGCAGCGACCCTCCCAAAGTGGGCCTGGAGGAAGGACATTTTCATAGTGCTGCATACTTGGGATGAAATCCTGTATCCATTGACGTTAATGGCAGAATTCCCATTGACTTCATTGGGGCCAAGATTTCATCCATGCAGTTTTGCCGGTGCTATTACTTTATTTTTTTGAATGCGCTCAGAGGACATTTCCCTCTTCTTCTGAATAGAGAATTTCTTCCTCAAGGCCCTTAGTAACTTTCCTGGCCGTGAAGAGCTAGATGGAACTCATTGTAGAATCCACCTTTACCACCCCTTATTAAAAACCAAGATCAGATTTTTTCCATGTTAGTTCAGAGCACCAAGTAAAGGACCAGAAGATGCGCTCAACCAATTTCATTACAACACCCAGCACAGTGGGAACCCAGTCTTCAAGGACATGTTTGTTAGGTGTTGTTAATAATAGGTTTGTATGTTAAATCCTTGAGTGTCCTTTTTCAATCCCTGCATGTATCAGCTGATATTGCATTTTAAGATTAGACAGAGAGAGAGAGAGTTTCTTTAGTTTTATGTTTGGTTCAGCTATGGATTTGCTGTTTCAAGAATCAGCGACCCTATTAATCTTAAGGTCTCCAAAGTGTCAAATTTCTTTCCCCATTCCCTCACCTATAGTAATGGTCGCACTGCATTGTTATTAGCGGGCTGTTCTGCAGTAAGTGCTATCATATCTAGAAGTGTCATAGCAGCGCAGAGCAGGAGCAAGTCCATGTAAATGGTACAGCAGGGTTTAGACTGTGGCATTTAGCCACAGCCTCAAATAAGGGGTGATGCTGAGCTGCCCCCAGGGGAGCTTCAGGAGGGTTTTGCTGGTGTGAGCACATGGGGAGTGTAAACCTGACAATGTCCCTTTGAATAGTGCAGCATGCTTCCCTTTCTGGAGGCCGCCAGCTCTTTGAGTTATTGTAGACAGTGTTCAAGGCCATCTCTCCTCCCTCCTTAGCCACTTTGGAGAAATTTGTTCCTCTGAGCATGGAATGCTTGCCTTTCCACAAGCATGGAAATTGCAGTTATTCCTGGCTTTACATAGAGTGCCCAAAGTCAGCATTAAAGGCTCCTTCCTGCACCGATGCTTGGTCCAGGCATAATCAGCATTAAGTGTCTGAGTTCCGTACTGTAGTTCTCTTATGAAAAGATAAGCTAGAATGATCTATATTCAGAAGTATTTGTTAAAAATCTGGCATTTGGAGAAAAATAAAGCATTCATGCACTTTTGTTTCATCTGCGATCATATGGACATTTCCCAGTTCACATGTTGTTTGCTTTTTTTGGTAACAGTTAATTTGTGTCCATATTCAGGCTTCATTCACTGTTCGTATTTTATTTCTTGGTCAGCCCTTTAAATACCTCTGGTCTTTCATGCTATACGAGCCCCGAAGGGACACAAGTACTGAGTCCACGTGTTTACGAAAATGTTTGGCATGCTTCAGAGGGCCCACTAACTTCAACTCCCCCTCGTCCCAACTCTGCAAACTCCCAAGGCAACTCCAGAAAGAGAGAGGGTCCTTGGCTGGAGTAACCACTGTGCTCAGCCTGAATAGTTGAGTCCTTAGAGGGTCCTTAGTTGGAGTAACCACTGTGGGACCCAACCACCATGGAACCCAACCACTGTGGGTTGGGTAACCACAAGGGTTGGGTCCTTAGAGGGTCCTTAGTTGGAGTAACCACTGTGCTCAGCCTGTCCTCCCTTCAGTTTGTAATTGTCACATCTCGTTAGCACCTTTAGATCAGGCAAATGGATTTTTTTCTTCTTTCCTTGCATTATTTTTATTAATAGAGGGGAAAGAAAGTGAAAGGAGCTTATTAAAAAAGAAAAAAAATGACTTGTTTAAAGACGGTAAAATAAAGAAGCTGGCCTGACATTTAGTCAGATCAGGTCAAGTTAAATGACTTAATACATTTGTTTCAACTTTTAAAAACTTAACTACCTTAAAATTGAATCATTTGAAAAATCTTTTACTTGCAATTGTTACCTCAATTTCAGATCAAACAGAAGGGCTGTCTTTATTTTTCTTTCTGTAAGTCAGCTTTACACGCTTAAATAGTCTTTTGCCTCCAAGAGACATGGTCTAGAAGCCAAAGGCTGGGGTTTTTTAAATAGTTCAATAAGTTTGATTTCACCATTTCAGCATTCTTAAGGAACATATCCCATTTAAAAAGAGAGGTACTTTAAATGGTTTAAAAGGTTTTATTTGAACAAGACTTGAGAGAAAGTGCTTGATTTAAAGGAGGTGCTTTTCTAGGCTGCTATTTAATAGTCATGCACGTATGCGCGCACACACTCATTTGTTAGAATTTTGTTCACTAACATTAGCTCTGCTGCAAGATATGATAAAATCTTGAAGAATTCTGATCCAATTAGACATCATTCTACTCTTGTCTAACTCCTATTTTTTTCAGTTTCATCTGGACATAATTACTTTTAGAATTGCCTGTTTTTACTATATAAAGTTAACTCAGTGTTTTGCTTAAATCAAGAAATATTTCCACATGCTTTTATCTAGACAGTAAAAGCTCCCCAAAGAATACCCAGAGGACATTTAATGTGCTTTATTTTGTCCAAAACTGAAAGGTTTTGATACAGCCTCTTTTTCTGGCCTAATGACGTAGATTAAGTCTTGCTCACAAAGCTAAACTGTATAGCTCCTCAGGATTGCTAAATGTCCTTTGACTTAAGACTTTATGTGATGTGTTGTCTTTGGTCTTGGTTACATATACTGTATTTACGAAATTTTCTAATAAATGTTTGCACTCAAGAAGAAAGGGTGCTGCCGGATGTGTTGCTTTACTTTACCCTTCCTGCTGCTCCTCAGTCCTGCTTATACCAGATTCACGGATAGACCATAGCTGCCAGTATAAAATCTAACCTGTTATTCTGTGTGTTGGCCACAGCTTAATCTACTGCATTCCCCTTTCCCTCATACAAAACAAAACAACAACGAAATAGAAACCCTAAAGTAAGTTTGAGTAACTCTATCTAATCTACATGTATTGCTAGGAGAGGTATTCAAAACAGAGAGGATGCCAACAAACAAGAACCTAACGGTGAAATCCACCTGTGCAGAACGCCGACACAAAGCCTATGCAGCACTTAAGTCCCACTTATGACCTCAGAAGAGGATACAAGTTGATGCATGGGCCATCAGCAAAGGGCTAAACTTCACCTTTAGTGAGAAGCAAATCCAAAAGCATAAGTTTATGTGCTAGAACAACTACTGGTGGTAGAATTAAAAGTTGTAGGTAATCAAGTGGGTTACTAGTGTATTCAGACTTGGGACCATTTCTATTCAACATCTATATAAATGAGCTGGAATGTAGGACTTATTGCATGGTGTAAAAGTTGTGGATGATGTCAAGGCAGAAGAGAGACGTGGTTGATTAGTCATCTGTAGAATGTCAAAACTCCTCCTCTTCTTTTTTTTGCGAACCAGCCCTTGTAGATTTTAGCTGACATCCACTTGTCAGTCTGCACGTCTGCACTGGCAGAGGGATGGACAACATAAGTTCATTTTTTTTTTAAACTGGGTATAAACAGTGGATGATTTTAGTTGCTACCAGATATCCATATTTTTCTCCTTAAGAAAGGAAGTATACCTCACAGCTTATTCTTCTTCAACTTCTGAGCTACTTTTGAAACATAGTTGAGTTTTCCTTTGTTTAAAAAAATTGTTTGGAACATGGATGAAATGAAAAATATGAAAATGACAGAGCAGCTTCAGGTCACTTACCTTCAGGGATGTGTTTACTGTACTTTCAAGCACTGGCTGGTGGGGTATCATTTTCAGCGTTTGCTAATGAACAACAGAGGCAGTGTGCTAGCTTTAAACGTGTTGATCTGGAGTTCTTTCACTTTCTTATCTAATCATGAGCCAAGACTGCATTTCCAGGTGTGAGTGGGTGGGCTGTGCTCATACAGAGAAGGAATTAAAAGCTTTAAAATAGTACATAAGAAACCCAGCATAGATAATTTTCAAACTGAGGTTTCCTTTATATGTAATAACCATTCTATAGAATTTTTGAATCATCCTAAAGCCTTTAAAAGCAAATTATAGTCATTTCATAGAAATTAAAAAAATAGAAAGATCACTCTTTATGAAATACTATAGATTTTCAAAGCAATTTCTATACTTTATTTATTTTATCCCCATTAAAGTCTACAGAACTTTTCCATAAGAGTTGAAAGACCTGAGAGTTAAACCATTTTGGTTCATTGCTAATGCACATATTGATGGCTGAAACAATTTTCGCTCCTATAGCAAAGTGATTGTTCATTACTGTTCATTTTAGTTTTTTCATCTACCATTAAGGTTTCTCTTGTATGCTTTCTTTTTCTATGGACTTGTGACTCTTGAACTTTAATCTTTATACTGTACTTTAGTCAAGTGACTCCAGTTTCTTTTTGTTATGCCTGCCTATTGTGTAATAGGTTAAGCGCATTTAATTAGTGACCATTTTTACAAGAAAGAGAGTTGAAATGGTCAATCATATATGCGGTCTACATCCAGGGCCTAATCTTGCAAGTCAGTCTGCAGCCCTAGAGGCTGTGTGATGTTTATCACAGTGAGGGTGGGGAGAAAAGGAGGCCACAGCTCAGCGGTAGAGCTGTTACTACAACTCTCAGGCTGCAGTAAGTTTCTGTTGTGCTTGAACCATGTGCTGCATGGGTAATAAATAGCTGGTGAATCTGTATACAGTTGGATTCCCCCTGACCACGTATCCAGCCTTCCTAGCCATCCCATGCTCGGCTACACAGGTTGCTCCTATGACTCTTGACTGCACACTTTACAGATGTTCCACATCCCCATCGCTGCTTCCATTTTTTATACACACCCTGTACAGCAGTTAGTTCCATTGCATAAGAGGCCTTTTACACAGTAAACAAAGGGGCAGGATTTGCCCCTAAGTTAATATACATTGGAATTACCTTATTTTCTTGTTAGTGATGCAGGAGATGGCATGTGGGATCAATACTGGGAATGAGAAGACACTTATGCCATGTGTCAAACAACATAGATATATTTCCTCATAAATTATTTTTTTCTTTCCATTCTGTGTGCTTGAACCAGGAACAACTCAACATCACCATCCATGGGTAATAGTAGTAATATTCTCTGCTTGTATATATTACCACACTAAATCCCATGATCCACACATGCTGCCATTATGTGTTTGTGTATGAGACCTTCTCTGTACTTGCTCTTGAAAAGCCAGTACGTTATTTTCCGGGGTAATACTTTGCTAGTGACCTTAGCTGTTGAGAGTTTATGCAGTAAAATATACCCACTGAGCCAGATGTGAAAATCACTGGCACGTTTCCAGGAGAAGCGTACATGGCCAGATTTAGCAACAGCTCTTATAGTCATTCATAGTTTAAGAACTAGCAAGAATTGCCCTCAAAACAAGCTATTCATTTTCCTGGGGGTTGGAGGGTGACAAATCACAGAGAGTAAACAAAAAGGGCTTTGTTTTCACTTGCCACCACAATCTTAAGGGTCACATGATAAAAAAGACTTCTCACCGTACGTGAACTACATCATCATCAAAATTTAATTTTTAAATTAAAATTGAAATTCTATAGACAATTGCTGGTGGTGACCCTCTTTCTGAAAAAAGATCTCATTTGTGATCCATAGTCAGAATGTAATGCAAGAGACATTTCCATCACATTTTCACAGATGCATCACATTACTTTTACTGTTGTTCATCCAAGCTTCCCTCCTAACAGCCCCATTTGTATCCTTCCTTTTGTACCATCTATGTGCTTGGTGTCTACCTACCTATGCATGAAGCGTCCCTTCTCTCATTCTCCCAAAGCCTCTTTTAAAAGCGCTTCTTCCAGGAAGCCTTTAAAAAATGTTTCCTTTGCTACCTCAAACTCAGTCCTATACCCAATGTACGCAGTACCTGAACAAAGTTGTAAACTTCTCCCCCTGTGTTTGCAGAAGGATAAATAAAATGAAATAGCCACATTAGCAATTAGCATTCACGTTTCTGACCTTGGAATACACATATGAAACTGTGATTGGAATCTTATACTTTTGGATTTTTTAAAAAAATCTTTTCTATAATAGTCTAGCAGTAGACTATAGATTATGTGGCATATATTATATACTAGTAGTTCATATGGAAATATTTATATTAATTGCAACCTTTTATTTCACTCTTACTATCACTGATATTTTTTAAGTGGTATAAAGATTTCTGCTCCCTTTCTACAAGGCATACACATATACTCATTTCTTAACTTAGTTATTGTAGAAATCCTTGTACTGTTTGTGATATGGTGATAAATTATTCATAATCTATGACCAATCACTATGCTTAGGTTTATTATTTTAATTTTTATTACCATAACCCCTACGAGCACTAACCATGGACCAGGACCCCGTTGTGCTAGGTGCTGTACAAACACAGAACAAAAAGATGGTCCCTGCCTGAAACAGCTTATGATCTAAGCACAAGACACAAGATGACTGATGCATAGACAGACTGAGAAGAGAATACTAGGAAACAATGAGGCCGTATTGGTCAGCAAAGTGGGCAGTGGTGTAGGCACACCAGTGACATAACCATTGCCAAAGTTGTTATGGGCATTCTGGCAAAGGAGAGTGTTAAGGAGGATGAGGTAGTGTTGTGGATGTTTGAAAAGCTCCTGCCAAGTGTGAGGCGCAGCCTGGGAGAAAGCACAAAAGTGCTTGTTTAACATTTAAGCCAGCAATGGAGGCTGGCATCTTGGTCCAACTGGAAGCAGGAGTTGACCTCTCAACAGACGATGAGAAATGATGATAGGTAGGGTCAGATGGGCAATGTGAAAGTGAAGATAAGCAGCTTTTATTCGATGCCAGTGGAGGGATGCAAGGAGAAGGAGACAGAGACTTGGTCCAAGCAATGGGCTAGGAGAACGAGCTAGGTGGCTTTCCTGTGGCTGGATAGGGTGCTGTGGCTTGTTTGGCTGTTGCTGAAGGCTCTTTCTAGGTTTGGGGCTGGGCCTACCTGCCAGGTATGTTGGTGATAGAGCTTGTCCTTTCTCTTTCTGCTGACCCAACACTCCGCTCTGGGGCACTGCCTCCCCAGGAGGCTGTGTAGCTGGACACCTACCCATTGGAAGAGCTGCTTGCACTGATCACTGTGTTGAGTGAAGGCGGAGGAGAGAGTTGAGGAGCCATAGTAGAGCTGATAGGAGTGTGGGAGTGGACCAGAAGGGAGCAGCAGAAAAAGAGAGGGAACTGGGGATAAAAAGTGCTTCTTTCCCTGACATTGCTCCTGCAGGATCCCATGGGACTTTGCTTCCCACACCCCAGCTTATGGGTGTAATTCAGCAGCTGCTTCTTATGACTCACTCACTGTTTGAGAAGTCCCTTCCTCTTGGGCTCTCAGATCCCCATCCCTCAGTCTTCCTAGGTGACTGCAATGTTATGTATTAAAATGGTCTGGTTTCAACAGAATCTGTTTGATTCTCTCCATGGGTTGGTGGTGTGCGTGCATGTCTATAAATGTACTGAATTTTTCCTTGACAAAGCTATCGATAAAATGTCAGGGCATGACGTAGCAATAGTTAGATACACCTAAATAGGTCAGTACCTTGAAGGTTTTTACACCATTGCAGTAGCCGGAAGTGAATTATATAGTACTTAAGGATGAACCGATGTGGCAGCCTGTCAGCTTACTAAGCGGATCAGCTGTGCGCTGTTTCCAGGATGGCATTTCCAGACATGCACTCCATGTTCAGAACAGCCACCTTGCTGATCCTGCCATTCATTTTAAAAAATGGTGAATAAGGCACCAGTCCTTCTTGACAGAACAGTTGGTTTTCATGCCCAACCTGTAACCGTTAACATTTGACATTTCTGTATAAGGCCATGCAATAGGTGTGCCTGAGCGTACTGTATAGAGGGGTTAGGTACAGTCCTCCTCTAAGGTCTTAGTCCTGCAAACACTTACGCACATGGATAATTTCATGCACATGAGTAATCCCATTAACTTCAATGGAACTATGTGTCTCAGCAGTGTTACAAAGATATGGAAAGTGTTTGCAAGATCTGGGATATTGCAATGCCACAGGGAAAAATTACATTTGGCAAAGAGAAGGGAAGGAGGGAAATATACACAAAATAAAGAAAGCAGGTTTTCTTGTCACATGTTGCACTTTACATAGGTTCCTGATTTTATATGTGGGGCTGATAGTACATCCTATTGTTAAGACTGCCCAACACTTGCTATTATCCCTGTTTTTCAGTTGCTTACAACGTGGCCAAACTTCCACCATTTGGGATGAAATATTACATGCCCAGGTGTCTGCCTCCGGCTGAATTTTTTTGAAATTTCAGCCTAAATGGTTCAGCTATTTGTTTTCCCGTGCTAAAAAAGTCTGGTGACCTTTTCTTTCAGCATTTATAGCACTCCCATGTGTTGGAGCAGGAACTGGAAATTTGGCGAGGAGCAGCCTCTTTGCCATCCCTGTGATAATATGCCTGAATTTGGCCCTTTGAAGAATCACAGTGTGCATATACTCAGTAGAAGCTTCTTAGAGTTTAACAGCTAAAATTTCCTAGGATTCTATCCTCCTAGAACATGCTCCATCCCTGCACAGGTCCTAAGTGTGACCAGACTGCAATATGTGCCTTTTGCACACAGCAGCTGAGCACAGTTCAGCCCAAGGCTACAGGGACAAAGCCAGCTTGGCTAGGCTGGGGCTAGGTAGTGGAACTGAGAGCAGGTAGCCTATCTCTTCTGTGTGCTCAGAGAATTCACCCCTGCTGGCACCTTGGCAGAATGGATGAGTAAACTGCCTTAGATGAATGCCAAGAGAACAAAAAGTGGACCAGTGTGGAGGGAAGGGAGTAGTGTGGAATGTGGTGATTCTGGGAGCAAGGGGAGACTGTGAGTCAGTTGGCTGGGTGCGGGGGGGAGACACTGAGATTGGATGAGGAGCTGGGGGAGACTGGGACTTGCTGGAAAAGGACATGGAGACTAAGAACCAGAGTGGGTGGGAACAGAGGGAAAGGAGACAGATCTGACAAGGAGCTGATATGCAGGGGAGAGAACTGGGATTGGCTAGGTAGGTTGGGCAAGAGAATCACTGAGGAAGTGGTGGTGGGGAGATTGTATGAGGAGCCTGGGAAGGCAGACTAGGATTGGGAGCCCGTGCAGCAAGGAGGGGAGAGACCGATGGGAGCAGGGAGGCAGGGAACTGAGACTGGCGGGGCAAGGAGATTAGGATTGGATGTGGGGCGGGGAAGATGCTAAATGTGGAGTGGGGGGAGACTGGGACTTGGGACAAAGCACTTGGATGGGAATACTAGGACTTGCTGGTCAAGGAGACTGGGATTAGGAAAAGAAGCCTGAGAAGTGGAGACTGGGATTGGTTAAGGAAAGAGAATGGGGCTGGAACAAGGAGCTGGGGTGGGGAAGAGACAGGAATGGGACAGGGACAGTTTGGAGTTGATGGGGCAAAAGGGACCAAGCCTGGGGAAAGGGGGAAGAAGAGTGTGTGCCCACTAGGTCACACACCCCTCCAGGATCCCTGAGTCTCACCATTCCTCTACTGTCAGCAAACATATTTGAAACCTACTGCCAAAATGTCCCATCCCCTTCTACTGCTGGTTCACATATAGGATGCCATACTACTGGTATCAGTTACTCCATTAGCTCAAGTGGCAGGGGTGTGTGTGGTGGATCTAAAAGTTATCAACCTTGCTGACATCCTATATCAGTGTCAGTATGATGCCATGTATGAGGAAGGGGAATGTCTCAGGAAGATGGGAAAGTGACTAGTTGTTTGTTTTTTGAAAGAAATGAGTTTGAAGCACAACTTGAACAAGAAAAGAGGGAAGAGAACAGTGTGGCATAAATGATCAGAGAAGACATTCCAGGCATAGGACACAACATGGGAGAAGGCATTGAGATGGCTGAGGGAGAGGAAAGCATACGTGAAAGAGATCTGTACAATACCCGTTAGCTGCAGCTTGGTGATAGTCAATGCCAAATATATTCCATAATTCGGTATGCTCAGGAAGGACCGGACTGAGATAATATAAAGACTGATCCTCTCTCCACAATAGAATGCATTCCCATGCAATTATTCTTGAAATCTTTTGCGGGCAATGTATGTAACTTTTCCCAGTATTGCACCTGACTTCTTTTTGAGTAGGACTTTTGCAGAACTTCTTTTTCCTGAGGAAGGGGTAGATTTTAAACTAAAGCCTGCTCCCTTTACCACTTGAGAGTTTCCATGGTTATCAGATGTGATTATTTCCATAAGTAAGGGATCCAGTTTTGACACTATCTTTCAACCATAGCTGGAAATAACAAAAAGTATTTCACTGTTGCAAGACTGTCTTAAAATAGGACCAGTAATGCTGA
The DNA here is from genome assembly GCA_007922305.1 of Dermatemys mawii. Classification (NCBI taxonomy): domain Eukaryota; kingdom Metazoa; phylum Chordata; order Testudines; family Dermatemydidae; genus Dermatemys; species Dermatemys mawii. Next base: position 71,001,485 of record ML677326.1, read on the forward strand.
CGTTTATTGTCTGAGATGGTAGCACATAGTAATACATCAGGATTGTTCCGGCAACTGACCTAGAAACATGCTTGCCTGAGTTATTAAGCATCTGTGTAAAAGATTATTCTTTTGTACTGTTAGACATTTCTTATGGAGGAAAATACATTCACTTATTTAAATATTCATGGTAGGTTGCTAAATTGGTGTGGAATATATCAATCTGGGTGGCCAATGGGGTACAGTCAATGTAACACATGGCTTAATAGTTTAAAGTCTAAAGTTAGGGTCCTAAATATAAGTAGCCTTAGTTTCAGGAATGCTAAGCACCCACAGTTCCCTTTGGGAGCCACAGATAAAAAACAGGCCATTGTTGTTTAGAAGCCTAAATATGGATTTAGGAACCTAACTTTAGGTTTGAAAATTTTGGCGACAGTGTGCAGGATTTAATGAATCGTAGAAGAATGGTGTTGAGAAAAGGCAGGTGGAATAGAGGGAAGATGGCATGGGGAACGGTTCTGGCTTCCCCCATTCCACCTGCCCTTCCTCAACACCATTCTTCTAGACCTAGCGCCATCATTTGATAAGATTATCCCATAGTGTTACCAGGACTAGGTGAATGATTAGGGCATAAACATGAATCTATCCAGATCATCTGTATTTGCATCCCTCAAAATGAACCCAACATTGAGTTTGAGATCAACACTTCGGTCACAGCACAGGCATCATCGTTGTCTCCACATCACAGTACCCTGCGTTCTGGGAGTCCATTGCTGAAGTGTGGACAGTGGGAAGAAGATAGCCATCTCCCTGTGTGGCCAGCCAGAAAAAAACATCCTTATGCTCCACTAGCCCTTTCAGATATAATAAGTGTGGGATGAATTCCTGATCAGGATTATGGATCTTTGTGGAGAACAGTAGAACTGAAGTTCTTTGGGTATAGTCACCTCCAGTTCTGCAAGCTGAACATAGTTTATTGCAGGGGGAGGAGTGTTATTGCATCATCATCATGTTGTTCGTCAATAAAGACTAAGGGTGAAATCAGTAGGAATTTTGCCATTTACTTCACTGGGACGAGGATTTCACCTTAGGTGTAAAACTGAACATAAAAAAGGACAATATGGGCACATATTCAGTCACAAATTCTTGTGGGACGACAGGAAACAGATGGTTGTGTGGTATCTGGCATCAGTATATTGCTCTTTTGATGGTGCAGTATTACTGTATGTGGGAATCATAGCTATAACCTGTGGACATAATTCCTCTGAGAATTGCAGTGTATGGTAAGCTAACCCTTGTAGGAAAAAAAATGTGATTTGTTTTCCTTTATAGGTATGGGATTTGGAACCCAAAATGGAGGTAGCTGATAAGCTTAAGACCGGAAGAAAAAATCAGGCCTTAATCCAGTATTAAAAGTGAGAAATTGGTTCTAGGACCCTTGATCCAAATCCTTAGAATATTGCATGTATATAAATGGTTGCTGCACAGTAACCTATTATACAGCACTTCTGGAGCATTCTGAATCCCTAGAGCTTAATTTCCAATATAAATTAAACTCAGAGAGAACACTTCCTAAAGTTTTTTGCCTTTAGTTGTTTCTTCCATGGATTCAACAGATGTTTTCCAACTTAATCAAAAATTGCCAGAATGGTTCCATACAGAGTATATTGATTTTACTAGAGAATTATTACTCTTGTATTATGACTCCTTATCAAGTTTGCATCAGACATACTGAAAGTGAAAGTGTCTTTCAGGTGTCTACTACTCTTAGAAGGAAGTATTTTAATTAAGTTTATGCCCATGACAGCATTGACAACACTGATTTCAGTTGAATCACACTGGCATAAAATTAATATATCATAGTTGGGATCAGGCTGTATGTCTTGGATATAGACTATATTAGCTGAGAGAAATAGACAAATTATATTAAGGATTCATATATAGCAAGGATTCGTGGAAGAAATAGAAACTCTTCTCATTCAGTATATTTTTGCTCCGTGGTTGTATTGAGAGCTCACCCCCATATTTGATCTCTTCATGGAAACTCACCAGACCCATCTATGGACTCTCCCAATTTCCCAGAAATTTACTCGAGTCAAACATAAAGAGCTGGTGCTAGCATGAGATTGTACTTAGTATGAATTGTTTCAGGTCATTATGTTCCATTCTTTCAGGAATGCTCACAATTCTATATTTTATTTTTTGCACCCTCTGTTTTCAAAGTCATCTATACGGGTCATTTTATCCTCCAGAGCCTTGTTGTTACTTTCAGTTAGATCTCAGTCTCATTCTGTATGGAAAAGATTCTAGTCTCCACCTCCATATCTCTTGCTAATTTTCCTACTATCAGAAAGGTTCTTTTGATATCCCGTATCTCAGAGGTTGTATAGCAGCTTCAGCATTTTTCTCAGTATCTTGGATTCTGAAGCATTTCCGCCACTTCTTTGGTCTCCTTTTATAGACATCTATATGTTTCCATCAACATTGTTAGCTCCAGTGTACAGAAACACATTAATAGAAGTTTTATAATCCTTCCCCCTCACACATACCCCAGGGCAAGTTTGTAACGGAGGTCTTTACCAACAGCTCATTAGCATGCAGTTTCATGAAATTGATTACTGCTACAGTTGTGGAGGGAGTCACCAGATGGCACTGTTAAGCATACTCTTAAAATTTCTTTTTCTTAGCATGTGTGCAGGGTACAGTATGGTATAGTTGTTAGTTTTGTGATGAAGTTGTGTTGAGAGTGCTGAACAGTAAGCTCTCATTTTAGTCTTACTAACAAAAATCAGTTCTTGAGACATAATTTCTTCCTAGGAACTGAGCATTGCTGCCTTGGTTAAGATTTCTGAAAGATGGGATTGCTTCTGTGCCATTTGTGACCACCTCTGTTGCAGGACTGGAGTACATAGTATAAGAGTATATAGTGTACACTAAGAAAATACCTTAGATCCATGGGACTGACAACCTTCTGCAACCGGAAACGAACATGCAAGGCCCCAATATCTACACCTGCTCAGCAGAGGGGTGATGGTGACAGCAATATACATAAAGGACTGGTTTGGCCTGGCCCCTCTCTGGGTATGAAAAAGAGAGAGAGGGCTTGAAGTTTGTGGTGGTTTTTTTTTTTCCTCTTTCCCAATCCTACCTCTTTGCTTGGTGGCCAAACACAATAGATTAGATTCTCATCAAGATTAATCATATTCTTATCAAGATTACTCAGAATTACCCAGAATATTACCATTGACATCAGCAGAGTTAATGTGGATTTATACTGAACAGAATGTGGCTCAGTGAGTCCAAGGGTTCTGCAGAGTTAGCAATGCGGTTGGAGCTAATTTCTGGAAAGGAGGCAGGTCAAGATCCACTCTTTCTTACGCCAGCCAGAAAAGCTGGCCAGACACAGAGAACAGTGGACAAAGGTTGGTGTAGCAGCCATATTTTCTGTCCCCTAGGGCTCCAGGAGACAATTCTGTCTCCAATTTCCCTTTGGGGCAGGGTGCTTCCATATATCACCTAACCTGAGGTAATGCCTTAAAGCTAAATTTGAGCCCCAAATTAGAAATGGGCAGAAGCTGCAAAGTTGGGATCTCTATCTAGCTCTGGATCCAAACGTCCCCATACTTTGAGAGTGCTAGGCTGCAGGCTTAATTCCACTCCTATATAAAACAAACAGTTTTGAAACTGGATGAGTTTCATGAGATGGCAATATGAGATCCTGTCAGATGCAATGTATTTTGACTGGATATTTAGATTTTTAGATGAAGGGCTCCATTGACTTCAGTGGTCAATGTATACCAGCTGAGGATCTGACCTAAATAATGTAATAAACTCTGTAGTTGTAAAATGTCTGGATGATGAAATCAATGTGTGTTTTTTATATATATAGTCTTCAAAGTCAAACATCAGAGATTGCAACGTTAATTAAAACATCAGAGGGCAACCCAAGTGTATTTAGCACAAATGAAAGCCTATATTTTACGGTAGGCAGCATCATCTGCACACAATTTTAGAAGTTGCCCCCTACAAGTTATTTCTTACTTCCTAATTCATGTGACTCTCATAAGATGATAAAGTTATTAGCCCACCCCGGAGGTTTTGTGCCATCAGTTTAATTGTGTGCATGAAAGATTGGGCTCCTTAGTAAGCTGAATTGTCATGGACCATTGCTAAAATATAAGGAAATGAAGATCAACTTCCTACTGAATAGTTTACTGCTGTGGCCCAAGTTTTTAATCCACAAGAAAAAGAGAATTTTGGCTTGAGTTACTCTCTTGGCTGCTGAATTATACCCTTGGTGACAACTTCCATTTGAAGTGTAATAAACAGTACCTCCCCTGCTTCCTCGGGAGAGGGTATAATAATAGAGTGCTGCCTGAAGGCCTGGAGAAGGGAAAATGGCTAAAATCTTAAGATTTATCTGCCTACCCTTTACCCTTAACCCTTTAGTTAAGTTTTCTGGTATATATTTGGGGCCATTTTTCCAGTGTCTGGACTCACTGGTCATAATGGCAAAAATGAGTATGTTCCCACTGGCTCCAACGCTCAGGTTCTGCTACCTTTTCACCCCACTGAAGTCAGGGACAGCTGGGGATGGCTTAGTCCCTTGTATATGTAGGAGCAGCCTGTGGGCTGCCCTAACTTGCACTGGTTAGAAGGATCCCTTAAGGCCTATTTCAGTGATCCAGGATTGCCCGGGTGGAATGCTCCAGCTATACTCCATGAATAGCTCCTACACAAGGGGGTTGGGAATGGGTGGTGCAGAGTTCGCTACAACAGCGTTAAACCAGTCAGGGATCCTCAGGTGCCTTATTAGGGTTGTTCTCTGTCCCCTTCATATCAACTGGAGCTGACCAAAAGAGACAGGTCTACCTTTTGTGTGTGCAAAAACAACCACATTTGCATGACTAAAACATTTGGTTTTGATCATGGATTGGATAATTACACAAGTCCCAGATCTGCGACTACGAATGTCTGTTTGCAAACACATGGGATTCTTCCTTGGCAGAGGACATGTGGTCTTTTTTGTAAACTCACACTTATGCCCACAGTTGTCTATTTGGCCCGTTCCATCCCAGAATATTATGAGCTATGGCAGATCCTTAAAAACCCACATTTCTAACTTTCTTTTACTAATAGTTTTTCCCAAGAAATCTACACAAATATTCTAAGTATTAGGTAAATCTTTAACAATGGATAAGTGTTGTTAATCATAGGGTTAGAATGGGCTGCACAATCTGCAATCTTCCTGTTTTTAAACCACTAAGGTAAATATTATCTGCCCATAGTTTGCTTGCAATTAGTACTTACAAATGTAACCACTACTTTTATTATTAATTTTGCAAAGAGATGAAGGCTGCAGCACTATTATATTAACTACACCATATGCCGGGGTGGCCAAACCGCAGCTCATGAGCTGCATACGGCTCTTCTTCAGTTAAAGTGCGGCTCCTGGAGCCCATCTCACCCTCACCCCGTCATTCTTTGCCTAACAGTCTGCCCTGCACTGGAGTCGTGGGGCTAGGGACTTCTGCCAGAGACAACTCCTGCCTGCTAAGAGGTGGGTGGAGGGGGGACACAAAATTTAAAGGTTTAGCCCTCTCAAAAGCTTGAGTTACATGCCCCCAGGCACACTCCCCTTTCCCTCAGTGGCTCCTCCCTTCAGCTTCCTGGGGTAAGCTCCACGTGGAGACGGAGTGACCAACAGCTTGGTGCTCCAGGGAGGGGCCTCTGCTTTAGCTCATGGGGGAGTAGCGGCAGCAAAAGCAGTTGAAGCCCCGAGCCTGGGCAGGTGCCTCCCACAGGACTGAAGCTCTGAGACACTCTCTCCTTCCAGGGCTGATGCCTCAAGCCCCAGCAGGCGCGCCCCAGCTCTCGAACTTCTGAATATTGTCATATGCGGGTCGGTGGGTCAGTATGTTTGGCCAGCCCTGCCGTATGCCATCATAGATAGCAATATCACTAGGGCAACAGCCAAGTGAAGTCAGGTGCAGTATAGGTTAGAAACATTCTTTGGTTTTATTTCCTCTTTTTCATACCATCGTGTGTCCACGAACACCACTGCATGGGAATTGCCTATACAGCGTTGAGCAGGGAAGGGCAGCATGATGTGACAGGGAGCCTGCCTTCCTTTGGAAGTGAAAGGAAAGTGACACTGTTCCGAATGAGGTCTACCATTACCCATTGTAGGTGGTAAAATCAGCCTGTGAGGTGCTTTTTGCTTTACTCAGCAGCATGCCTCAGTCACAAAACGCTGCAGTTTTAAGTGTGAAATGTTAAAGTGCACGTTGGCAAGCAAAATTGTCAACCCCAAGCAGGCAAAAATCATGAGTCAGGACACCCAAATATGAGATAAATAATATATTTGGGTTCTTTTTATTTGCCTTCTGGTTTTGAGCTTTTAGCATTCACATTTTCAAGCTTTTCTCTGCTACCATAATGGCTAGAAACTTCCTTTTTTTAAAATAAAATGAAAGTTGAGGTTCTCACCTGATTCTAGGAGCTGGAGCTTTAAGAAAATAAATTAAATACGACAAACTTGCAGTAAAATCGTGAAAGTTGACAACACTAGGTCAGGCACATAAAGCTGTGCTAATAATGGCTATGTGTGACTTATGATCACTGTAGTCACAAATGGGACATGAGAAATGGGGACACACAAATGCTACTGAGCTGTATGAAGCATGCAGTTAAGGCAAAAGTTGTTTACTCCCTCATTCTGCAAAACTCCCTGGCAGTGCTATTGCACATCTGGTAAAGAAATGGTTAGGAATTCCATGCTTTACTGGGCAGCCCGAATGATGCAAATGGCAGACAGCCAATATTTCCAGAGAGACTTACACATGGTCACAGGTCTGAATGGAACACTGACCACACTGGCAGAGAAAGCATCCATGCAGAAACCCTGCTCACAGCCAGATCTGTACATGGAGAGGTGCCAAAACTAAGCGGTGTCTGCTGTATCTTATGTTGACCTTATAGGGTTTGAGCCAATGGCTCTTGCAGTCAATGGTTGAAACCCTGTTTGATTTAGTGGTGCAGGATCAGTAACTAAATGCACAGAGATATAGCTGCTCTTTTGCATTGTTCTCACCTATCAAAGGAAGTTTAGCACTGAGCCCATAAGTGGAGTGCAGTGTCTCTCTGAAGAAACTGGACAAAAATCCTGGCTGTCCACAACTTTAATTTCTTCATTGCCACCTTCTTCTCACTGTATTGAAATGGGCAGCTACAGCTTTGTGTGTTAACATCTGATTTGATTGCAGATGACCTAATCCCCTGAAAGAATGAAAAAGGAAATATTAATGCTACTCAGCACTTATGTAGCACTTTACATCTCTGAAGCATTGTACAAGTGTTAATTATTATGACCCCTTGCATCATTAGTCTGATTGGATTCTATTTCCGTAACAAGGAAGGTCATTGTAAAATGACTGTACTTAGGCAGCAGCTTCTTGTTTTTTGAACAAAGATTAATTTATTTTACCCAGTGTATTTCAAAATTCCTGCTGTGATTTTTTTGCCAAAGGAAAATAAGCTTTTTATTACTGAATAGAAGTGAACAGGTTTGAAAAGATTTCTCATACCTCTGAACATGGGGATGTTAGGAAGTCTGTAGGTAAGGCTACCCTCATCACTGCTCTGGACACTGCCAAGGTCTTGCAATCTCTCCCTGGGAAAAACAGCACCAGAAATTCTTATTAGATGATGATGTGACATCTGTATGGAACAGTCAGCATGGTTGTTCAGAATGCCTGTGTATAGTTGGTGTAAATCAGCTAGTTCATCTTTACTTCACATCTAGTTCAGGTTAAAATTACAGTAACTCCTCACTTAAAGTCGTCCTACATGCTCGTTTAAAGTTGCGCAATGCTCCCTTATAGCATTGTTTGGCAGCTCCTGCTTTGTCTACTGCTTGCAGAAAGAGCAGCTCATTGCAGCTAGCTTGGTGGGGGCTTAGAATCAGCGTGGACAGCAGCCTCCCTATCAGCTCCCTGCTCCCCTAAGTTCTCTGTGCAGCAGCCTCCCAGCAGTCTATAAGTTGCTGGCAGTTCAGCTGTCCCTCCCCGCACTGTCATGTGCTGCTCCTGCCCTCTGCCTTGGAGCTGCTCCTTGGAGCCTCCTGCTTGCTCTGCAGGAAGGAGGAGGGGGGCTAAATCAGGATGCGTCCCTCTCCCCTGCTCCTGCCACCCACTTATCCCATCTCCTAGAGAAGTTGGGGGACATGACCAAGCTCAGGATGGAGGTAGCTTGCTAGCAGCAGCTGCTGTCTCAACATGTTTAAAAAAGCAGTGTACTTAGAGTGTGGTCAGCGTACTTAAAGGGGCAATGCGCATCTCTCTCTCACACACACATGTACACACACACACGGTATATGTCTCTGTCTGTCTGCCATGCTGTCTCCCTTCCATCCATTTGTGCTGTCTTGTAGAATGTGAGGCTATATTAACAAAAATATGTTAACCCAAGGGTAGGCAACCTATGACACGCGTGCTGAAGGTGGCACACAAGCTGATTTTCAGTGGCACTCACACTGCCCAGGTCCTGGCCACCATTCCAGAGGGCTCTGCATTTTAATTTAATTTTAAATGAAGCTTCTTAAACATCTTAAAAACCTTAATTGCCTTACATACAATAGTTTAGTTATATGTTATAGACTTATAGAAAGAGACCTTTTAAAAATATTAAAATGTATTACTGGCACGCAAAACCTTAAATTAGAGTGAATAAATGAAGACTCTGGCATACCACTTCTGAAAGGTTGACGACCCCTGTGTTAACCCTTGAGGACTCAGCCCAGTGCTTGTTCATCGTTTAGCAGTAAGGCATTCCCTGGGAAATATCCTACTCTTTTTCATCCTCTGACTTCACCATCTCAACCAAGCTTCACAATCATCATTGCCGTGTACAGTATTAAATTGTTTGTTTAAAACTTACACTGTGTGTGTGTGTGTGTGTGGTGTGTATGTATATATATATGTATGTATATCTATCTATCTATCTATCTATAGTCTTTTGTCTGGTGAAAAAAGTTTCGCTGGAACTCAACCCCCCTTTTTAGATTCATTTTTATGGGGAAATTGGATTTGCTTAACATCATTTTGCTTAAAGTTGCATTTTTCAGGAACATATTAAGCAAGGAGTTACAATACTTTTGTCTTGAGAATCCTCCAGCTGACTTTTCATGTGGTTAAACCATATTAACAATGGAATATATTGACAATGAAATGTAAGATATTATGTTAATTTGTTTTTATTATCATTTTATTTTTTTAAAATCCTAAACTATGAAACATACATTAATACATACATACATTAATATACTGGCAGTTTGGAAAGTTTATTTCAGGCTTAGGCAGTTTTTATTAATAAATATGATGTTTGAGGTCTCAGTGAAACATACATTTATCCTTTTTTCACTTTTTTGATCTAACAAATAGCCCAACAATCTAATGTAATTACATTCTAGATTGATTCAATAAGTATTCTTTTTCCTTCCAGTAGTAATATTTATTGCCAAGGCAATGGTTTTAAACTTTTGGCTACTGTGATATTGACTGAGATACACTTATGTGTCAGATTATTTGTCTTATAGTTAAAACGTGTATAAAAATCTAAGGTGAAAAGTTGCAGGGAGGAAATGGCACACAGTAAGTGTTTGGCTATGCACTAACCCAGCTGTTCTTAATTTTTCTTGCCAAAATATTGTCTGTTGGTAGTACAAGCAACAATAGACAGACCTTTTCTTTAATAATCACAGTTAGAATCTTGTAGTTGTTGAGAGGAGGATGAAAACAGATTATACTCATTTACTTTAGGATTAATCATACTGTTTGTTTTGCTTTTGTGGTTTGATTGAGGTATCATTTCATGACCTCGTGACAATCTCACATCCACCTTTAGACATTTTGTTTTAAATTTCAGTCTTGTTCAGATTCTTTGGTTCAGTCATCAGCTCTAGAAATGAAGTTTAGAAAGGAAGAACTACCACACTGTATCTTAACTGTGAAACACTGTCAAATCCGTTTAATTATAGTGACAATTATGAAACAGCAGCCTTCTTGCAAAAGATCCACACTGTCGATCAGAGTTGGCCACCCAAGTAACCTTTTGCCTCTGGAAGCCTCCCTCTACCCCTTCCCCAAAGACCAGGACATGATGGTTTTCTTATTTGTCCTCAAAATAATATTCGCTTGATCCTCTTGGTGTGCAGATCTCCCATTGGCTTCATTGGTGTTGAAATACACATACAGTAAAGGCTGCAGGATCATACCAAAAATACCATAGTGTTTTTCCTAAACATACAGCATCAGGTGACTTGCAGTCAGATGAAGGTTAATTGATTTGCTTCTAAATTTAGTTGGGATCAAGGTGAATTAAAGTAAAAATCCTGGGACTGATGGGTCAGGAGGTGCCAGAGTACACATGAAAGACTGAGCAGGAGGGTAGCTGATATGTATTGGGAGGAAGTGTCAGTGGAATAGCAGAAAGGTCATGGAGACTAGCTGGTCTACTGGACCTTTTCAGGAGCGAAAGAGTCTGGCAGTTTTTGTTATCAACGCCCTTTTTAGCCTAACTTCACTCATGGCTGGAGTTTGTTGATTTTTAAAACAACTTAGAGAGTGAATAGACGAAACACTGGGGAAGCTTGGATCTAGATTGTGGGCTTATCTCTGGATTTAAATCTCTGTGGTAAACTGACATAAAGACTTGAACATTAGTCTCTTTTCTTGTCTTCTTCCAGGTGAACAGGAGCCAGCAGTCAGCAGTGATTCTGATATATCATTGATTATGGCAATGGAGGTGGGACTCTCTGATGTGGAGCTTTCCACTGACCAAGACTGCGAAGAGGTGAAATCCTGAAGAACAAGCAGAAAACCCTACTAAACTAAAGGGTAGGCATGAGGTGCAGGGACAGAGTAAGCTTTCTAAAATTTGGACCAGTCACATACACACACTTACACACACCCCTATAGAACACTATCAATCCAGTGCACTCCATTCTAAGATGGTCACGAAAAAGCAATAGCGACAGTTGTCTACCTGGATGCAGTTTCATCATCTGCATGTGTCTGTTTTGTTCACGTGGAAGATGAAAGCTTATTGTTTTCCCACATGCTTAAAAGCAATCCTGTACCTCTTCAGTGGCTCATAAGTGTACAACTGAAATGACAGCTTGAGTGTTTTCTACTCTTGTTCATTGTTTTTTTTAAAAGAAGATGTTAATTTATAGTTGATTATCGATGGACACTGGGTTTTCTGTTTCGTTGACTGACCCCAGCTTTTCCAAGAGTTTAGTCTGGAAGTCTGAATTCCTCTTCTCTGATCATTTCACGATCTGTCTCCAGGATTTATTATTGCCTTGACATTTTTGCATGAAGCATGCATGGCTTTGAAAAGAAACAGTGCTTCAGCACTCTGTATTAATATGAATCCTATTTTCTTTAAGATTTTAAAATCTCGAAAGTGGGTCTTAGAGATTATATCTTCAAGAAGCCTTTATCCATGTGAGTCGAAGCCCTCAATTAATTAACATTGGTGTCTGATGTTTAAAACTCTATTATGTTGGCTTCCACTTACACAGCTTGATTAAATTCACAGACAATAACATGTGTAAGAGAGAAAAATAATGGCACTAAACTTTGTCCAGTCCTTGCTGTATTTTCTGCCATTAACAGCCTCTGGTATTAATGGCCTTCCTTGTGGCTTCCTTGCTCAGTAGCTGGAAAACAGGATCTAATTTAAAATCAGGTACTTCATTAAATTTAAAAACAAAAATCAGCAGACCAATGAGTGTCTGAGCAGTTTCAAGGGGGCGGTTGGTAATCCTCATGTGGGTATTTGTGGCTGATGGAAATACTTTTAGAAAAGGTCTGAACTGCAAAGAGGACTACAATGTCAATTTCCAGAAGAAATAGTTAAACCAAGAGCAGCTGGACACATTGTTTACCTTCATATTTGTAAGCGCAATTTTTGCACATCATTGTTAGCAAACACAAGGATTTAGGTGAATCTTCAGTTCACTGCTTTCTAGACACCACTGAATGTGGCAATACAGTGAGTGAAATGAGCTACTTGTATATTTGAACCTGAAAAAACTGTCAACAGAAGAATTCATTTTTTCTCTGGCTGGCTGGTAGATTAAAAATTAAGGCGTCATATGAATGTCAAAACCAAAGTTTTTAACTATTACTAACATGTCTTTAACTATAACTTACAGAAATGCGCTACTTATTGCTGATTATTCAGGAGGCAATTTTATGTTTCTATCAAAATATTCAGTTGTAAAGGAGGACTTTCAGCTTCTTGTTTATAAGAGAGGGAACGTTTTCTTTTGACAGTCAAAAGATTTAAATCGCATTACCCCCTCTTGAGCAGGTCAGTAAAATCAACATCACATAGCTCATATGTAAATTGTAAGGAAAGGAAAACTATTTTCACCTGATTGTATTATAGCAGGATCTCAAATTGCCACTATGTTCTTTCAGCATTGCCATTTTAATCTCCTCTTTTCAGGCATTTATACTTTAACTATAAAAATTTACTCCCTGCTGAAACATGGCACATAAGGTCTTACACTAGGAGAAATTTGTTTAACAATATATTTTTTTAAAGCTAGTTGATTCTTTCATAAATTATAGGCTGGGGCTTGCGGGGAGGGAGATAGAGAGTTTGCTGGACTCTCTTTGTCCAGTTATGACTCAAACAATTCCTTTTGTAGATGAAATTTGGAGTATTTCTTAGTCCACACAAGCGAGCTAGGAGCTTTCAGCAAAACAACCCAAGCTAATGATTAATCAAAACTCTAGCCGGTACACACACCATTACCTCTTTATGAACAGTTTTCAAAATATCTCTCTTTGTTTCACTAAAGGGACATAGTCAGTTGGAAATCTAGTTAGTTTGAAAAGCAAGCCAAAGACCGTGTCAGACTCTTTACCTGATTCGGGTCACCATTGCCAATATTTGGGGGTTTATAATCAGATTTTTTAACTTTTTCTGTTCAGTGTTTCTCTGTGAAAGGTCCACACTAACCTCAGGGGAATGTGACTGACTGAGAGTGAAGTACTACACCTGGGCACAAGACAACACCTAAGCCCCACTTAGGCCCTAGAAATAATGCTGAAATGGGATGTAAGTGATGCATAGGCCTTCTGCACAGGGATGAAATTCACCTAAATTGGCTATACCGGGGAAATAAGGAAACTGATTATACACAAAGAGCTCTCACTACACAAAGTTAACAAACTGATGAAGTAGAGAGAGAGAAAAATCATTAATCTCTCCCAGTTATAGTCATCTTAGGTGTTACTTGGATCAAGAGTAAGTTTTAAAAAAAAATTCAGACAGAAACATGATGTTGAAGGTAACGGTGACCCTTTAACAAAAAAATATTTGCAGACAACGAATAGACAGAACAATTAGAATCATCTCTTAAAGCATGGATTGCAGTGGAGCAGACTCAAAGCATTTATTTTATTACAAAACTTTTGTTAAACTAATGTCAGGGGTGAGCATTACCAGTTGTCTCTAGCATCTCATATTAAGATGACCCCAATAATAAGGCAGGCAAGGTCAGTACTTCTGTGAGAGATGAAAGAAAACCCACACTGGAGTAGGAAATTTAACCTTTTAGTCAGGGCTAAATCACTGCCCCAGCAATAGCATTAGAGATAGCTGTGTTCAAGGATGTGCCGTCTTTCAGGTCAGATGTAAAACTGAGGCCTTGCTTCCTTCTGATCATTTTCACAAGTGGTGTGGTGCCCTGGCCAAATAGCAATTTGGGGGCTTAGTTTTTAATTCCCCAATTCTGCCTGCAGATTCACTTGGCTGAAATATCATTCCATTTCTCTCCACATTGCTCTGTTACTCTGTGCACTGTTCTGAGCCTACCAGAGCAGTTACACTTCATTGAGGCTCCTGTTCAGGCAGGTCTTTAAGCACATGCTTAAATTCACCCTGTTCAAGAAAGCACTTTAAGCACCTGTTGAATTTTAGGAATGTACTGAAATCCCCTTGATTTGGTTGGGACTTAGGCATATGCGTAAAGCTAAGCACATGTCATGAATGGGGATGCTTTCCTAAATCAGGACCTGATTCATAAAGTGTTCTTTGTATTTAAAATTTGTCAAGCACCTTGGGAATCTGGCTGAAAGATTATTACGTTACATTATTAAACCCATAAAATCATTGAAGTTAGTGTTAAGACTAACTCTGCATAACTCATCATACTGTGCAGAGATATACTGTAATACATACAGGCCGCAATCCCACATATATTTATAGAGATAATTAACTTCACACATGGGAATAGCCCATTGACTTCAGTGAGGCTACTCCCATGAGTAAAATTAAGCATGTACTTAACAATTTGCAAGGTTAGGGAATATTGTGCAAGATTACCCCCTGCTTGGACCTCCCTGTAAATCCTACATACTGCTATGTTTATTATTGGGGTTTTCAGTATTAAAGGCTCAGTCCAGCATTGAATATCCGTTGACTTCTGGGCCTCAGATGCTAGCTGTACAGCCAGCCTACCTCTTATGCAGAACACAAGTCAGCCTGCCCTAGGGAAGTAGAGTGTTCATGGAAATAATCCTCCTCCCTCAGATTGTAACGCTCTGTCTACTGTTTTTCTCTCTTCACCACCACTATACCCTGCTGGCACTGCAAAGCCCAGGGGAGTTACTAGCTACTCGTAGAACCAGAGTAACTTCCTGCACAGTATCGCTGGCTGGGGAGACAGATCAATGCTTTAAAGGTATGTCTTCAATAGAAATGCTACAGCTGAAGCTGTAGCAACTGTATCACAGTTGAGCTGAAGTGTAGACACCCACTACAGCAATGAAAGAGGTTCTTCCATCACTGTAGTTAATCCACCTCCCCAAGAGGCGGTAGCTAGGTCAACAAAAGAATTCTTCCATTAACCTAGTGCTGTCTACACTGAGACTTATGTCGCCTTAACTACATCTCTCAGCAGCATGAACTGTTCACACCGCTGAGCAGCATATCTAAGTCAATCTAAATTTTAATTATAGACCAGGGCAAAGTAAAGAAAATCCCTATTGTGAGAAGAGAATCCTCTTGCTTCTCCCTTCTCTTGCTGTTTTTTCCCGTCCATGTAAGCGTTTCTCTGATTTCCCACTCAAAATATGAGTGAATGATGGGAAACCTTCAGCTTCTCCCTGGATGAATTTTATGCCAAAGAAAACCTTTAACACAATTCTTTAAAATGTCTTCCAGTTGCTGAGCTTGTTCAGTATTTTGCAGCACCATTCCCAAAACCCATTGAGCTGATCAGAGACTGTGACTTCATCGCTGGGGAAGGGCCAAGCTTGGGCAACCACGGAATGCAGAGATTGTTACTGAGTGGGTAGTTTCTCCTTAGGATAAGCAGCAGCCTTGTCAGCTGTGTAACTTAGGAAACCTGAAGACTCTTCAGGGACCAGCAGCTGAATTTGTGAATTTGGGCAGACAGAGCCCATACCGAATTTCTCATGGTTTTTGTGGGTTTAATTAAGCTACGTTCCAAAAGACCAGTTGAGTGCATGAGCCATGTAAAATGTGCATGGACAAAACCCTGCACTTGGGGGAAAAAATGCACTCACAGGTTACCCAGTTTACACATGCAAATGCTAGTTTGTGAACACAAATATGGGGCTTGTGCCAAGTGCCAGCTGTGCATCAATTCTTCCTCACTCACCCATTCTGCAAGGGGCTGAAAAATTGGCAAATATTGGCAAAATATTACTTTTTTCTGATTTATAGCAGTTTTAGAATGTGAGGGAGGGCTGGAACAATCATAGGTCAATAATTTGTAGACAGAATAAATTGATATTCATTTTCCTGGTCTTTACAGTATTGAATTCACATGTGTATGTGCACAGACAGAATGATATGATTTTTAAGAGTGAATTCTAATGAAAACAGAGGGAGATAGAAATTGAGTCAATTTTTGATTTAGAGATAGTGACACAAAAAAGCTAGTTCAATAGCTTTTTAATTGTTTAATAGTTTCATTGAAAACTACTGAATTCATACATAGGGCAAGCAAGGAGGAGGGCGTGGTTCCTATCACCAAGGTGATAGTGTTTTAGGAAGTGGACCTAGGACCTTTACAGGAGGTTTTCCACGGACTTCAGTGAGATGTAGATCCGGCCTACAGAGATGAGTATTTTAATAGGAACATGTCACTTGTTATATGAATAGTTAGTGATATATTCTCATTTCTGCTAGAGGTGGGCCCAAGTAACAGACTTCAGATCCAGATCGGAATTTGAACAATCCCAAAGTTTGAGGGTGTCAGGAGCCAAGATTTGGTTTAGGCTCATCTCAGGTTTCTGTTATTTTATTTACCCTCCTACTCCTCTTCTGAATCAAAACCATCTTGTCTAATTATGAATTATTCATTTATTCAAACAGAACTGAATTGCCCTGACAGGCATTTGCAGGCTGCTTTATACAAGTATGTGGCCTTAATTAGCAAACATCAGCTACTGATTTTCCAGAATATGGATTTTATTTGCCATTTCTGTGTGGTATAGAAACCTTAGAGTGCAGTAATTTTTTTTTTTCAGACATACAACCCTATGAATTTTCTCTGTTTAATGTACGTTACATTACTTCTGCCAGGAAAATCTGTGATTAAAAGGCACTGATCAGGGCACAGGATGCAAATCCTGGTCTTGACGATTTGGTCAGTGCTGCAATGACAATGCATGTTGTGTACAGCCAAGACAAATGCATTTCAGCTGAGAATTGCCCAGATTTTATTTATAGGCGGCTTGTCCCTAACCAATAACTGTTCCTAGGAAAGTTTAGGGCTGAGCAAATAGGTTAGAATGAGCTATAAGGGTATGACCATGTGGTCTGGCATATAAAGGTTGGCACTGGCAAATGATCACTTACTGATTTTTATTTCTCTTTTATTAGTAATGGGTTTTTTCCCCTGACAGGGATATTTCTGCAGCTATCTATAAAAGAGAAGGTTGCAAATCTGATAGGATTACAATAGGGATGCCCTGTAATCATGACTATATGCTTTATCCAAGTTGATCTGACTTTACAAACTGAGATTTTAACACCAGATTTACTGGTGTGATGCATCCACTTTGCACCATATCCCAAGTGTATTTTGGCCCTACAGCATCTTAACCTGCTCACAGAGAATCTTACACAATCCAGTGTAAGAGAGGTCTTCCAGAGTCACACAGATGATATAGGGGCTCTTAGCCCACCCCAGTCTCTGTTTTCTGTGTTGCAGAGGGAAGGGGACAAGGCCAGGATAGCATCAGTCCTCAGCTGCATTTTTTGCCCTGGTAGATGTTGCCAACATAACTTACAGCAGCCATTAGGTTGTGTTAGGTCATCACAAGAGCCTTAATCTTCCCAGAATAGCAACAAGATCACAAGAGTGGAAATGTGAGCTTTATGCCAACTTTGTATAGCACCCCTGATTTGTGGTATATGAAGTTTACCCATATCCCTGGATCTGGCCTATACTGCATATAAGATTGATTTTTATTTACATTAAGGCTGCTTTACATCACTCTGGCAGTGGAAAGGGCCTTGAATGTAAACAAAAATGAGGGAGTCTTCTTTGCCTACAACATAATGAAGTTTAAATGCTTAGTAAAAGATAGCGCCCTTGTTGTTTGAAGGATTCAGGATAACCTGACCACTCATATTAACACTAATGACGTCAACAGTCTAACAGCTTGATTGTCAAGGAGAACTGAGCATTGACTAATTTATCTTAGAGAGCCAAAGAATTTAAACATATTTTGGTCAATTAGTGTCAAAGAATTTAATTGGTTTGCTTAGAGTAATAATTTAAATAATGAAATATTTTATAAGAGATAGGAAGGACAGGATAACTTTTTACTTTAGTTGACGTTTTTCTAATAGCAGCAGTTGATCCAACACAACAAGTTCTTTTGTTTTAGCACATTGTTGCCTGAATTGATACTTTTGCCGTTGAAAAAAGAACACCAGATGGACTTTTTCGTCTGGAATTTGTTCATGTACCAGATGGTACTTATTGATTGATTGAAGTAGATAGTTAGGGAGAAGAGCGCCCTCTGCAGCACAGTTTCTAATCTGCCAGCTACAGTTTTCAAATAGACTTACTCATTACAACCAATACTAATTCTTCAGCCAATGGGCATTTTTGTCACCAATAAAAATGCTAGTTCTTCAGCAACTGAAAATGTGGTCCATATTTTTAAAAACAACGTAAAAGAGGAAGTTGCATTAAGGATGCTACGAAGTTTCCTTGAAAAGCCAATGAAAGAACTTTTTACCTGAAAAAACCTCAGTGTTTCTCATGTATGTTCTTTGTGATTCGGTGGAGTGAATGCAGAAAAACAGGAAGAAAATGTTTTTGCTTACGATTTTTAAAAAGGCATCAAAATCAACATACTTCTTTGCTATGAATGTAAAAGGTTATTACAGTTGTGAAATATCAGTGTTTTGTATGTGTACATACTCCCATCCTTACTTCCTGTTTTATGTAAGTTACCTGAAATGGCTGTACCATTTTATAATTAGAAATATAAAGAGGGGACAAGGGTTGGGAGGGGTTATTTTTTTAGCAAGATGTTCCTTGTATTTATTGAACATTGAAAATGATTTTGTACTTGTCAAAATATACATTCCATCCATTTCCAGAAAATAATTATTTTTATTTTAAAATAGTTTTTAAACAAAAACAAAAAAAATGTGGCATCCACTTAGCATGCGGTTCATGAACAGAGCACAAATATTCCAGTCTCCGGCAATGGCTCCACAATTTTATCTAGTGATGTATATTCCAGCAGACCAGTACCAGCAAATGCCAATAAAAAAAAATTAAAGGAAAAAATAAAGTATTTAACTCCTTGATGTATTTTATTTTTGTTTCAGAGAAAGACCTGCATATCTTACTGAAATTATTTCCAGTTAGAAAACTGTATAGAATAGTGAAATATTAAAAATTAGAGCATAACCCTGCTTCTTATACCTCCCTAAAAGCTGAATCAGGGGCTGCTGTTCCTACACGCAAAACGTATGGTTTGTTTTGCTGAAGACCTGCTATGAGTAAGGTATATTTTGCAGTGAGCCTCCTTAGCTGGCTTTACAATCCATTTCTGCAGAGCCTATGATGTTTGCTGTAATGAAAGTTATTCCTTCACCTCTGCATTAAGAAAATTTTCTATCATCCAAACAACCTCACTTTGATATGTGAAACATCTAACGAAAAACCATGAAGGAATTACATGGTGGTATTTGCATAGACAATTTTTAATTAAGCATTCTTTGCTAGCTGTGAATTGTCTGCCTAAACAATGCAGTAGTGGTTTGTGAAGCAAGACATTTTTCTATGCTTTATTTTCTGTACAGTATTGCAAATGTATTTAAATTGTTAGTTAAGTCTTTGCTGTTATTTTATTATGCATACATCTCCCCCTTCAATGCACTTTATATCTCTTGAAAAACATGGGAGTCAGAGAACTATCATCTTTAAAGGGATTTGCCTGAAATCAAGAGGCACAAACTTTTATTTTGCTTTAGTATATACTGTAAATGCTTAAGAGCATAAACAGTGGCTCAGTTGGGGGAAATGCTGAAATATTAAGGCTGATATTTGGAAACATTATTCAGTAGTACCACCTGCCTATTTTTGTGAGAGGGTTATAATGTAAATATGTGAGACTCTGTTTATGTACTAGTTAAATATTGCAACTATAAAAGTGAAGATTGTGAATACTAAGAAATTTTATTGCGACTTTTTTAATAAAAGTGGATCTGATTACTGTGTCATTCATACTTCCAAACAGAACTGGAAAACCAGCTTTTATTGATATATGAAAATTTCTAATGCTCTCTTGTTGAGTTCTTCCTCAACTGAGTTTGGAGTTCAGAGAACTCGGTAGCACAGCCTACAACTAGGCAAAAGTAAGTAAATAGTTTTGCTGATGAAACTCGACGGCTGCTATTGCAGTCCTTTGGATTCTTCTGATGGGAGGCTACAAATTGTGCACCAGATAATTATATCCACTAGGGAGAAGTTTGAATCCATGTTGTTTGTGACACAGGTAAGATCTGAACTCAGGTTTTCCAGAAGTGAAAGGCTTATTCAGTAACCTACTGCATTAATTAGCCCCTGCTTTTATATTTAAAATAATCAAAGCATGTTTATGTTCACTGGACTGGCTCAATGCTGCTCATGCACAGATGGGGAAGTTGTTAAATTGAGGAACTTTCTCCTCCCTCGATGCTTTCCATGTGGAAGTAAAAGATGTGATGTGTCTGTTCAAAGTGAAGAATTGGCTTGATGCCCTGGTTATCATTTTCCTCTCTGGCACAGCCATGGACATTAGGCCTTGATCAGTGCCCCCATGATTCACATCTGCAAAGCTGTGTGCGAGCTTAACAGCTGTTATGTTGGTTACATACAGAATCATGGCATGAGCAGAAACTACTTCTCTTTAAGAAAAATTAAAGTGTATTTTAGCACGGATGAAAAGAGCTAGATTGAAATCTCTAAAGGGGACGTACTGCTTAGACAGAAGAAGAGAGAGAGCCCAAGCAATGGTAGTGCAAGCTTCCTCTGGCCTAACCAAACCTATGCTGGACTGTCCTTGTGCAGTAATTTTAGAGGCTGCTCATTTTCTTTGCTTCTCTCCTGAGCTTGCCAATAAAGATGCCTGTTATTCCCAGTTGCATTGGTGAGTTAGAGATCTGAACACATGTAAACTGGATGGAGGTCATTTCACACAGACCTCCAGAAAGCCATCAGGTGATGGATTTCCCTGGGCCAGGACCCTAAACATGAACACCCCCGCTTCTTATTACTGGCCTTGAATCGCCCGGTCCCACAACTATCAAAATGCTACACAAAGCAGGCTGCCTAACTGTCTTCCTAGGGGCTCTGGTGTGAATCAGCTTATTTGGGCAGGGAAGTCGGCAACACAAGGTGTCCCTTTACTTCCCTGTCACAGGTTGCAATCTGGATGGCAGAGCAGCCTCCCTAGCTGAGCTGCTCCCCCTCCTGCATAGAGGCCAAGGAACTGACAGGCTGGAGGGGAGTGGGTGCGCCCTGGGCTTTGCTTCCTTAACACGCCAGCCAACACAGCTGAGTTGCGCCAGGGAGCTGGGAGAAGTGGGAACCAAAGTGTGACTACTAGGGCAGCCTGGGAGGTGCCAGTCTAGCTGTAAGTGGTCATAAAACCTTTGCCTTTGGGAACGGCAGGAAAATGGGGAAAAGAAATACTTGTTTGTTCACAGTCAGAATTGAAGAAAATTCCATTGTACGGTAGTAGCTCCTACAGTTACTGTTCACATGAGGAAGCAGGAGTTGATGCAGAACGGGAAGCCACATATGATTTAATATGGTTTTATTAACAATGCTGGGAAATATTTCTCTCACTGTTACAGCTGTAGGCCAATTTCTGGAGACAGCCCTGGCATTCCCCGATAGCTCTGGCACTGCATCCACTGTGGGTAACAGACTCTGGATTCCTCTTCCAAGGATGGAAACAATAATCATACAAATAAACCCAGCGCTGTCAATTAAGAGTGTTAATATGTATTGTTGCCAAGGAATTTGGTCTCTCACACTGTCTCCTCCCACCTCACTCCTTTTGTTTTTAATATTGGTCATGGGAGAAACCAGAGCCAACTTTCCTTGGCAGACGGCTGTGTTCAGTTGCTATGTGAGCTGCACGCACAACACAGCTGTCAGTGATATTATAGATCATATGGCGGTGAAGATCTCAAATATCTTAGAGAGGCAATACAATTTGAAGCTGCTGGGAATGGCATCATTATCTAAAAATAACTAGGAGAGTGGAGCTGTTAATTCCAGGCTGTAAACCCATACTGTAGGTTTTAGAGTATATCACTTCTTATCTGTGGGATATGGCCTTAGTCCTTTTTCAAAATATGACCATAAAAACGTACGGCTCCTCTCTCCCATTGTGTCTCTTTAAAGTGATAGACCAAATTCTGCTCACATTTGCATTGCTATGACTTCTTAGGATGTAAAAGGGCCTTAAATGCCCATTGAAGTCAATGGAAAATGGGCTTTTGATCAGATCCAAAGAGACTTACTCCTGATTTATTCCAGTGTAGCTGAGAGCAGGAGTTGCCCATTGTATTCAAATAATGCATTGAATATGTAATTAAAGAAAGCAAGCTTTGAGCTATACCGTCAGATAGCACCCCAAAGGGGCTACTGTTTGATACAGTCTCATGAAAAGCGCCAAGGCAAGGATCTCTCTGCAACAGAGTGGGAATGATAGGCCTTGTAATACAAAGAGAAGTATTTCACAGTCACTATACACACTATATACTCTTACCCCTCATTCATTGACGCACGTACTAAGGTCAAGCATGTGCCTACGTGATTTGCTGAACTGGGGCCTTAAAGCACTTAAGGAACTTTTACAACTAATGAACTGTTTTCATGCATTAAAAGGAGTACTCTCCCTCCATATAACCTTATCGTGAACAGTCCACTAATTACAAAGGAACAAGGGGGAGGACGTTAGCACCACACAACATAAGGCTATCATGCAAAACTGAGGGTCAAAAGTTGTGACTAGCATATGTACCTGCTTGACAATATTCATCAAGTGAATGCTTTCTGTAACTGCAAGGAATCAAACAGCTGAATGCCGTCCAATGACCACTGCCTTCCAGAGCTTCTGGTTGCACTGTGCATGGACGCTGTAGCATTTCAGTCTCTTCGTTACTTCTCGTCAGGCTAGGATCCCAGCCCGCAGCCTAGTTGCTTGCTGTGTGTCATGCATCTATTGAGAGATGACTGCAAAACAAATTGGGTGCTTCCTTTTGTGTGACATGGGAGACAGCTAGGAAATGGCTTTGCCAAAAGAATCAAAGGAGGAAGGCTGAGGTGACGCATGGACTTGTTGGATTCCTCTGTTTTAGCCAATCTTGGGGAGCCCAATTCTGGACACAGTCACTTCAAAGTAGCCCCACAAACAGACTTCTTTCCATTATAGCAAACATTTGCAGGCTGAAGCCCTTGGTTTCCTCCCCCATGTAACTTTTGAGAAGGGCCTGTGACCTGAGTAAGCACTTTGAAGTACAAACATGAATTAGCCCTGGACATGAGCCGAAGAGCTCTGAGCCAAATATAACCTCCCCCAAAGTTCAGCAAAGCAGCATGATCAACTCGGGCCACTTTATTGCAAGTCTCACAACATTTGATGATTTACTTCTAGCCCAGTGCCTGTGGGGGCAAGTGACTGAGAGAAGGTCAGCTTTCATTTTTTTAAAATAAGTTTCTACCCATTATGGTTGCAGAGAAAATTTTTAAAATGGGTACTGAGTGCTCCAGAAAGGTGCAAAAAAGAGAAGAAAAATTTTAAAAAACCCACATTTGTTGGTGGTTTGTTTTTTCAAAGCTCATGCTATTTCAGGGCCTTATTCAAGATGATTGAACATTTGGGGTTGAAACCACTAGGGAAGTCCAGATGCTGTGATTAGTTCAGACCCAGCTCTAGTTCAGACCCAGCTCTAGCATGACCCATTTGTTTAGAAGTATAAAAGTCGCAACAATTCGATGAAACTGGGCCCTATAAATCCAGTGAGCAACCGCCACTTGGCCAAAAGGAGGGCAAAGCAATAAAAATGTCAAAACCCGAATGAGTTAGTGGAACTCCCAGGAAGTCAAAATGAGTAAAGACCAATTGACCCAAACTGAAAGGCGTGTGGACCCTTGCTCACCGCCTCAGAGAATGAGTTCCCCATGGAGGGCCCAGTTCAGAGGAAGTCCCGCTCACTCATGTAAGTCGGCACTACAGACTTTGAACCCAAGTTGTTTAAGAAACAAAATCTTCTAAGAAGTACTCAGGAGAAACTTGTTGCTCAGCCTGGAGCATTTCCATTATGGCTGTAATTTAGAGAAAGTAGCAAAATCAGCTGTTAAACAGTAAACTCATCCTAACTTACTGTCCCATCCTAATATGGACTTCCCTTAGAGAAGTGAGTAGACAACCATAAAGGAGAATAGACTTTCTTTCAATATATTGCTGAGTTATGTTAAAGGAGACGCAAAGAAAATACCCCAAAGCTGGTAGCTGTAGAGTTCACTAAACAGTTTCCCTATAAATGAGGCAATGTCTATGTGTAGTTTTACTATCACCATGTGCAGGAATTTCACCAACAGAGGGCTCTCTTGCCCTTGTGATCAAAAGATTTCCTTAAAAAGTTAAGCACAGAGCCAGGCTACAGGCAAATAGGAGCTGAATTCACCCAGTTTTTAGGCTGATCAGTGCAAGTCTTTGAAATCAGCTCTGGCAAGCACAGTTGCTTCCTTCAGGATAGAGTGCACCACACAGGGCTAAAGCTTATTATATTTACATTGCAGGTGCTGAGAACAGGAAACTGAGGGTGATGGTTTCCAAACACAGTTGTGCCTGATGCCAATGCATTTTTACAGATATTAGTTTGATCAACCCATTGTTCCCACCCCCCAACCCGAAGGCCTGTTTCTGTTTTCATGGCTGTGCTTCCCTGTTTGGTAATAAGCAAAGAGATCAACTGAAAGAAGACAGGGTGAGGAAAAGGGACAGATATATGAAGAAAAAAATGAGTTAAAAAAAAAGAGAATGATACAAGTGATTGCATGAGGGAAAGGGACAGAGGTGAAGAAGGAATGAGATGAGGTCATAGTGAGGGAGACCAGAAAAGGAAAATATGGGCAGGAAAAAATGTTGTTCTTAATATTTCCCTGGGTGGCTACACTAAAAACCAGTTTGTGAGATGTTCTATGGAATCTGCCTTTAAAAAAAAAAAATGGTTACCTGATGCCTGAGCTGGTACAAGTAATGCCAGGCCCCTCTGCAAAGATTGGCTTTCTCTTGTGGAGCATTTTAAAAACAACGATACCCCTTGTTTGGGGCCCTAACCTCCAGCTACAAATTCATAACTTGTCAGAAGTCTCTCTACCTGCTCCTGTGACACCACAACATGCTGTATGGCGACTCAGAGTGTCCTGTTACAGGTCAGTCAACAAGGAATATTTTTATCCTACTGCTAGGCCTGAGAGGTCCTCCAAGAGATTTCTTTCCAGCCTACTTCTGACATACAAATATGTCAGTGGTGCCAGGAACTGTTTAAATCTCTTCTACTCCCCATGCACTCCACCAAATCATGGAGAGCTCAATTATTCTCCACTCCTAAGATGACATAATGCTCTAGAATGCCGGTTCTCCCTCAGTGTACAGCAGGTGTGACTAGTACTCACCTAGGTGTCTGTGTCTAGTCTTTCCCTTCCTCCCCGTAAACACGTAGGCATAGTAACTCAGAGGCATAAAATTAGAAATACAATGCACTGTAAAGGGTAATGCTTTTTATTAAGACTATCACAGTCTTTTCTTATATATATGAACGAAACAAGGTTACTCTTAGTACAGTTAACCTGCTATAAGCATCACAGCATGTGTATGTTGCAAAATGAATATGCTTAATATAAACTGACACCTAGTGGCTGACATTGACAATTGCAGGTTTATGCTTTACATCCCAGCACATACCTAGCCACAGACTCCAACATTGCAAAGGGGAGTCTAATAATCATTTTTTCGAGGATCTCAGCAGACCACTTAATGATCTTTCCAACTGTTGTTTGTACCGTTAGCTAACTATCGTAAAGCACTTTGGATAAAAGTTCTATATTAAAAAAAAAACCCAATAACTTTTTTTGTACGACTTTTTTCGTGAAGTTGATGGAATTGAAATCCAATCACTTTTTTGTTCTACAAATAAAAGCATACAACTCATATTTAAATATCAGTAGTCTTACCTTTCTAATGGGATGGATGTGCCTTCTCTCGCCTGTCTTGGCAGCCCCTGAGTTGGAGCTGGGAAGGAGAGGGAGGGTCTCTCCTCTATCACAGCAACCACAAAGCCCTAGAGTTGGAGAAACTCGCGTCTTTCTCTGGCCGGCACAGCCCTTCACATCTCGAATTCCCCATGCCTGCATGGCTCCATTAATTAGGTGGATAGCCCTTCATTTGCTTGTGTGCGTGACCACCCAAGTGCACACCTTAAAGGGAACTATCTGCGGACCACCTGAATGGAGCTTGCAGACCACTGGTGGTCCATGGACCATAGTTTGAGAACTTCTGCTCTAGAAGACTTTTATGAGATTCTAGGAGCAGCCCTGAAGCTGCTATAAATTACGCTGGGGGCTGAAATAGCCCCTGGCTGACTTGAGGATCGGGAGGGTAGAAAATGGCTTTTGTACTCTCAGGCTGGCTTGCTGTTACTCTAGGAGACAGGAAATGTGTGCATGGTTTCTCTGACAGCGCAACTGCATTGCATGGCCTGTTTGCATTGGGTACATGACCATTTACTAGGAGCTACACAAGTTTTCTTAAAAATTCCAGTTCCACTTCAGTAAAAGTTGGTGTTCAGTTCTTGTTTTTGGTGTTCTCTAACCTCCACAGGAAATATTTGTGACACCAAATGAAAATAACTGGGCAATATATTTTTAACTAGAAGGCAAGTGAAATACCACAGCCTCACAACTGCGGTACTTAACCCTTTCACTGGTGGTCGTGTGCCTCCAACATCTGCTGGGCTCTTAATGGTTCATTGATTTAATTCAGGGGTGGGCAAATTTTTTGGCCTGAGGGCCACAACGGGGTCCCAAAATTGTACGGAGGGCTGGGTACGGAAAGCTGTGCCTCCCCAAACAGCCTGGCCCCGCCCCCTATCTGACACCCACCTACTTCCCATCCCCTGACTGCCCCCCTCAGAACCTCTGACCCATCCAACACCCCCCCCGCTCCTTGTCCCCTGACCACCCGCTCCAGAGACCCCCCCCACTCCAAATACCCCCTGGGATCCCAACCCCTATCTAAGTCCCCCTGCTCCTCATCCACTGACCGCCCCCTCCGGAAACTCCCCATCCCTAATCACCCCCCAGGACTCCATCCCCTCCCCCCGCTCCCTGTCCCCTGACTGCCTGACTCCTATCCATCCCCTACCCCGCTGAGAGATCCCGATGCCCTGTACAACCCCCCCTCCATGCCCCATGATTTATTAGATACGAGACAATGTTCTCTTGCATAAGAGATGGTAGCCCTTAAAGGTGTATGAACCAGAAGAGTCACATTCCAGAGATCAGAAAGCAAAAAAACATTTGCCTAGTGTATTGCCATAGTTATTGCTTAACTATGGCATTTGCGTTATGCTAGCAGGTAGACTTCCCAGACAACAAAGCAGTCTCCTTCTAGCCAACAAGTTTCTCTCTTGTGTTGATGCTAATCTCAAAGGGAGATGATCTCACAGCTTCATGAAATTATTAGATCTATGCTCCACTAACAAGAGAAAATGTATATCAGATTTGTACCATCCAAACATATCAGATGTTGAAACAAAGCAATTTAAAGATACATTTCAGTGGTTCCATTACATACGTGGCATATTAAGTGTAAACAGTTTATGGGCCAAAAATGAAATTGCATGTGTACATCAGGGCAGCCCATCCTCAATTTGCTTTCATTTGGCTTTCATTATGAAGCCAGCCATTTTCCTAGCTACAATCAACTCTTGCTTGATATTAAAAATATATATATATATATATATTCCGTTGTTCTCTAGCTCAGGAACCAGATAATTTAACTTTTTTGTTAATAACTAAATTGTCAGATTCATTTCAGAAAACTTTTTTTTGTGGGGGGGGGAGCATTTTCATGTTTGTAGACCAGAATTTTTAGACCCGGTTCAGACCTCACATTCACAGGCTTTGTGCTGGTATAATTCCTGTACCTCAGTTCTTCTGTCTATAAACAGAAGTGAGTATTCTAATCCCCCTTTGTAAAGCTGCTTTGAGTTCCATACATGAAAAATACTAGGAATTAATATTTTTCTTTAGACTATTTAAGGGGAAAGGAAAAAATAAAGTATAGAATGTCTGTTTTTTTAATTAATCAGGTGGCACTGGAGGTCATTTTGAAGCTATCTTTTCAACTTTTTGTAATCCTGTACATCTTAAAGTGACTTTTTAAAATAAGTTTAGAATATTAGCACTAAAGTTGGTGTTTTTCTCATGCTTCCTGCTGTGGGGAAAAAATATCCCAGCTGATAGAGCTTAAGTGTCTGTCTCTCATCAAGCTTGGATTTAATTTGTTTCTTCCTTTATAATTGCACTTTTAATGTTACTTTACACTCTGTCCGCCCTACCTCCTCTTTCCCTAGTCAGTGTCTCAGAGGCCTTAGAACAGCTGGCTGGATGCTTTCAGTCCAGTGCCCATTCCCACTTGTGCGTTAGCAGCAGAAGTTTTTTGTTTTGTTCCTCATCTTCACAGCCAACTTGCAAGTGGGGTCACTAGGATTATGCTACTACCGTCTTTTTCTTCTTTACATTCAGGACCATCAGCATGAATACCCAGTTCTCACATTCTACAGGCTCTGGATCCTATTCCCGAGCTTTGGGGAGAAGGCAAGTGCAGTATATTGTACCTAAAACTACAGCCCCACCCATCTAGCTTGTATTCGTCTATTATAGCCATTGAAAGCATGGATTAAAAACCCCGCTCAAAGCTATGTTTTGGCCTTTGTTGCCAGAGTGCTGCGATGGTTGGCACAGAGTGACAGTAGGTGTTCTCAGCATTTGTGCCTGTGCAGCACTCTGAGCCATTCTTTCTGTATGGTGGGCAACACCCTCCACAGTACCTCTTACTGTTGATCTAACCCCCAGTAGTATGTGCTACACCTTGTGCTTGCCCACAGCCGCACAGGAGGGAGCAGGACTCGACATACCTGGAGACACAAGATGTGTTAGCCAGGGCCCCTGCCCAGCACTGAATTCAGCTCGGGGAGGTGCTTCTGATGCCGACATGGAACTGTGAATCTTTAATACTATTTGCCAAGCAATATTTGCATCACTAAAAAACTACGGGACTGTCAGTGACGTATCATTCATCCAAAAATAATTCCAATGTTAGAAACGTTAAACAATTCCTTAATAGCAGGAATAGCACTTAAATTGAAAATTGGGGAAAGATAGTCATTAGAATTCATAGCCAAGAATTCAGTGCTCAATCCTGTGGGGTGCTCAAAACCCACAAATCCCATTGGCTTCTAAAGGAGTACAGGATGATCAGCACCTTGCAGAAGCAGCTCCTTAATCATTCAAAATTACTTCTAATTTCTCTTGAAAATCACTGGTAGGTGGAAGCACAGATAATCTGTAACCCTAATCTTTGTTCTCTATAAATTCTTAAATTGCTCTACATTTACAAGAACTGTAGACTTGCATCTGGATGTGCGACAACTCCACTTTCCAGTCATGGTAGTAGCTCATGTATCTAATGGCTCAACTAGAGCCCTTTATGCATCCAGATATTTGGCAAGCAGCCTTCTGGGGCACGATGTTTTCAAATCAGAAACAGCCCCCTTGGGAAGGTTGTTTTTGAGAAGTTCCGAAAGGGCCTCCCAAAGAGAACTAAAAAGGGTGGTGGTTGTGATGGTACACCTCATAGGGGCTTATGGGGAGATGCTTATAAATGTATGTATGATGTACTGGAATGTTTTATGCTACATATGCCATATAACACATCTCTGTAAAGGTTATGATCTACTGGATATATTCATCCTTTTGTAGGTAAGTGTAGTTTTTGTGTTTGAAGTTATGAATATTGGCTGTATACTTGCTTTATTTCTAAGTAGCCTTAGTTAAAAACATTTGGTCAGCTTCTTGGGGAAGGAATGTGCAAGTCAAGTGCCCAGTCAAGAAGCACTTAAAAGACACTAGAGCTTGGGAGGCTCCAATCCATGTAAGAAGTCTACCTGGTGATGTTCAAGCTAGCATGTGAGCAATGGCTGCTACCTGCGAGTTCTGAGTCATCCATGGGCATGTGACTTACCCAGGTGACTCCAAATCTCCATTTTGCCACTGGAGTCTACACAGGGGAAGGGAGGGATGTCCACCTAGAGGAGAAAAATCTATAAAAGTCCCTGGGAGACCCATCCATTTTGTCCTCAGCTGGTTAAAGAAAGAGCCTCTCCACCTCCAAGGAAACCTGAAAGAAACTGGAGCAGAGGCAGTAACTACGGGGGTTTGTGCGTGATTGCTGGACCCAGACTAGATGGAGTCTGGGCTGTGAAAGAAGACATCTCTGATGGTGAGGCTTTTATCTACATTCAATTTTAGTTCGGTATTAGAAATAAATCTGCGTGTTTTTTGTTTGGTTTTTTTACTTGGTAATTCACTTTGTTCTGTCTGTTACTACTTGGAACCACTTAAATCCTACTTTCTGTACTTAATAAATCACTTTTTACTTATTAATTAACCTGGAGTACTTATGCGGGGGGGAGGAGCAAACAGCTGTGCATATCTCTGTATCAGCGTTACAGAGGGCGAACAACGTATGAGTTTACCCTGTATAAGATTTATACATAGTAAAACAGATTTATTTAGGATTTGGACCCCATTGGGAGTTGACCATCTAAGTGTTAAAAACAGGAACATTTCTTAACCTGCTAGGTGAGCCTACAGCTACTGGGGGATGTCGTCCAGACGTGGGTCTGGGTTTGCAGCAGGTTAGAGAGTCTGACTCAAACTAGGCAGGATTTCTGGAGCCCCAAGCTGGTTAGAAGCAAGAGAGAAGGGGCAGAAATAGTCTTGGCACATCAATTTGCAGCCCCAAAAGGGTTTCTGTGATCCAACCCGTCACAGTGGTAGTCTGAATTTTAATATGGTCTATCATCCTGCTTCCCATACATAATGCCCTGATTCATGCTGACCCCAAACTACCTTTGCAATTATAAGAGTCTTTCTTTTTCCAGACTGATGATAGTGTGTCCCAAAACCTACTGGCAGTTCAGATACATAGTAGTTGGCTCTCTGGAGGGTGGGAGTTATGGCTTTACTATGTATGTTCACCAAGGGTTGTTTGTCTCTTTGACTACACTCAGGGCCATCTGCTAGGATGCCTACTCACAGGCTGGTAAGACACTTGCCTTAGCATATGGGAGTCAGGCAATAAGGGATTTAAGTGGGCAGCCCATAGTGCAGAGTAATGAAAATGCCAATTGTGCCACCCAAGATTCCTTCTCACTGCCAGCACACTCCTGCCACCACACAAAGGACCAGATGGATTTTTGTCATTACATACTATTAAAAGAACAAGTAAATAGGGCTTTGGGTTTTTTTAAAGTAATCATAGGAACTTTGGACTTGATTCCTCAAAGGCCATGAGCACCTTCAACTTTTATTGTGGCTGATGGGAGTTATGGGTGCTCAGCATCTTTGTAGGAGAAACCCAACATCTCACAAGACTGTGTTCTTTTATGGCAGTTGTTCAAAGACTAGATCAGAGGTAGGCAAACTTTTTGGCCCAAGGGCCACATTGGGATTGCAAAATTATATGGAGGGCTGCGTAGGGAAGGCCCCGCCCCTTATCCAGCCCCCTCCCAATTCCCGCCCCCTTACTGCCCCCTCAGAATCCCCGACCCATCCAACCACCCCTGACCTTGTTCACTGACTGCCCCTTCCAGAGACCCCTCACCCCTAACCAACCCTCCAGGACCCTACCCCCTACCCAACTCCTCTGTCCCCTGACTGCCCCAACCCCCCGCTCCCTAACAGACCCCTGGGACTCCCACGCTCCATCCAACCCCGCTGCTCCCTGACCACCCCCTTAAGAGATTCCCCCACCCGTGACCACCACCCCGGAGCCCTACCACCTATGCAACCCACCCTTTCCCTGTCCCCTGATTGTCCCCACAACTTAGCCAACTCCCCACCCTGACCCCCTTACCAAGAGGCGTTTGGTGTGGCCCTGAGGAGGGGGAGTGTGCAATTCTGGCCCCTGGAGCACTGCGTGCGCAGTGTGGTTCCAGGGGAGGGGTGTGTGCACAGCCGTGCCCCCCCTCCCCCCGAGCGCTGGCCACGCGGCGCGGCTCAGGGGGACGGGGAAACTGCAACCCCGGCCCCCCGGAGTGCTGCCTGCAGTGGCACGGCTCCGGAGGAGGGACTAGTGCACAGCTGCGGCTCCGGGGGAGGGGAGGTGCTGAGCTGCGCCCCCCCCCCCCGGAGCGCTGGCCCCACGGTGTGACTCTGGGGGAGGGGGTAGCACGCAGTCCCAGCCCCCGGAGTGCTGCCCGCACAGCGGCTTGGGGGGGGGAGGGGCCGGGGACAGCATCCGCGGGCCGGACGCAATGGTGCCGTGGGCCAGATGTGGCCCACGGGCTGTAGTTTGCCCACCCCTGGACTAGATTGTATTACAGACCCCATGGGTATCAACATCTATAAGAATGCCTGGAAGCAGAGGCACCCGGGAACAGACTAACTAATCTACATCAGGGAGGAAGGAGATAAAATGATGCTGGTCTACCACCCACCCCAGCTCTTCTTTGAGGCTGTTTCGTTGAGACAGATGTACATCACCGGAGTGATTCTCTTTTCATAGGTAACCTATGCAGAGGCATGATGTGGGCTTCTTGTTCTGTGCAAGGCAAGGTGATACAGTCAGTTTTGGGGATGTGCTCAGAAGGAGCAGTGCAGAAAAGGGTCTGGCGTATGAACTGATTACAGTGGATTACAAAATTAACTATTAAATTCTTTGAAATTATTCAGTGAAATTTTAGATTGACTAAAAAAAGGGATGGTGTTTAACAGCAATAAAGCATCTTGGGTTTTCAATGGTCCATAGCACTGATTTTAAAAAAATCAAAATTTTTATTTAAAAAGGGACACATTTTGTGGAAAATTCACAAAATAATTTTAAAAATATGTTTTTTGGCCAGCTCAGTACTTGATTCTGAAAAGACTCCACAAAACTAATTCTTCTTATGGCAAAAATCGCTTGTATTTTCCTACATTGATAGCTTTCTGTAAAGAAAATATAGAAAGCAGATGAATAAAGTCTCTGATCTTTCTTTTACTGTCTTGATAAGCTTTAACCTACTTACACCAGGCCTCTGTGGGGGGTTAGTACAGCTTTGCATGAGGCTTTGGTATCAGCCTACAGAGAGTTCTAATATACTGTAACACTGTGTGTCTGAGTCATTTTCTAAAAATAGCAAGGGAAGTGTCAGCTTAGCTAAAGTCACAGGCTGATTAGTAATGAAGATTCATGATTCCAAACACGTCTACACACTTATGAATTACTCAGTTAATGTCATTTGCAAAAAAAAAAACTTGAATGATAATAGGTAGTGACTCTATTTTTAAAAGAGGTTATGTTAAAAAGACAACAGCAATAGCTTCTTATCCATCATGAATTAATACTAATCATCAATACTTCTGACTCCTTTCATTGGAGGATTTCATGGACTCTTTGAACAAATTTAATGAAGCCTCACTGCCTGTGTGAGGCAAGTATTACTAGTTCCATGTTATAGATAGGGAAACTGAGGCACAGAGAGGCTAAGCAACTTGCACAAGTCACAGAATGAGTCAGAGGCAGAGGTTTAAGGTAAACTGTGTCTGTATTCCTCCTCTATAGTCCATTACAGTCCATTTCAAGCTTCTGGCACCCCCATAGTCACCTGTTTAGGGTGGAGACACAAGTGCCTCTCCCTCCTGACCAGGGTTTTTCCAGGCTGTACCATTCCCTGCCTACAGTAAGTTCCGCAACATATCAGACTGCTTAAGCAGGCCTGCTTTGCCTTTTCCTCTGTCTAAAAACAGTGTAACTGCTCATAGGTGGAAGTTACCACGCAGTCCTTTTTAACCAAGCACACTTATTCTTAAGGTGAAAGCATTGCGCAGAAAACATATTAAACCACTAACAATTTACAAGCACGCGAATAAGCTTACTGGAGATCACCCCAACTCCAGCCAGGGCTCTGGTCAGTGAACATCCTTCAAACTCCACCATGGGGTTTTTCTGTAGTCACAAGTTGACAGCAGCTGTTAGCTCAGCACAAGCGCACCCATGAATCTGTGAGTCACTCCTTTAGACAGTTTGGGTCATTGATCTGCAGAGACCATGAAAGGGTAATCAGCTAGATAATGATCCCCTCTTCAGAATGAAGCATCAAAAGTTTGTGTCTCTGCACAACGAAAGGCAGTAATTTGCATTCACTTCCCTCCAGGTATATCCTATGAACTCTTAATTTTGTCTAGCACATTTTTTAAAATGGCTCCTGACACTTCCCAATGTTTACGTTGGCCCCCTCTAACCCCTGGAGAGGTTACATACAATCCTACAATAATGCATAATTTTCATTTTTAACACAATGAACTACTAAAATGTCACCTTAATTTGATAAGGTTTGTCCCACATATATCAGGAAATTGCTATATCTGTCAGAGTAGCTTTGCTGACTTCTAGTGATCTAAATGGTAGGCTAGGCTATCAATAATATCATTGCATCCCTCCAATGCCACTGGAATTAATGCTTCTAGGGTGATTATCCTGCAACATCTGACTTGGCATGTAAAATTGTGCACTATTGTGCTGTTCAGGAATATAACTGACTTCTGTATGGCACTAAATTAACTAAGATTA
Organism: Dermatemys mawii; assembly: GCA_007922305.1. Classification (NCBI taxonomy): domain Eukaryota; kingdom Metazoa; phylum Chordata; order Testudines; family Dermatemydidae; genus Dermatemys; species Dermatemys mawii. Next base: position 71,035,942 of record ML677326.1, read on the forward strand.
TTTCTTGTTCTCAGCCTAAAAAATGCACCATTACGTCAACAGCTAGGTGACAAGCTGTGAAAGGAACTCTCAAGCAATGAGTATAGCTTCCCTTTTAGAAGAGAAGATATTAGGTTGTGAGGCTGGATTGGATTAGACAAGGATTAGAAACAATAGACCTAATGGCAGTTTGAATGTGTTTGTTTGCTTTAAATGTAAATCTAAAATAAGAGCAGCGTTGGCTCTATGGTTTTTGCCTCCTAAAGTGTGGAAATTCCATGGCATGCCTGCGGATGGTCCGGTGTACCACGGATTCAGTGGCATTTCTGTGGGAGGTCCACAGGTCCCACAGCCTCGTCATCCTCGCCCTCCCGCCAAATCCGCAGCAGCCATGGACCTCCCACATGCATGGCGCCGAAGACAGCCTGAATGCCGTTCTGATAGCAAACATCAGGCTGCGCCCCCGTGGCTTGCCGCCCCAGGCGTGCGCTTGGAGCGCTGGTGCCTGGAGCCGGTCCTGACGGTAGAGCATTCCTACCATCCCAAAGAGGACATGAAGTACAACCATGGAAACCCCAGGAAACATTTCGTGGGGAGTTTTGAATTTGAGAGGTGGCTCTGGAATGTTGTGTCTGGGAGTGGCAGGAGTGCAAGCATCTCTGAGAGGATGGGCGGGAGGTGGCCTTTGATTCAGGAAAGCTGGAGTCTAAGTTTGGAACAGGGAGGCTGGAGTTGGAACAGGGGCTTCAACCAGTTTGCAACCATATATGGCTCAGCCAAAGAAGTCCTGTGTAGAGAGTGAGTCTGTCAAAAAACTGTTTGAAAACAATGACGATCATGAACTTAGCACCCCACACAAACAAATCTGTGTATTACAAGATATAACTTCAAAAACTATGCGCTGAGTGACCGTATGTCCTCTTTCCACTTTGAAATGTGAAATTTACTGGACATCCCAGACAATAACTGGAGGGGAAAACTAAATATCTAGAGGAGAAGAAACTAAATGTCACGCTGATGGGAAATGCAGGAAAGGGCTATAGCAATGGTAAGGTATATGGGAGCTGCTCTTTTAAGGGCCATAATGGTTTTACAAAAATTTAAATCAATACAAAAGCTAATGTGGAGCTAGTGAAAGGTTTGCAAAATTGGTGTAGTATTTTGTGACCTTCATGTCTCTAGAATATGTTCTGCTGCACTCAGAATGACTTGACGCCTAAATATGATACCGACTGGGGCTCCAGGGAGCAAGAGATTGAAATATCCAATCTGGAGGACACCATTAATCAATAACCACAGATTGTGCATACAGAGCTGATTTGTCAAATAATAAAATGTTCAGTGACCTGGTTACTAATTTTCCTGTTATCTACCTTTGTCGTGAAAAGATCGTCACTGTTAGTTCCTAGCCTCAGTGCAAACAAACTGTTTTCTGAGCTTGTCTAAGCTTGAAATGCAGCCATGGCACCACTGCAGCAGTGCTTCAGTGCAGTCACTACCCACGCTGACAGGAGGGGCTCTCCTGTCGATGTAGGTGGGGAAGAATTCTTCCATCGACCTAGTGCTATATACAGCTGGGGTTTGGTTGGCTTGTCTTCATTGCTCAGGGGTGTGGATTTTTCTATCCCCCTGAGCAATGCAGCTGGGTTGTGCTAACTATTTAGTTTAAACCATGCTCCTGTCATTTCTTTTCACATTTGGCACTTACGTCATGCTGCTATGTAAACAGACCTCATGGCACTTTGAATGCTTTTGTTGCTTTAAATGTAAATCTAAAATAAGAGCAGTGTTGGCAGAGTTTGAACTGGAGGGAGGGGCAGAGGAGATTTCATGGTATTTCTCCAAGATCCATGCATGCATTTGAGTCTTCAAAATGAGTAGATGATGTAGCTTTCAAAATATGTTCCCTCGTGTGCTCTGCTGGGTATCTTGAGTTAGTGCACTCCCAGGCTGTCTGCGCTGTTAACCCAAGTGATTTGCACCTGGGTCTGATCACCCAGGTTAACCTATTCTGGGTGTGAATATCCACACTGCAAAACCATACCCTTATTACTGAGTCCTCAGTTTTTCTGAACTCTTCTGTGTGTTGAGGTGCGGGGTGGGGTGAGCAGAGGGCATGTCCCATGTGTTTTGTCTGAGATGTTCTAGGCAACTATAGGTGAACTTGTCTGCTCTTTTGTGTATGTGTGGTTGGGGGAGGGGGGAATTATGGGGCCAGCTTTAGAGAACAATCAGTGATATCTTTGCCTAGTGATCTCAATGCAAAGTGGGTGGACTCCAGTCTCACATGAAAGCTGAGCCTGGATTCTAACCCTAAGTCACCCCTGGTTTAAAGGACCTCAAAACTCAGGCCACAAGTTTTTCTGTGTGGAAGATAAAGTAGGATTAGGCTAAAATCCAAAGATGAGCCTACATTAACTGTGAAGAGTAGAGATACCCTCAGTGAGATATGAATGCATCCATTTACTCTGCTGGTGTCAGCTTCCCCTCAATATGACTTAGATGCCCTACAGGGTTCCTTGGGGTTAGCTCCCACTGGATTGAGGAAACCTCTCAAGTCCGTCCTTTCATGGCATTAAAATGAGATATTACTTGGAGCAGATTGTGAAGCTTTTTCTCCTTTCTTCCAGGCTTTGATAAATAGTGAAATACTTAACTATTCTGATATTTAAATATCATCATTGGCATCTGAGTTAGCACCCCATTGAGATGAATAGGCTGCTTACCCCTCTGAGGTACTGTTATAGGCTTTCTGTAGTTTCAGACATATCATTCTGCTTGTCTACACAGTAAGGTAATGTGCTCTACAGAGATGTGACTTGTAAAGCACACTAGTATGTTGCACATTAATTGGTCTGTGTAGACCCCGTTAATGTGCACTGAAGGTTCATAGTGCCCTATAATGTGATACTATTTCAGATTCCATGGTAGAGTGCATTTTCCCACTGTATAGACAAGGTTTACATTTCAAAGCTTTTCTTTGCAACTGTGAGCTAGGGCTTTCTTTGTTTAATGGAAGCTGAGATTCTGGAACACTGCTCAGGAGAGTTGCCAGTATGCCCCACCACCTTACACCAGTCTAATTTGAGTCCTGCATGTTATAAGTGGCTATCACTGCTGTGTGTCCTACTTGGAGTCATTAAACCAAATAGACATTGATGGTAATAGAACAAAGAGACGAGCTTTTCTTAATTTAAAAGGTACTTTTATTTAAACAAAACATTATAAGGTCTCATGCCAGGATTCAGTGGTGCACATTCTGTTGACTCAACTATACAAGTCTCAACTATACAGTTACATTGCCGTGCAATCTGTTCCTCAGATAACTGAAGTGACTCTTTTTCTGTTTTATTGTGATGTTTGAGTTTCTGTTAGGCCCTAACAGTTGTTAAGATGAGGAGAGGCAACCAGCTACACGGCATAAAGTGTATGGGGAGAAAGCCCTCTTGTGGAAAGAGGATTAGGGAGCCTAGACTGCACCAGAGCATGTAGGAGCACACTAGTATATTAGTGCCTCACCTGCATTGTTACAAGGCTTAAACTTTAAAGCATTGTGAAGAATCACACAGTTGTATTTTCCAATGCTTACCATTTGAATATGATGTGAGAAATAAAATATTTCTGGCCAGAGAACAGAAAAGTAAATATTCTTCAGTGGTCTTAGGGTCATGGTTTTTGCATTTATAAAATGGATCTAATACAAATAATGAATGGCTGCCAGACAAGGCAAACATTTCTCATGGAGGGCAACAAAGGCCTAGCAGATAACTAAAAGTACATATATACATATATATATATATATATATACATGTGCCAGGAGAGGCCTGTTCCACTCAGCAATCAAATAATTTTGCATGTTGTCTTGGTGTGGCAATATTCTTTCATCTTCTATCCATTTTCCTCTCAACAGCAAACCATCCAGAGGCCCCTTGTAAATGATCTTGAACATTAAGATGTGATTGGTGAAGCAGTTAGACGAACATGCAGTAAAAATTAGACAAATTTTCAAACTCTGATGGCTGACTTGTACCCTCAAGAAATGTGTACATTGATTTGCTGGTATACCAGTTGAGGACCTAATTCAGTATGTTGTGGGGACCCAACTAACCAATGCATTGCTCTAGTTTTACGCTGGTGCAACTCCATTGAAACTAATAACTGCCTATAATCAATGGAATTGCATGAGTGCAAAACTAAATTATTGTACTGGTGAATCAGAGTCTCCAAAGCATTAGCCCTACAAAGGCATACAGTAAGAGATAGCAACTATAGTATCATTAAAAAGTGACAGTAATTTTTCATCTGGTCCTTGCTACTAAAGTGATTGAACATGTCATTTCATACATATATAATATTAGGCCAGATTTTGGTCTCAGGAGCAGATTTCACACATCCCTTTGACAAGGTTTGATACCATGCACCCCTGAGCCCCCAATTTTTGTGTATTAACGCAAGAGCTAAGGAGCTCCCAAGAAAAGCAAATGAGTGACTGTCTGGCTAAAATGTGCCAATCAGTTTACCAGAAGCTGATCAGCTGTGAGTAATTCTTCCTCAGAACTTTATTTTTGTTCTTGTCCTGAAGCACCTATTAGTACCGCACAAAGCAAGAGACACAGAGATTCCTGACTAAAGCTGGGCAAATAACTGCTTTTGTTTATTTGTTTGGTCCCTAGAAATTCTAGAACACAAGGAAAGAAATTCTGTTCAAGTCGAACTGAATCAGAAAATTCAGCAAACCAAAATGTCTGTTTTGGGTTGAACAAAATGTTGTAGAACCTGAATCATTTTGTTTATTAAATATTCATTAGAGCAGGAACTTAAACTAGGGTCTTCCACATCCCACATGAGCGCCTTAACCACGGAGCTAAAACTAATAAGGGGGCAACATGATCACTTCTTCCAAACTATTTGGCAAATTTGTGTCCAACTCAAATAGTTCAAGGCTGACAGAACCTGATTTTTTTCCGCTGAAAGGCATTTGTCCTCATAAATTTGCTCAGCTCTGTTTGTGACACTCCCAGCTGATGAAGCAGATAACAGGCATTTTTTGTAAACTGCCTCCAGTTGGAATAGTGAGAAAGAAAACTGTATGGTTGGGTCTTGTGTTTTATAACCAGATGGATAGACTTTTATAAGCATAATGAGCCAGCACGGGTAGTATTCTCTTCTGTATTTCTGTGCTGTAATCAAAATTTGATTATTGTTTTAAAGGATAAGCACAGGGGTAGGCAACCTATGGCACAGGTGCCGAAGGCAGCACGCGAGCTGATTTTCAGTGGCACTCACACTGCCCAGGTCCTGGCCACCAGTCTGGGGGGCTCTGCATTTTAATTTAATTTTAAATGAAGGGTCTTAAACATTTTAAAAACCCTATTTACTTTACATACAACAATAGTTTAGTTCTATATTATAGACTTTAGAAAGAGACCTTCTAAGAACGTTAAAATGTATTACTGGCACGCACAACCTTAAATGAGAGTGAGTAAATGAAGACTTGGCACACCACTTCTGAAAGGTTGCCGACTCCTGGATTAGCATGTTTTCAGAAAATAGGTTTATTTTGTTTACAGTGACTATTATGTAAACAAATTAGAAATGCATCAACATCTTTATTTTAGATACTTCAATTTTGAGTGGGCAGCACTTTGAATGGGCACCAGGGGGATCTTCAGTTACTCAAAACTGTTGTCCTTTTATTCTTGTACGGCCATTTGCCTCACTGTTCAGGGCTTTTCCTTCATTTCTCTCTCCTCACCCCACTCCCATTCATCCTTTTAAAGGAAGTAAAAATGTCTGAACAAAGTCCAGTAGACTGCAGTTCAGCCTCCTCACTTGTCTCAAGAATTGCATGTCATTTCCCCAGAATCACGAGTGGAATCCAGAAACAAGGCCTGGTTCTCAAAGACAAAATGAACAATGAAGCCATGAGAAGAGTGCAGAGTATTGGATGCATCCCCATTCTTGCATTCTAAACCATGGTTTCTGTTTTACTCCTTGAAACACATACATTAGTCTTTTTTTTTTTAATCTACCCACTTAAGTGAACATGTTAGCTGTATTGAAAGCTCTTCTTTAGTGAGACTTGTTTTTCAAAGCGGCCTCTAAATTTTGGAGTCCAAACTGCATGATCAACTTTTTGGGATTCAAATATTATGCCCACAAAAGTCTCACTTTTGTGCACACAAACTGCCAATCTGTATGCAAATCTGAGTTGGGGAATCACATTTTCACGCTCAAAAACTTGGAGTGTGTGATTTTTTTGGGCATGCAAATCTGAGGGGCTCAGTTGGAGAATTTCTGATGTTTGGTTTGTTTAAAGTCATCACGAGAATCTTAAACTGTTCCATGTGAACTAAAAGATGTGCAATGCTTAACTATGGTATGAAATACATATTTCAATTTTTTTGTAATGGATCTACACAATCTTCTCAATTTGCTCCTGCAGTAGAGCTCTTTTCAGCGCAGCACTGAGTTACAGGAATGGGCATCAGGTAATTTGATCTTTGTCAATTTCCAATCATAGACATGTCAGGGTGGAAGGGACCTCGATAGGTCATCTAGTGACCTGAGGCAGGATTAAGTATTATCTAGATCTAGACCCTCCCTGACAGGCGCTTGCCTAACCTGTTCTTAAAAGCATCCAGTGACAGAGATTCCACAACCTCCTGAGGTGACTTGTTCCAGTGCTTAACTACCCTTACAGTTAAAGTTTTCCACTAACATCTAACCTAAATCTCCCTTGCTGCTATTTAAGCCCATTACTACTTGTCCTGTCCTCACTGGATAAGGAAAACAATTTTTCACCTTCCTCTTTACAACAACCTTTTAGGTACTTGAAGACTTGTGTACCTCTGCAGCCTTCTCTTCTCCAAACTAAACAAATCCATTGTTTTCATACTTTCCTCATAGGTTATGATTTCTAGACCTTTAATCACTTTTATTACTCTCCTCTGGACTTTCTCCAATTTGTTAAGAGCTTTCTCAAAGTGTGGTGCCCAGAACTGGAGACAGTTCTCCAGCTGAGGCCTTATTAGTCCTGACTAAAGTGGAAGAATTCTTGTTTTGTTCACAACACTCCTGCTAATACATCTGCAACAGGGATTTCACTCACCATAAGAGCATGGTGTAGCAGCACTCTTGCTGTATGGGACTCCCTGCCAAAGATCACTCTCATTCTCCCCATAATTCACCATGCTCCCTCTTTTGTGGATTTGCCTTCCTGCCAAATCTCTCTCTCTGATTTTCTCCTTCCATGGTATCAGAGTCCCACTGGATGTCTTCCAGTCTACAGCCCAGACTGTACCACTTCCCCAATGGCTGGTAGAGGAACCCGGGTCTATTCAGTACTCCAGACTCTAGTCCAGTGACCCTATGACTAGTACCCTTGGCCTAAGCAGTCCCAGACCCTACTGCTGTTTCCTTGGGCTCATTCCTTCCTTTCTCTGTCTTTTGACTTTCTTTTGGGTTACCACTGGAACCTCATCTGTTCCCTGTGGCTACTTACCCTCTGTCAGATTCTTTCCAGGATCTGTAGTCTCAGACAGGTCCCAGGGTTTATTCTCCCCAAGACTCCTCCTCCTCATCCCTTACCCAGAAAGGGGAGTGACTGTAGTGTTGCTTCCTGCATACTTTGATCCTGTCCAGCTGAGCTGCATTGACAGTTAGAGTTTCAGTCGGGGACTCTCCTCCAGGTTCAGCACGTCACAGGGTTAATTGGCCCTGTCTACCTATTCAGGCTTTGTGTGGGGTGGACACCTCATTGCAGAATGATGGTTGCGTGTTTGTTGGCAACAAGATTACATTATTGACTCTTGTTTAATTTCTGATCTGCTCTAACCCCTACATTCTTTTTTGCGATAGTCCTTCCCTAGGCAGTCACTTCCCATTTTTATATGTGCGCAAATTGATTGTTCCTTCCTAAGTGGAGTACTTTGCATGTCTCCTTATTGAATTTCATCCTATTTATTTCAGTGTGTCAAGATCATTTTGAATTCTAATCCCATCCCAAAGCACTTGCAACCCCTCCCAGTTTGGTATTGTCTATTTGAAAACTTTTATAAGTATACTCTCCGTGCTATTATCCAAATCCTTTATGAAGATATTGAGACTAGAACTGTAAATTAGAGTAACCTGCTGTACTCTGTCCCAGCCTTCATGAGATGGTCTACCCCTTGGGCATAAATGGAGTCCAGCATTCTCCAGCCATGCCTCCTTCCTGTCCCATCCCCCTGTACCAAGGTCTGTGAAGGAGGATGGCATAGGAACTAGCTTTTTCCTCTTGGATTGTCCTGTGTGCCCAGGGAATCCTCAGCAGGGGAAATAGGGCTGGATCCCAGCCCTTTTATGCCTCCAGTGATGTTCAAAGGGTATGGAACAGGGGCAAGAATCTGACTCTCAGGGTATTGTAATCATTCAAGTGAGCAGAGGGCATGTGCACAGAAAACTGCATGGGCCTGCAAAAAAAATCTAATTTCCCTACCATCTGTTTCCCCAAAATATCCATATACAGAGTCCCATTTTAGGTATCGGGGACTCTCAGTCAGGGAAGGTGGCTGGTGCAGCTGGTGAGGAGGCAAAGCTTTCAGTTCACCTTCCCACCATCCTAGGGTTTTTAAATTAAAATACGTGCCGTGGCAGATCCTGCAAGCTGCTCGTGCCCTCAGCACCTTGCAGAACAGGACCCCACTGGCTAAAGACAAAACTTTGGGTTCCCTTCAGAGAGTGCTCAGGGTGGCAGCCGGTCAAAAACTATTCTAAACGTTAGGTTCTCTCTCCCTTAGAAACACCCCACTATGGAATGAGAAAGGAGAGGCTTGGGAGCTCTGGGAATTCAGTGTCTAGACCCCAGACCACAGAAGCCTAGAAACTGAGTTTGCCTAATCTGTTTTTAAACTCATTCATTACAGCTATATGTTGGCTGACTCAGTCCAAGCCTGGTTTGGTCAGCCTGCAGGGATGGAGCTAAAGCATGTTTACACTGAGCTGGGCAATTATGTTCCCTTCCAGGCCCTACAATGGCCCTTTATTTTAGTTCATGGGGGACACAGTGGATTTCAGAAGGCAGGACTGTCTGATTTAGCATTGTCAATTGACCTAAACTCTAAGATATAGGATATGAGCAAAACTGGGGGGAAAGGCAGGCATAATACAGGGATTAAGGAAGGAGATGTGTTCTTTATGAGAAACCAGGACTGTTGGAATTTATTTTGCATTGCCAAGTCCCTGGTTTTCTCTCTCTCTCAGTTTGGTGGCCCCTACATATGCTAGTGCTGACAGCCCTTCAAATTCATTTCTAACTGCTCAAGAGGGGTTGTCATGAAGCCTGGCACTGACTCACAACTGAGCCAATACTTATTTTTAGCAGTACTCAAGCATTGTAGGAGTGGGCTGCCAGTTTTTCTGTCCTTGACTGCCTCCCTCCACTAGGAGGCTCTTGGTGATCATTAGTGTACTGCTGCTTTTTGAGCTATCCAAAAAAGCACTTTTTCTTATCTGCAAGAGCCGACCAGTGTGCCAATTAGTGCAGATGCTCTGCTGTTAACGATATAACTGAATGGATAATGTCATCTGCTAAAAAATAGTCTCCTTTTATAGTGCTATGCACTAGTGAATTTCTCGTCTTTTCTCTTTTGATTTGTGTAGGCATCTGAATACAGGATGTGTGTTGTGACCCAGTTTGTTTGATCTTATGTGAAAGTAATTTGTGCATCCATAAAAATAATGTAAAATATTTTTACAGTAGTTTATAATTATTTTCAACCATTGCAATTTAACACTGTCCTCACTGATTTTTTTTTTTTAATTAACTTTAAGCTGCTGAATTCTGAGACATTCACTGTGTATGTATGGTATAAAGTCTTGAACAGAGGTTTCACTTATGCTCAGAAACTATACAGAGGCCTGGGTG
>ML677326.1:71045837-71183111 GCA_007922305.1 Dermatemys mawii
GAGGACAGGCTGAGCTGGTTACACAAGCATCATTAAGCAATCCCACCTACACCTCAGGAAAAACTTTGTTTAAAACCAATTGGCAACCTGACAAGCTACAGATCTTAAAAAGTTGAACGCTGTAGTAATGTGTTAACCACACTTAAGATTTTATTACAGGCCTTTTTGTGTGGTACCAACAGCAGAGTATCCGGGTATGCAGCACAGCTGAGCATGGCTTCAAAGGAATAGGTGTTCATCAGCGGTGTCAGTTCCTAATACTGGAAGGCACAAATGCAAGAATCTCATTCTTGCAGGCCAGGTTGTGATATTAAAATGCAAAAAGCAGTGGGAGTCAGCAAGCTGTTTAATCTTCCATGCAGGAAGGTGGTGGGGTCACAAATGCAGTCCCTCCTTCTTCTTTGTGGTGCTGTCTGACCCTTCCCATTAGCACAAGAATGGTGCAGCCAGCACACTAGAAAGTGTGGGGAAGGATTGTTCCCTGATAACCATTCAGAGATAGGTTGTGCTATGTTCTGAAGCTTAAAGAGTTCAAAGGGGCACTCCCACTAGCTAAGCATTTGTGCAAAACCTAGTTTTGAATAGACACCCCTCTTTGCATCGTAAAGGAATGGCCACTTATGCCAAGAGAATAAATTTAAGTCTCTCTCTCTCTCTCTCTCTCTCTCTCTCTCTCTCTCTGCAGGGTCTTTTAAATTACCAATATATGAGCTCTAGTAACAGCCAATAAAACAATATGGTCCATCAGTCGGGGAGTGTTAACATTAGGAGGACAAACAGAATTATAATGGTGACCACAAACCACATGCAATCAGATTTGTTACTAAATTATTACAAAAGTGTGGAAAATCCACAAGGTAAGTAAGCTCTAAAATCCTGGTGGAAGAGAATCTCAGTATCTTGCATCTAAACTGGTATCTTAGCTGTTCTACTGGAGTTAAAAAGAGAGCCCCTATTCCAAAGAATGAATAATTTACATTTGCACACTTATGGGACTCTGCATATAACAAATAATAGATGGGTTTTATGTACCTAATTTTTCTAAAAACATGCTATACTGTCATGAAGAAGTTTAACCACTCACTCTAATGTATACAGAACAAATAAAGTACAGTCCCTGCTGTGTTTTATATATATGGCTTATAAATCTGTTACAAAAATACTTCATCTGTGGTAGATAGTTGTGAAGGAGTAAGTGTCCCTTCCTTTGTCTTTACATGGCAAAGTGGTAGAGAATATGAAGAACTTGTTTTTCAGGAGCAAATCTCTGGTCTCCACACTGACACATTTATTGGCTCTGACAAAGCCATTTTACTTACTTTGGGTCTCTCAGGGCTGGTCTTCACTAGGGCTGGGGATCGGCTGTAGATACGCAACTTCAGCTACGTTAATAACGTAGCTGAAGTCGGCGTCTCTACAGCCGACTTACCTGTCGTCCTCATGGCGGCGGCGGGTGGCGGCGTGCTCCCCGTCAACTCCAGCTTACGCCTTTTGGCGAGCTGGAGTTATGGAGTCGACGGGGGCAGTGCTGGCGATCGATTTATCGTGTCCTGATGAGACGCGATAAATCGATCGCCAAAAGACCGATTGCTGCTGCGTGTAGTGAAGACAAGCCCTTAGAGTTAAATGTTCCCTTCACTACCAGAATCTTAGGGCTTTCCACGTTCTATAAGTTAATAATTTTTTTTTAATTTTTCTTTTTCCTCCTCCATTCTTTTCCCTTCTCCATTGAGAAGCCATTGAGCTTCTCCCAGCTTCTGCCTGCAGCATGGCTGAGTGGAGAGAAGCCAGACACCACAGAATGGGAATCAGAGGGGTAGCCATGTTAGTCTGGAATTGCAGAAGTGACAAAGAGTCCTATGGCACCTTAAAGACTAACTAAAATTTTTTTAGAGCATAAGCTTTCGTGGGCTAATACCCGACGAAGTGCATGCATCCGACGAAGTGGGTATTAGCCCACGAAAGCTTATGCTCTAAAAAAATTTTAGTTAGTCTTTAAGGTGCCACAGGACTCTTTGTCACAGAATGGGAATGGCTTAAAAATTAATCTTCAAAGGGCGAAAGGACAATCCAAGGACTCCCCTTCCCTTTGTTCACTCTGCTGCTACCTGCCTTTCTACTTCTACAGCAAGGCCACATCTTGGGGTCCCACTACTTAACCCAGCTCTCAGTGATTTCAGCAGTCAGTGAGGTTCTCCCACTATTAGGGCAGGCTTTGAGGGCTCTTTCAAATGGCTATCTTGTATTTCAAAGTGGTTTTGTTTATCCCAAATCAAATTGAATAGACTCTGCTTTCTAATTATAAATTCCTCATTCTGTTAGTTCTTTGCCTCCAATTTCTTCCCATATTTTCATATAAAGGTAAATCCACTTCTGTTTGGTGGTGTTAGTTGCACTACATTGTATGGATTAGATTGTGGCTGCCTCCTGCATTGGTGCAACTTTGGTCATGCAAATACACTGTGACAAAGCTCCAAGTCTGTACTTGTGGGTCCTGCGCTTCCTGGCAGATTTAGGGGCCTCAGAAACTCATCTAGGCCCCAGAGTGACCTCCCTTTCTCAGTATAATTGGCAAGAGTCACCACCTAGTGAGTTGCCTTCATCACAGGCCAGGATGGAAGATGGAAAAAAAAAGGGGGGAGCCCAGGCCCACCCTCTACTCCGGACTCCAGCCCAGGGACCCTAATAGTATCAGCTAAGATGGCTGACCTTTTAGGCACAAAACACAATACAATTCCCTGGGCTACTTCCCCACAGCAGTCCCTGCTTCTTCAAACTCCATTTCACCCTTACCTCAGGGCCTCCTTCCTTCCGTATGATATGTTGTCCAACGCTCAGTCTCACCAACAGCATAACTTCCTTCCACAGCTCCTGACACCCACAACCCACCTGACTAACTGGGAGGTTTTTATCTGGTTTCAGCCAGTCCCTGATTGGCTTCAGGTGTCCCAATTAGGCTAGCTGTTTCTACTCCTTTCTAGAAGGTTCTTAATTGGCCGCAGGTGTCTTGATTGGCCTGGAGTAGCCTTTGTTTGGCTATCCAGGGAACAAGGACCTGCACATCCTGAGACTAATATACCTGCCTTCCAGCACTCTCCTATATCCTTCTGGTCTGACTCCGTCACAACACGTTTTTGTACAAGGGCCAGTGACAATCACCATTTGTATGTGAGAACGGGAGCAGCTCCCTCTCAGTGCCTTGCTGTAAAGGATGCAAGGAGGAATTACACTACTGGAACGGCAGCTCGGAACAACCCCCTACTCAGGGTCAAGAGTTTATGGGACACTTGAACATCATGTAAACAATTAATTGTTCGCCTTTCAAACAGGACTTGCTTTAAAATCATAGGGTTAAAGGCATCCTAGTTGTAACTCTCTTGGCTTCAATGGATTTACATCAAGAACGACTATGACTTGGATTCTCAAATCTCTTTGCTGCTTAGCCCTGACCTTTGACCTTTGTGTTTGCAAAATGCTTGATTCCTAGGAATGTAAAGATTCGTGATTATTTTTTAAATAAAGAATATGGCAAGACATGAGTTTCCCTAAATGATGTCACAACTTAGTATTGTACAGCATTTCTTTCATGTGAAAGCATGTCATGCATTTCTTGCTAACTTCCCTTAAAATCTAAACTGTGAACTGTTCCTCTTTTTCTACTGACTACTGCTCCGTTTATTCTTCACAAACAAATGCTACATTTATTATTAATTAATGAATATACTATTCGTTAGATGTTTCTCCTGACCCTTCCATCCCCCCATCCTCCCCATTGGACCTATGCAGACTTACACCAGCTGAGGATTTGGTCCATAATTCTTCAAACAAATGTTCACAAAATTCCAAATTTGGGTGCCTAAAATTAAGCATCTAAACCCATATGTAGGGTCCAACATAAATGGCTTGATGTCTGGAGGTTCTGAGGACACATGGCTGCAGTTGAAGATAACATCAGCTGTGAGTGCTCAGCGTTTCTGAAAATCAGTCTCTTTGGGGCCTACATATAAATTTAGGTATTTCACTTTAGGTACTCCAAGTTAGCAAAGGTTGGCCATAATTCCTAGCATCAAAGCAGAGAGAGATCCTGACCTAAAATTTTGTCAGTAATATTGCTGGTAATGTGGGGGTAAGGATTTTACTTTGAACCAAGTCTAGTTTGTTTTTTAGTACTAGGAAATGTTTTATCTTTATTTCGCTGGTAACCATTTCTGGCTTTTATGCCTAATACTTATATTCACTTCAACTCTACTATATAGGAGCAGGATTTTATAATTGTACTAATTGTACTATAAGAATTGATATAAACTTTTATTTCATTCTGCCAGCCACCCTTTTTGAATAACAGAAAGGAATGACAACCTGAGAGTGGGATCCTGTTTTCCACATGCATTACAATTAGGACTGATTATAAAGTTTAGTTAGTAAGAAACAGGATTTTGTGTTGTCTATGATAAATAGATTAGACAAAAACTGAGAGCCTTAAAGCCCCAATGTTAATTGTTCTAGTTATAAGATTTAGCAAAACTTGATTTACAATATATTCTGCTGTTTGTATACCTTTCTGTGAGAGACTGTGTGAATGAGGAATGCATGCATCAGGAAAAGATAAGGTGTGAAGGCCATTGTTATAGCCAGACGGAAAAGTAAAAAGAAATGAGAGACTTGGAAACAACAGGAGACAATCAGAAAATAACCATTGTATCTGATGCTAAACAGATTAGCAGCATTGACAGCCTCAGAGGTGAGGCAGGCACCCCCGAAGGTGAGACAGCAAATAGAAGATAACGATGGGAAGCCTGACAATAACTATCAAATGATAACAGTGGAAAACCCCAAGATTAACTTCACTTAAGGACTAATGATTACAGGATGACATTGCAAAATGCATGGACTCAAATGGGAATTTACAACTATAAAGATGGGGTGTTTTGCCATAGAACTCTGGGTTCAGTCCTGCAAGCCTCGGAGCATCGGATCGCAACCAACAGAGCCCAGCTCCTCACTCGTGCTCAGTCTAACTGGACGTTGGATTGACTTGAGCTACAACAAACTGGTAACTATTAAGACATCTGTAGGACTTGTGTGTGTGACTGAAAAACATATGCTAACTGCTGTATTTTCAATAAATATGACCTGCTGCCTTCTCCCCTATAAAAGATCCCATGTGTTTTGTATAGCATAACACTACCTCTTTGTAGTTAAATAAACTTGTTTTCTTCAATCAAAATTAATCCAGTGTTGTGTTTAAACAGAATTGTTTGGTAACTTCAATTAAGTAGCTAACTGTTGTACATTGGACCCCTTATAAGGCAGCATGTCTGAACTGTCCAGGAGAGGGCTGGACAGTACAGAGCACGTTTTGGGGAAATTTGAGAGTGGGCGTGTGTTGGGGTCACCCTGTAACTAGTAACCATGGCTGGTTGAAGCCAGAGTGTAATTGGAGTATGGCTGGCAGGCTACAGCTATACACTAATGCTCAGGATGTTACTTGCATACTCTGTTTGTGAGAGGCCCTAGCGGGGACTACAGCAGCAAAGCATTCTGAGGCACTCAAGGTTTCAAGGCAAATAATGACACATTAGTCTGGATTGTACCCAGGAATGTGAACTGTACAGATAGAGAGAATACCTGGGGCTCTTTTTGCTCCTCACCTTTATAGTGAATTGTTCCTATGATTGCCCCTCACAGCAAAGTTTATTCAAACAGTAAGGGTGGTGATATGGAGTCTGGGTGTAAAAGTGCCCCCCCCACCTTCTTTGTTATCCCCTGTGTATAGTGAAATGCAGATTTGCCTTGGCTCTCACCTGCTGTCTAAAGGATCTTGTTTACTTCTTGTATGTAAATTGGTGCTAACCACACATTACTATGTTTAAGATAGACCTGCTTAACCACTCCTGCCTAATTGAGGCTATGAACATATGAATTCCCCCTGTAGGATGGTAGCATAACTTTACATATAATGTTGCTACATACATTTCACCCTGATATTATTGACCAGAGAGTAAGAAGCACAGTGAAGGTTTGAATAAAGCTGCTTTACTGTTTTTTTTTTAAGCCTTAATTTAATTTTCCCAATACTTTTATCAATAAATGAGCCTAGGAGTTAAGTATCTGTGTAAATACCACTATTGCTGTCTCCCAACAAGAATGAAACTCAACAGCCTGAAAGACTGAACAGTATAATTATTTATAGTGTGCTGTCAGAATACATAGAATGCCTCCCAAATACTAGGCTATTGACTTTAAGGTCAACATGTGGGGACTTCTCAGTCCCGCAAAAATGTATCTAAAATCTCTGCAATGTGTTATGACTAGTGCAGCTGCCAACCATGAAAATGGCATTGGCTACAATATAGCACAATAGAGAAAATGGGCATATCAAGAAAGATGGAAGTAGGAAGACAGTTTAAATTAACCTCATCAGTGAGGGAGTTTAAACTTGACAATTGATTATTTTCTTGATCTAAAGCCTAGCTAGACAAATTCAGACTGGAATTAAAATGTAAAATTTTAGCTGAGAGTAACTAACCATTGGAACCAAAGTTCATGCTGGATTCTCCATCACTGACCACTTGTAACTGGCTGTTTTTTCTAAAAAATATAGTCTAGGAAGTGGGGTTTTAAGGGGTGTGTTTATATAATCATGGAAATGTAGGATTATAAGGGACCTTGAGCCCTCAAATCTAGCCCCCTGTGCTGAGGTAGGCTCGAGTAAACCTAAATCATCTCTGATAGGTGTTTGTTCAACCTGTCCTTGAATACCTTCAGTAATGGTGATTCCATAACCTCTCCGGGAAGCTTATTCTAGAGCTTAACTATCCTTACATAGGAAAATCTTTCTCTGTGTCACTGTAACAAAAGCCTTATTAAAATCAAGCTATATCACATCTATTGCTTCCCCTCATCCCGGACAATAATCTGTCATACAGCTGGTAAACCTAGATGTTCACAATGGTCTCTTTAGGCAGCTGAATACTGTAGCCAATAGTTTGTCCTTTTATTTTACTTCACAGTAATGCAAAAGCTTTATTTCATGTCATTTCTCATACACCCTGCCCCCAGCTCCACAAATGGCAGAACTGGGAAAGCTTTGGTTGTCACTAAGAGGGAAAATCTGTTTGTTTTTTTCAATTTCTCTTTGCAGCATCTGTAGGAAAAGGTAAAGTCTTCATCCCCACACTGTTGTAGCCTAACACAAACAGATCAGTGCTACACGGGGTCCTGCCTCCAATGCAAAATACAGATCAAGTGCCTCCAGTCTGCCATACAACCAGGGGTGGCTGCTGTAGGCAAGGTTGTTGTGCTGAGTTCCCTGGGTGCTGTGGAGCCCAGTTCCACGCTCAGCACAGCGGAACAGAGGGGGAAGGGTGGGATGGGAAGGTGAGGTACATTAGGGAGAAATTTCCCAGTGCTAGTCAGGGCGGGGCTTTAGTCCGCCAGCAGGAGCGATGGGATGGAGCGAGCAGAGCCTCCCCGGCGGCTGGGCGCAACAACAGGTGCGGCGCGTGACCAGCGCTTGGGATCCAGGAAGCAAGAAACGCCCATCATAGAATTTTGGGCTGGTCGCTGCCGCGTCCGCTCCGCCCACTTAGAACCTTGACGCACCTTCCGCGGCCAGAGCTGCCGCTGCGCCGGGGCAGAAAGGGCGCGCGCGCGGGGGCGGCGGCGCGCAGCAGGCAGGTGCCGGGGGAGGCGCTGTGCGCGTCCTTCCCGCGGCAAGGGCAGCCGGGCGGGTAGGGGCTGGGAGCCCGCAGCGCGCGCGCGCCTCGGGGAGGCGGGGGCCCTTCTGGTGCATTTAACACGGAGAGCAGCTCTTGGCGCGCGTCCGTGCCTGGCGCTTGCACCGAAGTATTAGTGCAGCCTTGAGGACCGGCGGGGGGGAGGAGGACACTGTGCTGCGGGGCTCTGCCCAGGGCACCTCCGGGTGCGTGCCTGGGCTCGGGGAGGGAGCTGCGCTGCTCGGGCGGGGCGCTCGCCCCCTCACCTGCCTACTTGCGCAGCAGGCTCGCCGGCGGCCGGGCAATCGATGCCTGAGCTGGGTGGGATGGAGAGGGCGCTGCGTGTCCCCTAAGGGATCCGGGTAGCCGCGAGCGCTCCTCCCGCGTGCTGGGGGCTGTTCCGGCCGCCCGACAGTTGAGGGTCTCTCTCTGGGGAGTCTTGTGCCGCTCGTCATGCCAGGCCGGGTTTCCTGGCTGGCGCGCCCCGGCGGTGTTTGGAGACGGGGGTGCCCCAGGGGATTAGCGTAGCAGCTGTGGTGCTGCGCCCGCTGGGTCCGCGGGTGGGGGAGAGACGCCCGCTCGCCCGCCCGCCACTACTGCAATCAGAGCCTTCGCCTGGCGCGGCCGCCTGCGAGGTGCCCGCCTGCTGCATGGCCGGGCTGGGCTGGGCGAGGGGAGGCAGCGCGGTTGGGCTCCGCCGGTGCTGATGTCACCGCTGTTCTCATCCCTGCGTGGCCGATCCCGCCGCCGCAGCAGCCTCTCGCTGCTGCAGCCGCCTTTGCTCTAGGAGTGTGATCGGGAGCGGCTGGCCTGGCTCGGCGGGTGCGGGGATAGGCGGTGGGGGGTCACCGAGAGGCCGCTGCTTCCTTTCCATCCCCCGGGCTCGCTCGCTCCGGCTGGGGCTTTGTTGTCTCTCCGCTGCGTCGGACGGCGCCTGGAATGTGAGCTGGGGCTCGCCGGCGTCCTCCTGCTCCCCGCGCTCCGTGAATGAGTGAAACCTTCAAAACCAGCCGCATCCAGCTGCCTTTTGTCTCTGCCGGGAGCATGTGGGTGAACCCCGGGGAGGTGCTGCTGGCAAACGCCCTGTGGGTCACGGAGAGGGCCAACCCTTACTTCATCCTGCAGAGGAGGAAGGGGCATGGAGGAGATGGAGGCGGTGGAGGACTGGCTGGTAAGGGACAAGCGGGTTCTTCTCTATAATCCAGACTGTGCATTTCAAGCCTACTTTGCCTTTAGGTGATTTGGCCCAATCGTAATTTTATTTGAGCTCAGCATCTGGTGCTTTGGTGTAATGACTGTATTTAGAGCAGAGGTGTGCCCCTCCTGGGCAGAGCCTGTATCTGACACAGGTAAGGGGGAAAATCCTGACGGTCTTTGCTCTCATGCAGTGCTTCTGGCTCTACAGCTACATCAGATCCCCTCCTGCCTCTCTTCTTTTTGGTTTTATCATGGCTTATTTAATCGCAGGAGCCATGTAGCCAATGCTGCTGCTGTTCGGTTACTGTTTAGTGAATGATTTGTTAGCGGACAATCATTTCTCACATCAGTAACAATAAGAGAGTAGAGGTGTCAAGGGTGAGAGACTGAATACAGGCGAGGGGAGCTGTATGAATTAAAATAATGATATGGGGGTGGAAATGTAATCATAAAATTTTGTAATTAGGGAGCTATAACTATTTTTTAACCACATTCCCAAGAGTTCTCTCTCTGCTAGGGAAAATGTTATTCCAGTGGTGTCATTGAGGGTTACTACTTGACAGTTAGCAAAGTGATATAGTATTAGAGTAGCATTAAAATAATTTGTCTTTATTTGTAAATATGGTAACGGTTCCCCTAGTACTTTACAATTTAATTATATCGGGAATTGCATAAGATAACTTAGAAACAACATAACAGTGTTTGATCTCTTGATACATTCAGGTGCAATTTGCAGACATTCCTGTATTTTGATGAGCTTGCTTTTCTATAGGTATATATTGATTTTTTTAAAAAAAAACTCATATATACATATCTGGCAGTAAGGAAGCATTTTGCTTTTGAATCTTTACTGTATGTCCCTTTTGGGATGTCCTAGATAATGTATGTGTTCTTAAAAGAGTAACTTTTTTCATTCATATTATGATTTATGAGTTCTCTAAATATTTAGTATTTTTTGTCCAGTATAAAATTACCATCAGCATTGAAAGTTTTACCTTACTGGGATCATCTCACCCTGATAGTATTTATTTAAATGTTATGTAACATACACCTTTAATATTTGGTTCAACACTGCTCTACCTATGGGGTGTATGTAACACAGAAAAGGCCTTGAAAATTATGATTTTTTCTAGATTAAAAAATACATAAATTGGGAATGTAGAACTCAATTCAATTTTATTACCAGCTGTTTTTCCTGAATCAATACAAATCTCTGAATAAATGAAACTTATTCTTAATTTTTTTTTAATCCATATATGCTGAAATGAAATTTCTCTAAACTAGCTAAATCGAACATTGTGGAGTGCTTGCATTTTTGATGCTAGGATCTGTGTAGCTTTATTAGAGAATTCCATTTTTCTTTGGGCTTGGTATGTTGTCTTTGCTTGAAAATACTTATCATTAGACTGTAAATTGCCATTGCAGGGTGATTTTTCCAATTACAGTGACAAGGGATATTAGGTTGGATATTTGTTCATTCTTCAGCCATCAGCTTTGTATGTTGATGAACCTACTCGTAGGTGCTGGTAGCACTACTCATAGGGCAGAACCTACTCATAGGGTGCTGCCCACTCCCTGGCTTGAACTGGTTTCTATCATATACAGGGTTTTACAGATTGGTTCAGTGGCTCTCAGCACCCCCCCTATACAAATTATTCCAGCACCTCTGAACCTACCTATTTTCTTTGTAAAAAGTGGCTCAAATACTGCTCCTCCTTGGCCATAGTAAGTTATCAGCAGTCCCTGCATACTGGCTGCTGGTGTTTCGTTTCATGGAAATTATGGACATGAGTGACACATCCATCTTAAATTGCTCTCTCCCTCAAAAGTCTGCTACTTGTGAACTTGCCAAAGAATTCATCACATATTCTAATGCCTTGAATCACATGGTTGCTTCTTACAATTCTTTCCATTATCTCAATATTATGGTATCTTTGCAATCAGAGGAACAGTTATTGTGAGCATTAAGGGCCTTCTTCTCAACTGGTCCACCAAAAAAATGCAGCATGCGTGCATATCCAGGATTCTGTGCACATGTACAATTGTGTATGGAGTGTTGTGGGTGATGGTATAACTGTACAAATTTAGAGGCCACTTCTGAAAATGTACTATTTTGAGTCTACACTTACATCTTTGAGTAGGAGTAGGACTGTTCTATTCTTTTGGAGTAAACCAGGCCATTGCATTCTCTTCTTTCTGTGTCCGATAGGCCCATGTTGTCAGATAGGGAACTGAAGTTCAGAAATAACTCTTAAGTTAGATGTTCTGTTTATTCTGGAGTTTTGATTCTTGAGACGTATTATATACCATTGAGTGGACCATGTGAACTCCATTGCGTAACATCTACAGTATATAGTGCCTATTGTCCTATGACAAACTGTTCTGTACAGTCCCATATATTTGTTGTAAACTGCTGTTGATGTATGTTTGCTTGTATATGTGCCCTGCCTTGAATTGCACTTCCACCTGGGAATGGTAATAAGTAACCAAATCTTTCCTTTACCACTTGCAGTTCTTCACACATGACATTATTATCTCTAGGATTTTGATTTTTTTTGTTTTGTTTAGAAATGTTTTTTGGTAGGCTTTTTCATGAGGTGATATGGATACTGCGTGCTGACAGGGATCATACCTAAAACAAATATGCATAGCATATAGAAATTGCCTTCATAAAATCAATAGTATTCGTGGTAATGCCCACAAGTCTCAGTCAGGGACAGGATCCCAGTGTGACAGTGTATATCCACTTAGGAAGATGACAGTCTTTACTCGGAGAACCCATTAAGGGGGAAATGAAACTTTTCTAGTGTATATATCTTGAGAGAAGTCTTGGAACCACTTAACTTTGTCATATACTTAGGTAAACCTGACTGAAATGCATTTAAAAAAATTGCTTTTATACACCTAAGTGTCCCCCTGTCTAAAGTATAGAACTATTGAAACTTAACCTGGAGAAAAGTTCTCTGTAAGCTTAAAAGCTTGTGTCTCTCTCCAGCAGAAGTGAATACAAAATATCATCTCACTCACCTTGTTTCCACTGAAACTTTACAGTCAGTAGGGGATGTATCTTGAAAAATTGATCACATTTGGTCTCTTGGAAATCCTGGAAATTGTGACTATAGTACTGTACTCTCAGGTTATCTGCCTCTGTTTAAAGAAACATGCAAGTGGAATTAGTAGGATGGTACTACTTAAAGAAATATTTTTTCATTCATAATTCTGTTTGCAGTGACACAGTACTGAAATTATTAGGTTGGTTAGATTGTCCATTTACATACCCTAAAATATAGTCCATCGGTGGGTACAGCATCAAATAACAGTCTGTAAAATTCAAAGTGGTCACTGTGGGAAAACAAATCAGTCATACACAATAATTTTAGTTGTCTTTAAGTATATAAGGTTTTCACCATGGTAGTTATATGCAAAAGCAGACACCAGTTTATCTCAGAAATGTGTCCTGAAGACGCAAACATTTTTTGTTTTTCCTTGTGATGGCTTCTGATGACCTGTTTCCCCCAGTCCTGGCACACAAGGAAGTTTTGCCTCAGGTTTTAACATAGCAATTGACTTGCAAACTAGTTAAAAGGAGAACTTCTTAACACAAGCAAGATGCACCAGTTTAACTAAAAGTGTGAATGCTAACTATATGCAAACGCCTGTTTCATACTCATATTTTGGTAAGAGTGGCTTATTTTGATTTTAGCTTGGTTCTTATATAATAAGCTCTTTGGGACAGGGACCACTTTTTTTAATTATATGTTAGCAAAGAGTATGTTTACATTGCAGTTAGAAACCCAAGACTGGACTGGGTCAGCTGGCTTGGGCTCATGGGCCTTGTCTGCCCTGAGGGGCTATGTAATTGTGGCATAGACTTTGCACTCCAGCTCCAGTCCAAATGTCTACCCTGCAATTCAACAGCCCCTTAGGCCAAGCCATAAAAGCCTGGGTCAGCCAGGGGTTTTTAACTGCATTGTAGACATACCCTTAGAGCCTGGGCTCCACCGATGTCCAGGTGTCTACACTGCAATTTTATAGCTCCACATCTCAAACCGCACTAGCCTAAGTCAGCTGACCCAGGCCAGCTGCAGGTGCTGCAATGTAAGAATACCTCTAGTAACTAGAACAGGGGGCCATGGTCAAGGACTGGGGCTTCTGTAAGCTACCATAATACAAATAATAAATTATAATAACTAGCTTAAGTAGATTGTTTGTTTGGTTTAGTTAATTGCTGTTATGTACTCATATACTCAAATCAGAGTGCCTGCATAGCTTTTTGTACCAGGGTAACTATATTGGTTTTAAAATCAATTTAGATTGTACCACTGCAACTTTCTTTTGTAGACAAGCCCTAATAGAAGATATGAGTTGTTGGTCTTTTTGGTTTTTTTTTTTTTCTTTCAATAAGAGGGGGGAAATGGAAATAGCTTTTGGTAAATTTGTGTTTTAATAGCCACTCTGTAAACTTGCCCTTTATCTTGAATCACTTCATTAATTTTTCGAGCTAAAGCTAAAAACCTATTTTTCTGGTTTTAAAAAAATCAGTGTTTGATTAACATTGTTCATAATGAAATCATATGTCACTTTTTGTACTAGGCTTGCAAGCTGTTCGTGTATATCTATGAAATGTCTGACCCTCAGATATGGCGTTTGATCTTCTTTCTCTTTATCAATATGGCAAAGACCTTTATTGTATTATCTTCCTCCATAGTGGTAGGGATCCCCCATATTCCTATTACATCATCTTCTGTTTTTCCACACTTCAGATTTCCATTCCCCTCCCTATTTGACAGCAACCAGTTCTCTTGATCTAAGGGCTTGGTTACACTGGCACTTTATAGCGCTATAAAGCCCCCACGAGCGCTATAACCTCCTCCCCGTCCACACTGGCAAGGCATGTAGAGCGCTATAACCGCTGAGTTATAGCGCTATTGTTAATCCACCTCCACATGGGGAATAAGGGCTGTAGCGCAGCTGCTGTAGCGCTACAGCATGAATGTGGACACCCACTATGCATTAACTGGCCTCCAGCCCGTCCCATAATTCCCGTTTGAGCCACTCTGGTCATCACTTGCAAACTCTTTTTGTCCTGTCCTCAGATGACCACATGTCAGACCCGCCCTTTAAAGTTCCAGGGAAATTTGAAAATCCCCTTCTTGTTTGCTCCAGCCAAGCGTGGCGTGCTCTCAGGGAATCCTTGCAGGTGATCATTCTCATTGATCTGATTGATTGCATGGCGTGGTCTCAGGAAATCGTTGCAGGTGATCATTCTGATTGATCATCATGACTCCACGTGCCATGCCTCCTCGCAATAGGCGATCCCCAGCATGGAGCAATAGCGAGGTGCTGGACCTCATCAGCTGTTGTGGGGAAGAGGCTGTTCAGTCTCAGCTGTGGTCTAGCTGCAGGAATTTTGATACCTATGGGCAGATATCACGGGCGTTGGCGGAAAGAGGCCATGAGCGGACACTCTGCAGTGCCGTGTTAAGGTAAAGGAGCTTAGGAATGCGTATCGCAAAGCCCGCAAGGCAAACGGCCGCTCCGGGGCAGCCCCGGTGACTTGCAGATTTTATAAGGAGCTGCACGCGATACTTGGTGGTGATCCTACAGTCACTCCGTCGATCATCATGGACACTTCCCAGCCCACCAGTGAAGGGGGGGGGGTGAGGAGGAGGACGAAGACCAGGAGGATGAAGAAGAAGAGGAGGATGAGGACGAGGCGGCAGCGACCCAGGATACGGAGGAGTCCCTGGACGCATGCAGCCAGGAGCTCTTCTCAACCCAGGAGGGCAGCCAGCCACAGCGTCCGGCGGTTGCAGGGGCCAGCTCAGCAGCGGATTGCAGAGGTAAAGCTGCTTTTCTATGGGGAAGGCTTGCAGCTTGAGGTGGAAAGGGATGCTTGCCTACATGTGGAATACAGCATTGATGTAGTCTATCACCTTGCGGTAGTCATCATCAATAATCTCTTCAAAGGTCTCCATAAGAGCGCTTGCAATGCGCCTGCGTAGGTTTCCCAGGAGAGCCAGCGTGGTCACGGTCACTAGTCCCCGCCACTGTGCTACAATGGGTCGGGGGAGCATTGCTGCACATAGGCAAGCTGCATATGGCCCTGGGCGGAAGCCGCATCTCATTAAAATCCCTTCCCTTTGTTCCTCAGTGACTCGAAGCAACGAGATATCTTCCAGGACAAACACCTATGGAGAATGTTGGGACAGTGTTCAGAGTAGGGCTTCTGCCACTTCCCGGCACTCCACCACCGCCCCCCCCGCCACAGCTTTTCAGGGCAGGGAAGAAATCCTTCCCCCTGCCTGCTGCTCAGAGTGGGGCTCCTGCAACTTACCGGCACTCCCCACCCCCTCCCCCGGCACAGCTTTTCTGGGGCAGGGAAAAAATCATTTCCCTTGCCTCTGGAGTGCACTCACCATGGCAGGGGCTCCGTTGCTGTATCTGTGCTCTCTGCGGGACAGGCAAACGGGGAATGCGGGGGAATCGTAGGCATGTCTGCTCTTTACAAAGGAACCACTGTTAAATGTATCTTTTTATTTTAGAAGGGTCGTCCTTGAGCCCTGCGCCATCGCTCTTATCAACAGCTGAGAGGCTGAGGCGACTGAGGAAGCAGCCACGAAGGAGCAAAGAGGATCTTGTACAGCAAGTAATGCAACAGGCTGTAACGGAGAATCGAATTGCACGGAGGTGGAGGGAGAATGAGAGCAAGTTGAGGGAGAAGGCGCGGAAGGAGAATGCGATTCACCGCCGGAAAAGCACCGATAAGCTGCTCTCATTACTGCAGCTTCAACTGCAGACTATGCAGCGGATTGTCACCCTTCAGGAGGAGAAGCACCGCACCCACCACCCCAATTATCATTTGCCCCAAATCCTTTCCCCTTCTGTGCCTCAGTACCCTCCAGGCCACTATCATCAGCTATATGGTTATCACCATCCACAGCTGCCTCCAACCCCTCTGTCTTCACCGAACAACCCCCAAACCCCGGACCATTATCCACTGCAGTCAACCCCTAATAACATGCCTTACTGCCCTCCGCAAATGAGGTTCGGGGGACATGGGCACTGGAGACTCAGAGACCCAGACATATTCCGATCTCTGACTGACTCCATGCCACCCCCATTGCACCTCCCCTGCCTTCCCCTTCACATGCATCACAATATTTTCTTTCAGCAACCGAAGTACCTGTTCAATAAATGAATTGTCTTCTTAATAAATGGGTTTCTTTATTAAGTGTACATACATTATTACAGGCTACAGAAAAGCAAATGCCCGTTCCTATTAAAAGAATGCTCCCTCCCTCCCTCCATCTGCACCTCGCTTTAGAAGTGGCTTGCAGCCTCAAAATGCTCCCTCAAGGCTTCCCTGATCCTAACAGCCTCGCGCTGGTCCCCTCCAAGAACCCTGCTCTCTGGCTGCGCGTATGTGGCCTCCAGGTGTTGAACCTCCGAGGACCATGCCTGAGTGAAGCCTTCGCCCTTCCGCTCACAAAGATTATGTAGGGCACAGCATGCGGAAATAACCGCGGAGATACTACCCTCGGCCAAATCTAGCCTCCCATAAAGACAGCGCCAGCACGCCTTGAGATGCCCAAAAGCACACTCCACAGTCATTTGACACCGGCTAAGCCTGTAGTTGAACCTTTCCTGACTGCTGTCCAGGCTCCCTGTGTAGGGTTTCATGAGCCAGGGCATTAAAGGGTAAGCAGGGCACCAAGAATCACTATGGGCATTTCCCCTTCCCCCACGGGGATCCTCTGGTCTGGGAAAAAAGTCCTGGCTTGCAGCTTCATGAACAGGCCGGTGTTGCGGAAGATGCGTGCGTCATGCACCTTTCCAGACCAGACCGCGTTTATGTCAGTAAAGCGCCCACGGTGATCCACAAGCGCCTGGAGAACCATGGAGAAGTACCCCTTTCGGTTAACGTACTCATCTGCTAGGTGGGCGGGTGCCAGAATAGGTATATGGGTCCCATCTATCGCCCCTCCACAGTTAGGGAAACCCATTTCTTCAAAGCCAGCCACAATGTCATGCACGTTACCCAGAGTCACGATTTTTCGTAGCAGGATGCGATTAATGGCCCTGCACACCTGTATCAGCACAACTCCAACGGTCGACTTTCCAACCCCAAACTGGTTGGCCACCGATCGGTAGCTGTCTAGTGTAGCCAGCTTCCAGATCGTGATAGCCACCCGCTTCTCCACCGGGAGGGCAGCTCTCAGCCTGGTGTCCTTGCGCCGCAGGGCAGGGGCGAGTTCAACACACAGTCCCATGAAAGTGGCTTTTCTCATTCGAAAGTTTTGCAGCCACTGCTCGTCGTCCCAGACTTGCATGACGATGCGATCCCACCACTCAGTGCTCGTTTCCCGTGCCCAGAAGCGGCGTTCAACGGCTGTGAGCATGTCCGTTAATGAGACAAGAAGCTTCGTGTCAAATGCATTCACCGCTTCAATCTCGTCTTCAGACTCATCACTGTCATCCTGCATGTCAAGGATTAACTCCCCTGCACACAGAGATGTGCTGGCGACAGTTGTCAGCATGTTCCTCAGCAGTTCTGGATTCATTGCAGCACATGACAATGGAAGACGGAGCGCGCCTTGCTGAAACCGTTGAAAGATGGTGCCGGAGGTGGAAGGAAACACAGGGATTGCTGGGATATGCCAAAAAGCATCATGGGTAGTTGAAACAGGATACAGAATGCACCGCAAGTGACGCCCCCCCTACCACAAGGCATTGCGCCAGATCGGGAAGAGGTGTACTGTGGGATACATGCCCTAATGCGCGGCTCTTAATGCCGTATTAAGTGCCGCAAATGTGGCCATGCTATAACGCTGGAGCATCTCAGTGTGGACATACAATAGCGCT
Source organism: Dermatemys mawii (assembly GCA_007922305.1). Classification (NCBI taxonomy): domain Eukaryota; kingdom Metazoa; phylum Chordata; order Testudines; family Dermatemydidae; genus Dermatemys; species Dermatemys mawii. The sequence continues at coordinate 71,063,618 of ML677326.1, forward strand.
ATTCATATTACTGTATAAGGGGACCGCTATAACCAATAGCGCTATAATCTTGTAAGTGTAACCATGCCCTAAGAGATCTTTGGTTAGAACTAGTTGAATACACGTTGGTTGTGGTTGGGTAACACAAAAAGCTCCTTCTCTGTGAAGGTCAAGTGTCTGGATGGGATTTTCACCCTTGGGCTGTGAGAGATTGAGAGCAGAAGTAGAACTTGGATCTTCCCCATGGTGGCACAGAACTCAATCCTTGATATGAAATTCCTGTGCATGCCTTAAATGAAATAACCAGATTTTTTTCCTTAAAATGTGCTTAATTTTAACACAACAAATAAGTGAAAGAGAAGTCTCTGGATATCAGCTTTCTTCTACAGCAAAGCTTGCCTGTTTTATTTTGGGGAGAATATCATAGGGAAATAGTCAATATTGTGCACTTCTAATTGGTAATGGAAACAAACACATTTATATAAAATGCACAGGTAGAAAGTGAGGGGTTGTGGTTTCTATGACTGATTTGTGTAAACAAAAGGAAGTGTATTCCTTTTGCTAAACATATGGTTGCTTTTTGTTTGTTTTTTAAAGTGACCACTTGTTAAAGTATGTTTGGATCGCTAGACAAGTAGCAGATTTTTGTGTTTGTTTTCAAGAGTCCTGTGTGTGGTATGAATTGTTTTGTAAATGAAGTATTTATGCTAGCAGCTAGATCACCACATGTATGGAAGTGCTCATTGCAAGCTATGAAGTAGTACTGCAAGTCCAGAAAATATTGCCAAAGATCTTTCTAGTACATAATTGGTAGAGACCAGATGGCTTATTTGCTGGTGTAACATTGTCTCTTCTCACCAAATATTTCTTTGTGGTGGGGAATGAGGATTTTCACTGTTACACTGGAAAGGAGGAATAGAAAGAGACTGGTTGACTTGGTGAATGCCAAGTTTAAGTGACATGAAATGAAGGTGTCATTGGTACCTGCATAGTGCCATTATGTGGTATTGTTGAGCTTATGTCAAGACGTTGTTGTTACCCCAAGTTTGGAGAGGGAATACAGTTTCCCCCCACTACAACTAAAGGATTTCTTGTGGTTAAGAGAAGCATTATTTATGAATCTTTATTTGTAGATACTTAACTTTTTTGAAAAATCACTCATTAGTCCATCTTGTCGCCTGACTCTATGAAAGGTGTTTCATGCTTTTTCAAATTTTCCACCTGTTTTTTTCATTCCTGTTGAGCACTATGCTAGGATTTTATATTGCTAGGATTTTATATTTCCATCTCAGTAGGTACATAGTTTTCGATGAGGTACGTGTACTTTATGTAACTTGAAACAAAATAATACAATTACAGTTTGTGAAAATAACACTGCCTATACATAGGTCACCATTTATTTTCTTGAGGTATGAGAGTGTATAAAATTTAGGTTGTATTGACTTTGCTAGTTCTTTTGATGTAGCCTGTTGTAAAACAAGGCAAATATCTAGATGAGTTGATGTACCAACTGGAAGACCTCTGCATACCTCCAGGGCTATATGTACCCTTGTTTGAGAACCACTGATCTAGTGTCATTAATGAAGTTCACAGAACTACTTACACAAGTAAGGTGAATAGGATTTGTACTATAGCATTAACTGTGGAGCTTTGGGTGTTGTTTACACTGGCTTTTGACAGGTATGTCATCGGACCTCTTCCTGTAAATGAGTGAGCTGATTACCTAATCAACCACGAGGACTGCCTTGCAAAATAGGGGAAAAAATGATTCATTGTAGTGACTAAGGAAAATAAAATTACCTTCTCATATTGACCATCTTGGCTTTTTTGTTGTTGTTGTGAGTCACTATTTTTATAACCTAGCTAATGACTTCCAAGCTTTAGGACAACTCTTTTCACAACCTATTAAATCGGTACAGAATTAATTTGTTAGGGCCAGGTCATGGTGTAAACCAGCATAGCTTTATCAAAGATTACCTCTAGGCGTGACAAAGTAGTTCAGTTTTACAGATCTACATGAGCCTTGGCCTCTTTGGTGGCTAAGGCACATGTAGGTTTGTTTCTACGTCTTTAGCAACTGTACTGGGAGTGTGATACGGCAATTTCCTGCAATAGCCTTGAAAAACTTTTCTGAATTAAGTTTAAATATCTCTGGAGGCCATTGTATTGAATTCAAAGGTGATGTATTATTTTGAGCACTGAGAAGTGTGAACTTCAAAGGACTGTATTGAATAATGGGCCAGACAAGAATGGACTTGGAAAAACAGTGTCAAGAGGTTTGCCTGGAAAAATCTCCAGGGGGAGGTGAATGCAAATTCCCACCTCCAGTTGTGCAGGTGCCCAGCCTTTTGAAGCTGTGCCCTGAGGAGGGGCTCCTTTTCTGCTGATTATCTGATTATCTGTTTCTGGAATCTGAAGATCAAAGACCAAAGCTATATAAAGGAAAGACATACACTGGCAATTTACAGCACTGCAAATTCCTTGCTCATGGGTGTGAAAAAACACCCCACTGAGCGCAGCAAGTTTCAGCGCTGTAAAGCTCCAGTGTAGACAATGCACCAGTGCTGGGAGCTGCACCCCTCGTGTAGGTAGGCTTCTGTTTGTTTATTTTTTACAGTGCTGGGAGAGCTCTTTCCCAGCGCTATGTTGTGACCACACAATCCATGTTAAAGCATTGCCACAGCAGAGTTGCCAGCGTAGACAAGCCCTAACCCATTACTAAGGGATCGTTGTCTTGAGATAAAGCTGTTATGAACTCGTGACCACAGAAAAACCGCTCTGTGGGTTTTGATGTGTTGTTCACTGACCAGAGCCCTTGTTGGAGTTGGGTGGGTGAACTCTGGTAGTCTTATTAACACATGCATGTAGATTCGTTTACTGTTTTTAATGTCTTCTCTCTAATGCTTTCAGTTTAATAAATTTGCTTGCTTAGAGCTATGTGGTAACTTGTAACTGCAGACAGTTACACTGCTTATAGTCTCTGAAGAAAAAGCAAAACACTGAAGTTGACCTGTCTAGGCATCCTGGCTCACTGTTACAGTAAAGGGGTGGAATTGTGCAGCCTGAAAAAACAGTGAGAGGAAGCGAGATGTGAATCTCTCCCCAAGAGAGGTGATGGCTGGGCGGAGCCAGAGGACTAAACGTGGGTGCCCTTGCTGGACCATGGAGGAGGAAATACAGGTGCAGTTGTCCTCAACTCTGACAGGGTCTTCAATTATTACTATTTACAGAAGTACCCATTATGGGCTCACAATGTATTGTGCAAAGGGAAGGGGACCATCAACACACTTCACATATTGGGAGGCCATTGAACAGTACATCTTTTATTTAGTGTTTAAAACGTCACACTGAAAAGTGATATGAATGTTTTGAAAACTTACTAATGCATGCTCTCCTAAGGCCAGTTTGGGACACTTCTCTTCTCTCCTCAGTCATAGGCCACGTCTACACTTGCAGATGTAGAGTTCCAGGAATTAAACTAGCCTTCGGAGACAGCAGCAGGGAAAGCTCTGCTGTGTGTTCACACTGTGCTCCTAGTGACTGTAGAGCATGCCCACATTAGAGCTCTTGCAACGCCACAGAGAACAGGGCATTGTGGTAGCTATCCCAGTGTGCAAGTGGCTGCAGCGTGCTTTGGTAAGGGTTTGCAATGCCTCATGAGGCAGGCACAGCACCACAAGATGCAGGTTTTCAGGCCCAGCAGGAGCATTCTGCAGTAATGGTTTGCTTTGTGTTCCCGAGCAGATAAGCATGCAGGGTGTCGGAAATCGAGCTTTAAAAGGGGATAGCCGCATGCCTGCCGCGGAGTTCAAAACAATGACCAGAGTGGCCACTTCAGGGGATTATGGGATGTTTCCAGAGGCCAGTCACAGCGCAGTAATGCAACATGTAGTCCACACTGACATCCCGGTGCTCCGGCTGGGGCGCAGCAAGCTCTATGCTTCTCATGGAGGTGGATTACCAGGAGTGCTCCAGCTGCAGAGTCCAGGCACTCTAAGTGCCTTGCCAGTGTGGATACCTCAGGAGTTATGGCATCCAGGCTAATTTAATGAGCTCTAATTTTCAGGTGTAGACAAGGCCATAGAAGCAAGTGGTTCTGTGAGTAGGCCACATGAAGTCAGTGGGACTGCCTGTTTGCAGGGTGGATAAAAATCAGATTTTTTTTTTTTAATTTCAATTTGATTTTTTCAAAAAAATGCTTTTTTGAGGGGAAAAGCCTATCCAAAGATAGTTTTAATTAAGATACGTTATAGCTCAAAGATCTCTCATCATGGAATAGGGATTATTAATTCTACAGTGTGAGACAATATGTTCATGTAATGTTTAGGAAAAGTTTTGCAAATGAGTTCTAGTAGTTCATGGATTAGGGACCCAATCTTATGGGGTTCCAGGGGCTTTTGTATACATAATTCAGGTTAATTTTTGTATCTACCCAGTGGGCTCAGTGCTCAGTCAAGAATATACCATCAAAGGTGATTAGTTTTGAAGTTCTCAAACTCTAGATTTGTGTCTCCAGAGATAACATGCTTGTTAACAGTAAAAATGGTTTTAAATAAATAATATATAGAGGTGGGAAATAGTTAAATAAAAAAATTTAAATGTCTGGTGATCTCCTAATACAGCATGGCAAGAAAATCCTCCACATATTAATGATTAATTCAGGGGTAGGCAACCTATGGCACGGGTACCGAAGGTGGCACGCAAACTGATTTTCAGTGGCACTCACCCTGCCTGGGTCCTGGCCACGGGCCCGGGGGACTCTGCATTTTAATTTAATTTTAAATGAAGCTTCTTAAACATTTTTAAAAGCTTGTTTACTTTATGTACAACAATAGTTTAGTTATATATTAGAGACTTATAGAAAGAGACTTTCTAAAAATGTTAAAATGCATTACCGGCATGCGACCCTTAAATTAGAGTGAATAAATGAAGATTGGGTGCATCACTTCTGAAAGGTTGCCGACCCCTGGATTAACCTGTTGAATTGGAGATAGTTCACCTCCCAATAACTTCATAAATATTTACTTCAATTACCTTTGGTAAATGATATAACCAAGCAATCATCCATTTTCTGATATAGCTGTAAAACTAATCTAAAAAATTTTAAAACTAAATCACTTTAAAAATGTATAGTGTGAACCTTTTAAAACTGAAACCTACAGCTAACTCTGAGATGTGAATATTAAGGTTATAACAACCAACAAGAATGCACTTTTATGTAGCAATCCATGATTACATCAAGTATTCCTAATTAGTGATTTAAATCAGTGTGATTTAAATCAAATCCACCCTGCTTGTTTGAGTAGCTGCTCAACAGTGTGATGGGTGGGGTTGAGTGGGAGGAGAGGAGCATTACAATCTGGCTAAATCTTTTGTTCTGTTGGAATTTAGTTGATACAACATGTAGTGCTGGACTTACTCTTATGTCTGAAAGATTTACATGCTAAACTGTAATTGAAAAAAGGAAATCTCTGATGATGACCTGAGAATTTTCCATTTGACTGTACACTATACAGGCATGTCGCGTCTTAGGCGCATTTAACTTACGTGATTTCCGCTTTACGCGGTTGACCAAAAAAAAAAGATGAGGGGGGGTAATAGAAACTTTCTGTAGGGCAGGCTATTTTGCCCGCCATTGAAGTCAATGGGTTCTGGCTGTACACGGTTTCCACTTTACGCCGTAACTACGGAACGGAATCCTTGCGTTAGACGCAACATGCCTGTAGTTTTCATTCTTCGTAGAGTGATGCTAACTTTTTCTAATAATATAATTAGAAAGTTTAAAATAACTCACATTTTCTTTCTTAATCTTTATCTTTATCTTTATTTTGGTAGGCCATGTGTAAAATTATGCGAATTAAGAAGAGCTCTGCTTAGTCCTGAAATGAATCCTCTGCAGAGTATAACTGTGGCAGTTTACCATCATAGCTCAGCAAAGGCCCTAGTGACCACACTCAGTGAGAAATCAGTCATGGCAATTCAGTAAGTCTTCAGTAGGGTGACCAGATAGCAAGTATGAAAAATCAGGATCGGGGGTGGGGGGGGTGGGATAATAGAAGCCTATATAAGAAGGCCCAAAAATCTGGGCTGTCCATATAAAATCAGGACATCTGGTCACTCTAGTCTTCAGTAAAAGTCAGGTTTTTTTAGTGCAGGTTGCCTATTATACAGAATGTTGTGGGAGTAATGGATCATAGTGATTTTTTTTGGAATTTTCCATTCAATCCCAGAGTTAAAGCTTTCAAGTTGAACTGGAAGTTTCACAGTCTGCCGTTGTCCTCAACTTTTTCACGAATAGTTTGTGTAATAGGCAGCTGTTGCTGTATCGTGCAATGACTTTAAAGGTTGAAGGGTTATTGTCCTTCATCATCCAGGTGACAGTGTGTAACCTGGTTTTAGATAACAAAAAAGTTACCAGATAGTCTAAGTTCCTGATCTTGTAGTCAGACCTTCCTTGTACCCCATTTGAAGCCCTTTTTGTCTAAGGGGCTCTGTTGAAGTACAAGTGTCCACTCATGTGGCTGCGGTTTCTCTCAGATGGGGAGGGGGCCAGAGGACTGTGTGTGCCCATCTGTGCATCTTCAAATATAAAGTTTAAAAAAACCAAACAAACAGAGGATTACTCTAAAGGATTTCATTGAAAACTTGCCTATATGGAATATAATTGCTTACTCTGGGAAATCTAAATATGCTTTCAAACACTAATTGCTGCATTGAAATCTGGAAAAACTATTTTTTTTAACTAAAAAATGTAATTATTGAATGGGGTGTAGAAACTTCGTTGATGGCAAACATTTAAAGATGACTGTGGTTAGAACTCTGTCCTCTTAATAATATGCAAGTAACTTCCCTCAACTGCTGTAATAGGTGTTAGGTCTTCTGATGTTTGGACACTCAAGTGTGCTATCAAGCTTTAATCTTAATAGTATATATATTTATAGCAGTAGTATAAAGTGCATGGCTTGTCCCCTCCTCTCTTTTCTTCCTTTCTCCCTTCCCCATCCCTCTCCCCCAAAAAAGGGGGAATTGAGCACTTGCATCTCCAGTTGTTTTCATGGGATAGGTAGGTGATCAGCACTTCTGAAAACCAAGCCAGCAGTGTCTACAGATCCATGAGAGTGGAGGTCACAATGAAATCAGGATTGTCTCTGTAAAATCTCTTGCTATCTTCAGATCAAGAGTGGATGTCTTTCTGGAAGATATGCTTTAATGAAATAATCAGAGGAGTAGCCGTGTTAGTCTGGAATTGCAGAAGTGACAAAGAGTCCTGTGGCACCTTAAAGACTAACTAAAGTATTAGAGCATAAGCTTTCGTGGCTAATACCCACTTCGTCAGATGCATGCAGTGGAAGTATCCAGGGGCATGTATAAATAGGTAGGCAAGAACCAGGTGGGAGATAACAGGGTTAGTCCAATGAGGCTGAACCAGCTTGTTATCTCTAATCCAGGGAGGGTGAGGTATTCCTCTAGCAGCTGAACTGGAGGTGTGAATAGTGAGAGAAGAGAAGCTGCTTTTGTAGTTAGCTAGCCACTCATAATTTTTTGTTCAATCCTTGATTGATTGTATCAAATTTGCAAATGAATTACAGCTCTGCAGTCTCTCTTTGCAGTCTGGTTTTGAAGTTTTTTTGCTGCAAAATGCTGACCTTTAAATCTTTTATGGTGTGTCCAGCGAGGTTGAAGTGTTCTCCTACAGGTTTTTGTATATTGCCATTCCTGATGTCCAGGATGGGTTGTAGATCACTGATGATGCATTGGAGAGGCTTTAACTGAGGACTGTGGTGATGGCCAGTGGTGTTCTGTTGTTTTCTTTCTTGGGCTTGTCTTGCAGCAGCAGGCTTCTGGGTACACGTCTGGCTCTGTTGATCTGTGTCCTTATTTCCTTGTGTGGGTATTGTAGTTTTGAGAGAGCTTGGTGGAGATCTTTTAGGTGTTGGTCTCTGTCACGCATCATCAGTGATTTACAATCCATCCTGGACAACAATCCCTCACTTTCACAGGCCTTGGGAGGCAGGCCAGTCCTGGCCTACAGACAATCTGCCAACCTCAAGCATATTCTCACCAGCAACAGCACACTGCACCATAATAACACTAACTCAGGAACCAATCCATGCAACAAACCTCGATGCCAACGCTGCCCACACATCTACACCAGCAACACCATCACAGGACCAAACCAGATCAGCCACACCATCACTGGTTCATTCACCTGCACATCTACCAATGTAATATATGCCATTATGTGCCAGCAGTGTCCCTCTGCTATGTACATCGGCCAAACTGGACAGTCCCTACAAAAATGGATAAATGGACACAAATCAGATATCAGGAATGGCAATATACAAAAACCTGCCTAAAACTATGCACATGCTTAAGTGCTTTACTGGTCAGGGCCTTGTATTTGTAATGGCAAAATTGTTTAATATAGATGAGTTGCAAGATTATGCACATTTTAAAGGAACAATTTCAATTATTCTTGCCCATTGGTTTTTGAATGGAGTCAAAACTCACCTAGGAGTAGTTGTAGAATGTTTGGGGAAGCCATCTGGTCAACAAACAGTAGTTGTTAAAAAGTCAAATCAGAGGTTAGATTTTGTGAGGCAAAGGTGTGGCAAATGAGGCCAACTTGTCCTGTTAATTTGAAGCATCTCTTGTTTAATTGAGACTATCTCTTTTCTATTCAGCTTCTATTATAGGTATGCATCCTTCTAGCACTGTCTGCCAAAGTTCTGGTGAGATACCCAGGTCTGTCTTCATCATGATAATTGGGACTCCTTAGACAACAAGGGTGGCTGATGGACATTAACGCAGCGTGAGGAGGAGATTACCTCCTGGCCCATCTCTATAAATGAGGGTATTTTAAATACATCAAATGAAAGCCTCTAATCGTTGTACATTGACTGGGGATGGGATAATTCCAAATGTTAATTGACATTTGGACTTAAAACAGTTCAAAAGGTAAAACGATGGGTTTGTGCTCTTTGTATCTTTCTGATGTTTAAAGAAAGCCTGAAAGGATATTTTGTCCCCCCAAAAAAGGAAGATCTGGAAAGGGTTCTTTTCTTTTCTCACATTAGAGATTCCGGTTTTGTCTACCAGGAAAGACAGCACAATGGGGAAGTAGTACAGTTATGACATTACGAAACAGAAAATGAGCAATTGAAAAGGGGAAGAGAATGTTAGTCAGAGTGTTCAAATTTGGGGGGATTTTTGTTGTTGTTTTGACTCATGTTTAATTAGTGAGTACTTGAAGAAAGGATGACATTGGTAAAAGTACATTACCCTTCTTTAGCTACAAGAGCGCTCACAATACTGCTCTTTGAGATACCCTCTCCTCTCACCCCAAAACATCTAAAAAACAGATGAAATCCGACTTGTGGAGTGTGGGGAAATCTTCCATGTCTTTATATGTAATCAAGAAAATAAAAACAATCCTGCCATTTGTTGTTTGTGTTTGCTTTTGTTTTTGTCTTTCCTTTGCAAAAGATGTTCTAAAACCTCTGGATTAGAAGATCTTTAGCTACCCTAAGGGCAGGGAGACATCCAGTAGAACTTGATACACAACTGTTGATGTCTCTTCAGCGGCTTCCTTGGCGAGTCCATAGGTTCTTAGTTGTTCTCCTGTTTTGCTGCTGAAAAGAGTTTGACTGTATGGGTATGCCTGATACTGCAATTAGACACTGGCCTGTGCTGGCTGATGGGGGCTCATGGGGCTTGGGCTAAGGGATTGTTTAATTGCAATGTAGATGTTCAGGCTCGAGCTGCTGCCTTAGTTCTGCCACCTTGTAAGGTCCTAGGCTTGAGCCCACACCTGAACATTGACACCACAATTAATAATGTAATATATAGTAATAATATTGTCAGGGCCAAGCCTCTTTCCAACAGCTGTTCCAGAGAATGTAATAGATGATTTGTGCTGGAAATCTTTGGTTTATTCTTTTCCTACCTGTAAGTCCAAATTTGAACTCTTGTGGGGTCTTAAGGAAATGCCTAAAGAATGTGGAGATGAGAAGCTACAGCTAAATAATAGTTTTAAAATGTACTTTTTTTTTTTTTTTTTTAAAAAAAAGACTTATTTTCTTTAACACATTTTCCTTTTTAAGCTAACATCAACTCATATGTAAAAGCTGAAATCTATTTTGATTATACATCTTTTACTTGTTGGCAAAAATGATCTGTCTTGTAGCAATTTAATATGCAACAGATAATCTAGCAGGCCACATTCACCAACAGAATTTCCTGTTCCACAGGTCTCCTAGTGGGTACTCTTGATGTTGTGCTGGACTCCAGTGCTAGGGTAGCACCATACCGAATCCTCTACCAAGCGCCAGACTCCTTGGTTTACTGGACTATTGCCTGTGGTAAGAACAAATACTCTGAAGCAGAATTATATTGGTGGTGGTGGGGCATGTGCCATGCAATAAATGGAATGTCACTGCCATCTAAGTGCAGTCATTTTGTGGTACTTTATCAATCAACTGGAACTGAAAGACTGTTGATGGGAGAAGTACTTATGAAATCAGCGAGCCACATAATGTATGTTCATGAAACACTGTGAAATAGATGTGATAACTTTTAAGCATTTTTGATGTTAGATTTTTAGTATTTATGACCTACCACAAAACATTTCTTCTATCATTAGAGTTTTTGATGAGATTGCTATTTTACTATATTACTAGAATTTTCAGCTCTGGTATACAGACTCAGGCTTGCTCTGCGGATGTAAAAATAATAGTGGAGATGTTCCCTGCCCGAGTTCTAGCCTGAGCAGGAACAGCTACATTGATATTCTTAGCGCCATAGCATGAGCCCAGAACTGTAGACCTGGGCTTTGAGACTCACTGCCCCAGGCTGTTGGTTTTTTTCTTTCTTTTTGCAGTAGTACAGACCTATAAAAAAGTCCTTTTTTTGTTTTCAAGTGTATTATTCTTCCTTCTATCCTCACCCTTCCTCTTTTATCCCCAGTCCAGTTATAGTTTGCAAACAGTTCTGATGCAGAAGGTATGACAGAATTCATTAGCATATCAGGCATACTGTCTGAGATTATATCCACATTTCAGCCATGTAATGTGTGCTCAAGTGTACCACTTTGGGGAGGGGGGAAGTGTGATTGATAGTCTCTGTCCCATGCACAGTAGCTATTGTCCCCTTTATCTTCTAACATCCTCTCTCTTCCCTGTTGCCTCATTCTGTGTAAAAAGTTGCACTGGTTTAATTTTAAGTGTTTGTCCTGACTAGGATTTAAAGGTGTGTTGGAATGTGTTAAAGTCTAGTGTATACAAGGGCAGTGCATACTTCAACATGTGCTATGCTGGTCCAAAGCTTGTCCATTGCATGAAAATTCATGGTGTTAATATGTGATAGCTAATACATTTTAAAACCAAGTGTAGATCGGGTAGAATAAGTTTTTCTAGACTAGTGGTCACCAATCTGTAGATCATAATCAACTGGTCGATCCTGGAGCCTCTGCCAGTCGATCGTGATCTGTGGCCACTAATTGTGGGTGGATTAACTGATCCATCTCACTAGGTAAACAATTTGGACTACGAGATTAGGATAGTGTCTCTCTTATAATCTTGTGTGCCTGTGTTTGAGTTTACTGCAAGGTGGCACTTTCACGAGAATGTTTCATTTGTTTCTTTTACACTCCTTGCAGAGACCTTTTTGAGAACTCTAATTGCCTCCCATTTTCTAATGCCCATAATTATATTGAAATGCTTATCAAGGTTGGTGGAGTTGTTGTTTATTTTGCATTAATTTCTCATACAGAGCTGTGGCAGACCAGTTAATGTTTTGAGAAGTAAAGCATGAGATATTGGCAACCAAGTAATGTAAAAAAGAGATGGAGGGATGCACGAAGTGAGGACTTGGTAGGAAACACTCTACAGAAGCAGTGAAAATAACCTGAAATCTGATGAGCCACAAATGAGAAATAGATGACTTAGGACCTATCTACACAATACACACCAAAGGGGTGTGAATTCTAACGCGCACCAACATGTTGTGCTAACCGGCTCAAGTAGACTCTGCTGGCATGCACTAAAAGTTCCCTAGTGCATGTTAACGCATGCTAGGGAACTTTTAGTTCTTTACAGCAGGGTCTACATGGGTCACTTACTGCACAACACAGTGTGCATTAGAATTCACACCTTTGTTGTGTGCATTGCCCTGCCATGTAGACAAGCCCTTAGAAAAGAAGTGCAGAGCCCTCATGATGATGTGGCCAAACTGCACCTCATTGCAGTGTAGAAGAGCAGTCATGCTGTTGGTCTGTTTTTTTTGTACATAACTTACATATTTTGTCATTGCTTTTTGCCGACCTTCATCTCTCTCCATCCTAAGCGGGAGTTTTCAAGGCTGCACAGTCCCCTGCTTTATACAGTTATATTCCCAGCAAGCCAGACCGTGTAAATAGGCTAGTGTCTGCTCTTTGCTTCCTCTCCAGAGGCTATGAACAGTATAATTATCCACAGTTAAAATTTGCTATACAGTTCTTTATAAGCAAGCACCTTTATTCTTGAAGTGAAAGCATTACAGGGAAAACTTTAAAAAAAACTTTAAAAGAACCTAGGTGTGTACTACAGAGCTCACTAGAAGTCATAATGATTACAGCATCAAGCTCTAGTAAGTGTCAGCTCCTCAAAACCCATAACTGGGTTTTCTGTGGTTACAAGTTCATAGCTGTCTGAGTTTTAGAACCAGAACCAAGGCTAGGCAGAGCAGCTATTTCTTTATACAACTCAGTCTTTGATCTTGGCCTTCAGTAACAGATAGTTAGCAGACCAAGACCCTCTCTTCAGAGGATAGCTTCAAAAGGGTGGAGTTTTGCATAACAAGAGTGGTTAATTTGTGTTACCCTCTCCCTAGGGAATACCCCAGAAATCTACTTAACACTCATTGTCCCAAGAGTCCATACTTGTCAGGCACCTTGTCAGTATAGTCTTTTGAACTCCCAGATGTTACATCAGTCACACCTTCCCGCTATGTACAATCCTGGCCTACAATACATAAATTTAAGGTGTTTCAAGGATATTGCAGGAAATTACCATATCTGTCATACTCCCTAGGAATTGCATAGATGATCTCATTCCATTCCTTTCACTAAAACTGTGTCAGTGAGGTCTGGGTTTGTATTCACATCATTTTTCTAATTGAGGGGTTAGGAAATAATTGGTTTACACATGATTGCATCAAGATCACCTACAAAAGCTTTTATATTGTAACACAGCTATAATATATTGTTATAACCTTAATCTGTGTTCTTATTAAAACTGAAATAATTGGTAGCAAATAATTATTTCTGATTAGTCTCTCTCTAATTGTCAGTTCATGAGCAGCTTGACTTTCTTGAATTCTGTAGATGCATTCATTTGCTCAGGGGTGGGCAAACTATGGCTCGAGGGCCGGATCCGGCCCCTCAGGGTTTCAGATCTGGCCCGCAGGATTGCCCCCCACCCCATGGCGCCATGGGCCTCGTGCCACTCTGTGAAGCAGCAGCACCACGTCCCTGTGGCACCAGGGGTTAGGGGAAGGGGGCCATGCATTGCCCTCGCCACCAGACACGGCCCCCACAGCTCCCATTGGCTGGGAACAGAGAAGCATGGCCAATGGGAGCTTTAGGGGAGGTACCTGGAGGAGCGGCGAGGGCAGCGCGTGGAGCCCTGGGGGCCACAGGGATGCAGTTCTGCTCCTTTCTGGAACGGCGCAGGACCAGGGCAGGTAACGACCGTGCCCTGGTCCCAGTGTGTGCCACTGCCACCCTGGTGCCGCTTCAGGTTAGTGATGCCAGGCCAAACCCTGCACCTCTTCTGCACCCAACCCCTGTCTTGAGCCCCTGCCGCACCCCAACCCCCTGCTCTGAGCCCCCTGTCACACCTGCGCCCTGACCCTTGCCGCAGCCCTCACCTCTCCTGCACCCCAGCTTCCTGCCCTGAGCCCCCTGCCACACCCTGCACCCCAACCCCCTGCCACATCTCACCTGCACCCCAGCCCCCTGCCCTGAGCCCCCTCCTGCACTCTGCACCCCTCCCTGCACTCCAGTCCTCTTCCCTGAGCCCCATCATACCCTGCACCTCTCCTCTGCCCCAATTCCTTGCCCTGAGCCCCTTCCTGCGTACTGCCTCCCTCCCATACTCCCTCCTGCACCACAGTACCTTGCCCTGGCCCTGCATACAATTTCCCCACCCAGTTGTGGCCCTCTGGCGAAAAAGTTTGCCCACCCCTGAGTTAGCTGCTCACAAACTATTTGCTAGTTATAATTTGAGCTGTTGATTAGCTGTGACTGGAAACACAGGTCATGTGATATTGATTCTGTTCCCTCCTAGTTGGATGAGCATACTTTTAGAAGGAGGTTTTGGGTACAGATATTCATGCTGACACATTCAAAACCTGTGTTCTGCAAATATCTGCTTAAAATTCATTGTGGTCTTGTCCTCATTGCGGACTTAACTTGGGTTCAGTCGTAGGTTTCCTCTTAACACATCTGACTTTCACATATCCGTACACCTCTATCTGTGCTTCGTATCAAGGCAGCCAGTATACCCAGATTTATAGGGCAATCTCCCAATTTAGTTTATCCTGTGTATTGCTAACCTAAGATAATGGCAGTGAAAACATTCAGCCGCAGCCAGTCCCAAAAATCAGTATATGATAGTCCTCCAGTCTCCTCCCCCACACCCTCTGGAAATGTATTCCTATCTGCAATCTTGCCATCTGTCTGTGCTCTGACCCCTGACCATAAGGGATCTACCTTCATATGTCTCTGCTCGGTGTCCTTGGTCCCACCCTCCTTGTGCTATCTGCCTTTATTCATATCCATTGTTAGATAATGCAGAAAAATGCCCAGTAAGAAGCCCGTGTATCAGCATGCATTCACCTGGCTCTTTTGCAGTAGCTAGCTTGGGTGAAATGTAACTTGCTGTAATACAGTCCTTAAAGACAGTACTATCCAAATAACTCTCCATGGTAAGGCACACTCCCACTAGTGCAGAAACTAGTTTGTTGTTGTTGTTGTTGTTCTTTTTAGAGACTATTAAAATATTCTCAGAGGTCATTGAGATTCCTGGATATAGCATTAAACAGACTACCATGAGTCCGTAAGCACTGCCATCTTGCTGTCAGTCAACCAGTGGCACATTGCAATCCCATCCTGAACTTGTTCTGTATGTTGTTGAACTGCCTTTTGTCCAGTTGGCGCACATCAGGATAAGGTTTTGTCAACCACGGTGGTGAAAGGTCACCTAATATGACAGGTGGCATGGACCTCCCATCGATGACTGTGATATTGAGGGCAAGGGAAAAACATACCAGTTTGCCACATTGAAACAAGACAGACCTTTTATAATGCCGTGGTATCATGCAGCCTGTCTGTACGTCCAATCTATGTGTCCATGAATATAGCATGGTGATCCACAAGAGCCCGCACTATGATGGACTAGTATCGTTTCCTGTGACTGTATTTTCTTGAAATGGCAGGCATAGGATGGGTATATGAATGCCACCAGTTACATCTGCACAGCTCACAATGCCCATCCATTTAAAACCCACACTTATTTTAGGAATATTTCCAATTTCAGAGCATTAATTGCCTTGCAATCCTCTGACCACTGTGTCAGCTGTGGATTTGCCTACTTCAGTCTAACTGATTGTACTAAATTTATTGTTATTCTGGGGTTACCAGCTTCCACAGGGCAATAGTAACATGTTTCTCATTTGGGCGCTCTGCTTCAGGAGTGGGACTTTCCTCATATGAAAGTTCTGGACCCACTGTTGCCATCTCATTTTGCTCACACCAGTGTGTGCTTCAAGTCCAGAAGCAGAAAGCCATGATCTTCCATGAGAGATAACATGTGCTTGGTCCCTATCTCTGCCCCCCGCCACCCCCTTTCTCTTGTGCTTCTGCTGGTAAATCATTGACTTCATCTTGCACAGGCCAAAAGCAGCCTCCAAGATTATGTAGACTGCAATGTAAGCCCAGGATTTGAACTGAGGCTCAAAATGAGCCCCACTTCCATCTACAAACAAATCACAGTAATCCAGGGATCGGTCACAGGACCCCACAGGGGTGGAGGGTCTGAGTAAACCAAGACCCAGGGTTCAAGCTCTGATGCTATGCAGTGTGGATGCAACCACACTGGACTCATGCTCTGGGAGTTCACCAAAAGTATTCCATAATCCTGTGGTCTGATTTCCTTTGTCCTCTGGACAGTCCAGCTTTCCCACACTGAACCACGAGCAGTGAGCTAGAGCTGCCCCATTTTGGGAGAGTACTAGGAAGTCTGGGATGTGGGTAGTTGGACTCAGACCACATAACGAAGTGTAGACACTGGAGCCTCAGGGTGGGACCAGAGTTCTACATTTCCTAACTTGGGGTTACAAATGAATGTGGATGCTCAAGTGCTATGTTAATAAACCCAGGATCTGCTAACTTATGTTCTGTTAACCCTGGGTTTACATTGCAGTGGAGGCCTACCCTAAGACACTCACTACCGTCCCTCGGCAGCAGTTTCTTCAGAGGCACAAAAAGGAAACATTGCTTCCATAAAAATAGCATTTGTCTTTTGTTAGAATGAGCAGGATTGATGCCTTTGGCGTATAACAGCATACCACCGTGTCATCTTGGGTCCTGTCAGGATGAGAATTTCCAAGGCTTAGAGCATTTGCACTCATAATCCCTAGAGCGGGGAGACAAGTTGCTCCACAACACCTGTGAATAAGACCAGAGAGTGATGCAGTGAGTTGTGATGCTGTGAATCTCTCTCTATATATGCCCAGATAGCTGTATTGCTTATCACAGTCAGAGAGAGTTCCAGTGTGGATGGAGGTCATGACATCAGCCTGCTTATGTTAGTGTGGTGTAGCAGGTTAGGCTACCCAGGATTGCTTAAGCCGTTTTGTGTACCAAAATCCTGCCATTCCTGGGCAGGTGTCTTGGTTCCTAAAACTAGAACTCATGGATTTATTCCTGCTTTCCATATCAGGACAGAGTTCTTTGTCAGCACAAGCATCTCTATTCCTGAAAATACTGCACGACAGTCCAAAACAATGCTAGCTAGAGAAAGTAAAAGTGGTGTTTAGTGATAGCTTATAGCAGAGAAAACAGAAGTAAAATGTTGCATATTCAATCCCTGATCCATGAAAAGTTCCTTCATGCTAGCCCTATATTAATTTACAGAATGTATGTCTGTGTTTCTGCATGGTAGAAATCTTGTTTGACTCCCTAGAAACTAAGCCCAATATTGTCTCTCTCAGCTTTCACTTTAAAAATGACATACTTACAAATGATGTACTTCCCTTTTAGAGTGCTGTCAAAATTCATATTCTTTTTGATGAACATATTCTCCCATCTAAAGTTTGGAAAATTTCTTTCTTTTATGGTGTGAGATACCTATTGACTAGTTCCACTGATTTGCCTGTTTCAAACATGATTTTGATTTTGAAGTTTGGTAACTGTTAGGATTACCTCAGTCAAGAACTATTTGTATAATGTACAATTATCTTTTGGTTTGTGCTGCTTAACAAATGCAGCCACAACCTTCTGTAATTAGACCTCATTAACATGTCATTTACAGTTCACAAATACACTAGGGTCTGTATGTTTATGATTTTTAATGTAATATTCTTCATTGATCTTTAAGTACTGATACAGAAATGTTTTAAAATAACCCATGTGGGTTCTGTTTTACACAGCATGATCTTGGGAGTTATCACCAATCATTAGTAGTGAAACTGGAGATTAGGGGAGAATATTTCAATTTCTTTAGGTTATGACATTTGTTTCATTCTGTGAAACATTTTACCTCATTCATTGCTAAAGAGTTTGCTTTTAAATCTCGTTTGTTTTTTAGGAATCATGAACAAATTTTAGATGTTAGTGAATTATTTACTTTGTTCTTTTGTGCAGGTTGTTCAAGGAAGGAAATCACTGAACACTGGGAATGGCTTGAACAGAATCTGTTGCAAACTCTTTCAATCTTTGAAAATGAAAATGACATAAACACATTTGTCAGAGGAAAAATACAGGTAGCGTGGATGCAGTCATACTGAAATAAAGATGTCGACTACCAGTGTAGTTATTTCTACACAGAATTTGATTTCTAAGCAAAATATTTATACTGGTACATAAAGTGTGTAGATGAAGCCTGTTGGCTCCATCTGATTCCATTCTTTAACCTCTCATGTAATAATTATACTTCTTAAAAACCCAGCTGTGCTTCAGTAAATTTCAGTGGCAGATCAGAAATAAACACAATAGACCCCTTTTATAAATGGTTTAAACCTGTAGCGTTAAAATACCTATTTCCATGAGACAGCTATTGTATCAAATACAGCTTTGTTAAGAAGAGTGTTACTGCTTCAATTGCTGCATAACTGAATGTTTGCACAACAAAGGAGGCTTCACCCACCCACACTATGGTCCCCAAAGTAGTCTATACTAATTTGAAGGGATGAAATCACTTTTTCCCTTTTAACCTTACGTTAAAGAAGGGGTATGACATAGATTATTAGTTTTTTCCCTGTGTTGTAATTTTTCAGTTAGTAAAGAAGAATTTTTCTGTCCTTTCAATTACCAATTACTAGCCTTTCATTTAACACCTGTTAAGAAGGGTCAGACTTTATTTTTTGTCACTAAGAAAGTAGCAAGGGTGGAGTTTTTCACTTATTTGTTTTTATTTAAAATAAAACTCCCCTGCTCTAGTGAAAGTCTGTTCCTATTTACTCAAACAATATTTGTGCCTGGGAAGGGCTGGGGAAGAGGACATGGGTGCCCTATCAAGTGTGGGGTATTTGAGGTAGATTTAGTGGCTTAAAACAGGACTGTTGGAAAGCACTTTCAGGGCTGCCATTAGCCTGTTCTCAACCAGTGGGCAGCTCTACCAGCATCTGAATTGCGCTCTTCATTATGATTTTGATCCCCTTATCACACCGTGAATGAAATAGCGTGAGGTGTTTTCCATATTCTGTTGGGATAATCAAAAGAAGACCAGGTATTTTCTTGGAGATAACCATACCTTTCTCCTTGCTCCTTGTTTTGAAAGTAAAACACTATAGAAAAACAAAATGTTGTTGTTTGTATTATTGTAGCATCCAGGGGTCTTAGTCATGGACCTGGACCTCGTTGTGCTAGGCGCTGTACAAACAAGAACAGGAAGACAATCCCTGCCCCAAAGAGCTTACAAAGTAAGCTTTTCTCTCTTTTACCTTGTCTCTCTGCACTCACTAGAATTGGTTGACATTTTTCCAAAATTCAGTTTTCTACAATTTTTCACCAAAATTTGATGGAAAAAATGAAGATGCAATATTTGTGAACTTTTTTGACAAGTTGCAGTGACTTCTCCTAATAATGTAATAGTGCCGGTAGTGCTATTGAGAAATGCAAGAGTGTGCTTGATTAGTTTATCTGAGACATAAGCAAGGTAAGAGGTAAAGTCATCAGAAACTCTGGCTTGTAGGATGGAAGATAAGTAGTGAGCGGAAGGTTAGTAGTGCATTCTGAAAAGTTACGGAGAAGGGAAACTGACTTCTCTGACAACAAAGTAACTGGTCATGGCATTTAAACTCCAAAGTTTAATGTGTGATAAAGATGTCATATCTTTCGGTGGCAAACAGCCTTCATGTTTTCTTCCTCTTCAGGGCATCATCGCAGAGTACAACAAAATCAATGGTATCAAAGAGGATGATGACACAGAAAAGTTTAAGGAAGCCATAGTGAAGTTCCACAAGCTGTTTGGGATGCCAGAGGAAGAAAAACTTGTGAACTACTATTCCTGCAGTTATTGGAAGGGAAAGGTCCCCCGGCAGGGCTGGATGTACCTCAGCATTAACCACCTTTGCTTTTATTCCTTTCTCATGGGAAGAGAAGGTATGTTTTTAACAATGGCAGGTCAGTCTGGTCATCTAAGGATGAATGGGAAATCTGGTGCAGTTTATTATTGTTAATTTATTGGATACTGACAGTGTGCTGGATCCTCTGTCAGTATCCAATAAATTGTATATAAAAATTTAAATAAATATAATCCCTACCCCAGGGAGCTAACTTTCTGAACCACACCAATTGTGTAGTTCAGGTATTCAGAGAATTCAGCATTGTTGTGATACTTCTATGATTTATGAGTATATAAATATAAAAATCATATACATTGTGGAAACTATGGGATCAGTTGAAGAGCCTCATGATAAATTGCATGTACCGTATGCCTTTGACTGCTTCATTGGCACTCTGCCCCCAAACACATCTCCGTCAGGATGACTACCAATATTCCAGACCTCTGAGCAGGTTCAAATATCCTATGGACAATACATGGTACTCTGTGTCATACTGTAAAGCAAAATTTAATGGTTGTCTCTCTCAAATTGAATGATACCTGATACTATTGACAGAAGCACAGTGAAGATACCATGTAAAGTTATAATAAAGCTCAGAATAACTAACTTAATGTCATTTTGCCTCATATGAAATCCTAAAATAAAATAGTTTAACAGCTGAAATTGAATGATCGACAAACAAGTGCTTTCATGGCAAGAGATGCTGTCTATGTACAGATTTATATGAATATCCCTAAGGTCTTTTTATAAACTCAGTCTGTTTATTGTTGTCACAGTTGTTGGTACACTGAATCATCGTTAAAGTAAGGCTTTTCACAAACTTTTTCAAAATCATGACTCTATTAGTTTACCTCTGTGGATGTTAGAGGCAGTGTAGTAGGCAGCCCGTTGTTGTGCCCAGATTGCATTTGCTGATCTCATAGTGGGGCAGAGGGAAATCAGAGTCTGGGCAGACATCTTGGCAAAGAAAAGAGGCAAATATGGCCTTCATGCTCCCTCACTGTGACGGTGCACATGTCTGTGTGTAATATTTCATATATAACTCAGTTACACTGAAAAATAGGTAACAAGGAGGCCAAATTTATCTTTTTTTTTTTTTTTTTTTTGCTTTGCCAAGTTGGCTGCTCTGTTTCTGCTTTTCTTCCACCTTGCCAAGATGTAAGAAGATCTAATCTGAATTCATTATATGACACATGAAATATCAAATTGGTGAACTTATGCCCTTTCACACATAAGAGGAAAAAATGCTTTTGGGTGCCAACCTTTTTCATGATTCATTCTTGTGCTGAATCTTTTCTGTTTTCTTTGCTCAGCAAAGTTAGTGATCCGCTGGGTTGATATCACCCAGCTTGAGAAGAATGCTACGCTGCTTTTTCCTGACATGATCAAAGTGAGCACAAGGTCAAGTGAACACTACTTCTTGGTATTCCTCAATATCAATGAGACATTCAAATTAATGGAACAGCTTGCCAACATAGCTATGAGACAGCTCTTGGATAATGAAGGATTTGAACAAGACAAATCATTACCAAAACTGAAAAAGAAATCCCCCAGAAAAGTATCTGCACTGAAACGGTTGGTAACACTGACTTCTAATCATTAGGACCTCTTGTGCTTCAGTTTTCTGATAATATCCCAAAGTTTTTAATTCAAGATGTATTATTGTTTTGTGAGAGGTAGAGAGTAACTACCTGTCAGAGAGTAACTACCTCTCACTACTAGAGGTAGAGGTAGTTACTCTCTGAGAGGTAGAGAGTAACTTAAAATCACCATTTGGTCTGCCATTAAAGGTGGGTATGGAAAAATCTGCCTAGGCCTTATAGGCATGTTACCAAAGTAAAAATAGAACATTTGGGCCGGATTCTCATACCATTCTCAATTCTCATTGAGTACCATTTAAAAGGCTATTTAAAGGGGCCTTACAATACATTCGCACTTTAAGGCCCTTTTACCCTGCCAGAGCCATGTAAAGGAGTCTTAACATAAATGAGAATCAAGCCCATTTGTGTGTATATAGTCCTATAACTGGCAAAAAGATGTGGCTATAGTTAGTTGGTCCTGTCTAGAACTCATTGCTTGTAACTCTCTCACATCTTACAACAAACCAGAGCCAAAAGAGAAGTCAGAAGTGCCAAATATAATACGGAAAGTATTTCTATTTCTCTCCCTTTAGTGGTGGTATTACATTGTAGCTGAATTGCTCCTTCTTAATTGTTTTTACATTTTTAAATATATTAATGAAATGTATTGTAGTCTAGCCTATATTTTAGTTGCATTTCATTTTTTACATAGAGACAGTTGAGGTGTATTGTATCACTCTAATTATTTCTAGTGTTAAACAGTGGTAGAATATATTTAGACATTAGAACGACCTACAACAGATCTATAGACTATTTTAAGAAATTCCAATGCTGCACCAGTACCAAAATATTTACAAAGCTGTCTCATAGAAATAACTTTCCTAATAATTTGTTTTCACATTTGTGTACAGCTACGTAAATGAATTGGTTCCAAATGTATATATAGTATATAAACTGCAAAGACATGTCTAAAATGTATTTTTATGTAAATACCGTGTATCTTAAAACACTGTCTTTAGGGATCTCGATGCTAGAGCAAAGAGTGAGAGATACCGTGCACTATTCCGACTTCCCAAAGATGAGAAATTAGATGGACACACAGATTGCACCTTGTGGACTCCATTTAATAAAATGCACATTTTGGGTCAGATGTTTGTTTCTACAAATTACATCTGCTTTACTAGTAAGGAGGAGAACTTGTGTAGCCTCATTATCCCCCTTCGAGAGGTGAGTGTTAATTCTGAATATCTACAGTAAATTGGTTTACTTGTCTACCTTTAAGATGGATCCCAGCATTAATTTTCATGATGCTGGGAAGCTGTTTTAATCGCTTTGCCCTGTTGTCACATCACGGTAATGTGGTCACAGAGTAGCACCAGGTTAATAGCAACTTTAGTTTTATGCTCACACTACTATGATTCATAGGGATTCTTTCCTATTCCTCCTTCGAGCTCTCAGGATTCCTCCATCTTCCCTAGTTTATATTCTTTATACTTAAAGACCACAGCATGTTTTTGCCCTTCCAGCCAAGTGGGGGATTAAACTTCTTTAGAGGTGACCAAGGGCACATATTTCAATAAAAATTCTGTCAAATGGTAAGATTTGAATGTCAGTTTTAAACAGAAATGCTTAGTAACATCCTGGGCCAGCCTGTCCATTTTTAAATAAATGGCAACACAGTGAATTGCTTCTTATGAAAGATGGCTTTGGTTGGTATTTTAAGGGTGGAGGGAAGAGTTTTCATATAGGTGACATTAGTCATTTTTTTTTGTTAGTTTCCTATTTGCATAATTGGTGCATTGTGTGTTAGTTTTCAATTTGGTTGCCTGCAATTTAAAATCTACATTGAGGCATTTGTTTTTAAAATAAACTGCTACAGAATACTCCTGATTGATAGATGCAACCTTTATATTTTAATATTAACTTAACAGTATACTAATAGTAATTTAAGCATATTGTAATTATAAATTCTGTGTAAGTGTGTTGTGATGGGGAGAAAACTGTATGGCTTGTGTGCCTTTTGGGATGTGGAAGTTTGTTTAAAATGGTGACTTAAGTTGGAAGTAAGAGTATAACTTGCTGTAGAGCTAGGGCTGGCCGGCCCAGGAAACTTGAAATGCGGAACGAATCCTGGCTCATAGGAAGAATGGCCTATATTTTTGCCTAAGCTGATTATTTTAAGGTACTATTTTTCACAAATCACTAAGAAAAATTCAAATGCTATTCCACTGAAAACATCAAAATCCAGCTTCTCAGTGGTGTGTAATAGTGTTTCTAAATCCTGGTGGTTCACAATCAGACCTTAAATTCACAGTGCTCTGTTTACAGAGAATTTGAGGGGAGCAATGAACTGTGCCAACAAATTTAAATGGAAAATGTATTTTGGGGGTATGGGTATAAAATCCACATACCTTTGTGAAGCACTGTAGTTTCTTTTGGATGTGGAACTGGTAGCTGTTTCTGCTGTTAGCGTTGGATTCAGATGGCCTCTCAGAGGAATCAGCTGAGGGAATACATATTAACTATTTAAAGTTTTGTGTAAACTGTTGAGGTTTATTGTTCAGTAATGAACAACATTGAAAACAATAAAACTAAGTGTTTCCAGCACTAAAGCCCTTTGAAGTTAGTGGGAGGCTTTCTGTTGACTTCATGTGGCTTTGGATCAGGCCCTAAGTTCCAGCCTTTTGTGTCTTGCTAGAGCAAAGAAACCCCTTTGCAGATAGACATAAAGGATTTTAGGCCCAGTAACGTTTAGAAGCACCTGTCCTGTAGCAGCAGTCAGAAAGTAAAATTTTCATTTCCTGAGTATACCACATACTCCCATCAGCAGCCACAACATCAAGGACCAGTGCTTCAGGTGGGCGTGTGCCTGCACTTGGAGAAGGGAATAGGTGGTTGTCTGCTGGCATTAAGAAAGAAGCACATCTGCTGTGGCTTCTGCTGATGCTACAGCATCCTGGCTATAACGCAGCCAGTCTGACGCTGTGTTTATCTGTGTTTCCTCTGTGTTTAATGCCCTCAGACAGTTCTTTAAGAACAGAAAAGTAATATAGGAATATTTGTCTTTAGTTAACTTAAATATATTCTTCATGGGGCTCTTTTGCATTAATAAACAGCTGATTTATAGTTCATTGGAAAACAAAAGGAAGATGGTTGAGGAGGAGAATGGGCAATATTTTGAGACTGAGCTATGTATTGCGGTCTTTGAATGCACCTTCAGAAGAGATGTTAAATGAAAAACACATTATCTAGACCTTTTAACTAATGAAACATTAAAGTATTATTCTAATGTCTGATCGTGGATTGCTACTTAAAAAACAATTTTATCTTGAAATGCCTAATGCAGTTTTTATTACCTAGAAGATTCTGATCCATGGTATAGAAGTGATGGTTAAAAGCACTTACAGCTGTGCTGTATGCTCTGGAGAAGAGGTCTCTCTGTGAACTTGATTGATTTTGTTTTTTTAACTGCATAATCAGTAGAGCATAGAACATAAATCACACATTTATAGCTCATGTATAATTGATCAGTGAGAGTTCTATATTGTGATTTACCTTTCCGGAAGCTTGGTGAAATATTGAGCTGTGCTTTGTAGGTTTTGCTCTGAATACTGCATACAGGGTGGAGTTTGATTAGTGAATACATAATTAACAACAGACAGCCAGATAAAATCATTACAAGAAAAAAGCATCTTACCCTTCTCCAGATTTTGAAGAGATTTCTGGGGAGAGAGGATGAGATGGAGAAAGTTTTCCACTTAATGAGCTTCCTTCATTTTGTGGAAAGAAGTCCTTGAAATAGATGTCTGTATTCATAGTGGGTTGGAGGATCTGGTCTGGTGATTTAGTGTTTAAAAATTGTAAATAGTTCTTTAAGCACTTCTGCATTTATTGTCAGCAGTAAATCAGAGGTAGATTCTAGGACATGTTTATTTGCCATTAAAGCAAAAAAGCTTCCATTGTTTCAGTTTAATATGCATGTGTACTGTATTGTATGTGCTTAGAGGCTTAGCCAGCTCTTGCCTCCAGACCTTGACTTCGAATGTCTGTGTATGCTCAAGGTAACAAATTTTAGTGTTTAGCAAAATCTCCGGTTGACAAAAATTGACAACCCATTTTTAAAAAGCCACCAAATGCACTTCTGCACAGAGCTAGCATAATAAAGCATTGTCAGCTGAGGCACTGGCTGAACTATCAAAGGAACAGCTTACCTTACAAGGCTGTGATCCTCTGAAAACTTGCTGAGCCTAGTAGTGAGGAAAAAATAGCAGTTGAGGGGCACACTCTGTACCTAGCTTTCCAACTTTGAGTAGGAGAGCACTGTGTGGGCTCTAGGGAGCTCATAGGACACATGCTGTGGAAATGTGGTGGTTGTACAGAAAACCTACTTAAAGTAAAGTGCGATATAACAAACTAATGTGTGATGATCTAGAACAGAGGTGGGCAAACTACAGCACAGGGACTGCATCTGGCCCTCTAGATATTTTAATCCACCCCTCAAGCTCCTGCCAGGAAGCAAGGTTTGGAGCTTGCCCTGCTCAGGCACTCCAGCCAGGAAGAGGGGTTAGGGTCTTGCACTGCTCCCGGAAACAGCAGCACATCCCGTTTCCAGCTCCTACACACAGGGGCAGCCAGGGGACTCTGTATGCTGCTCTCACCCCAACCACCACCACTGCAGCTCCCATTGGCCAGGAACCGCAGCCAATGGGAGCTGCAGGGGCGGTGCCTGTGGACAGGGTGGTGTGCAGAGCCACCTGGCCACACCGCTGCATACGAGCTGGAGGAGGGAAATGCCGCTGTTTCTGGGAACTGCTTGAGGTGAGCAGCACCTGGAGCATGCCCTCCTGACCCCATGCCGTGTCCTAAACCCCTCCCCTAGCCCTGATATTCCTCCCATCCTCCATACCCCACGGTCCCAGCTTAGAGCACCTTCCTGAACCTCCAATTCCTCATCCTCAGCCCCACGCCAGAGCCCACACCCTCAGCCAGATCCCTCACGCCCTGAAGTTCATGAGCATTCATGGCCCACTATACAATTTCTATACCCAGATGTGGTATAGAAAGTAGCCAAAAAGTTTGCTTACCCCGATCTACAGCCCACAAAGTTGTTTCATGAAAGCAAGAGGCTTGTGTTGGAAAAGACTGTTGTTCATCTACAGCAGGGCTTCTCATCAATTTCTGTTTTCACTGTAGAGATCTTTGTTTCAATATAGATGCTGGTTTTCCAATAGGAGTAGTGATGCATGATGATGCTAGTTTTGTCTATAATAAATCGTGTACTAGAAACTGCTGCTTTGGTTCTAAAGATGATCCTTAAGATTCAGCTCTGAAAATGGTGGATATCAAGCTAACTGTTGAAAAACCATGACCAGTGGTTATTGTTTTTCCCTAGGTGTCAGTAGTGGAAAAGGCGGACAGCTCCAGTGTGTTGCCCAGCCCATTATCCATCAGCACTAAAAACAAAATGACATTCCTCTTTGCCAACTTGAAGGATAGAGATTTTCTTGTGCAAAGGATCTCTGACTTCCTTCTACAAACTACTCCAAAAACATATTCTGAAAAAGAGATTGCTGGAAGTTACAACAGTTTGGATGATGAGGTGTGTGGAAAAAATGCAATGAATTTCACTGACAGAAGGGAATTTAACTGTAGTTTCTTTGTCCATATGTGAGACATTTTCTTGACATTTCTGTGTAAAGACTGATGCTTATAAAGACTTAAGTCATTTTGCTACGACCCTCATATCTTCAGCTTACAGATTGAAATATTATGACTATGGCATCTATTTTTAGATCTGATTACCCAACTTGCCAACTGTCTCCTTGACAATGGCATTAGCAGCTGATGTGTGTCACTAGAAGCTCAGACTTTTAGTGCTGGTCATTTGCAGGCTTGTAAATAAGAGAGACAAGGTGGATGAGGTAATATCTTTTCTTGGATCAGCTTCTGTTGATAAGAGAGAGAAGCCTTCGAGCCACAGAGAGCTCTTTTCCAGTCCAGTAAGAAGAGTTTTGTGTGTGGCTTGAAGGCTTGTCTCTCTCTCAGCAACAGAAGTTAGTCCCATAAAAGATATTTCCTCATCCTTGCCCCCTTGTCTCTCTAATATCTTGGGACTGACACAACTACAACTATACTGAATACAGCTTGTAAATAAGACATTTAACTGGCCATTGAGTATCTACCATCATCTGTACAGAAGAGCAGCTCAAATTCCTGCTTCCATGTTTTAAATTACTGTTCACTTAAAGAAAAGAGTGTGGTGGCACGTTCAGTAAAAATATGATGACTGTCAACTTATGTGAGTTCCAAATTAATTGTAACTGTTGTAGCACCTGGAAGAAATGAACAGATGTTGCCTAAAACTGTCAGCTTCTATATAACTTCACTTGCCCAAGGTTAAATTTGTAATTCTGAAAATATGGATTTTTAACCTGAGCAATCTTAAATTGCTTCTCCATTGCCACCAGACTTTTACATATTTTAACAGAAAATAAATCTCTAAAATCATATGGTCCAGTTAGGAACTATCTTGCCTTTTTACTGGTTAAAGGTCATTAAAAAGATGATATGTAAGCCACTGTAAGTATACAGATTTTAGTTTTTATCAAAGGTGAAATGAGGCAGAAATCAAGCAGCCAGAGTTTAATGTCTTGTGAAATGAGTCTGTGCCATACTGCCTCAGATTGTGATCTCATCAGATCTGTCAAACCAATCAATGCTCCAAAACGAAAACAGGGCTTTGCAGGAAGTGATATTGGTAATTATGTAGATAGAGCTCTTGCTCTGAATCCATACTAAACCCTTGCCACAACTTCGTGCTAAATGGCTCTGTGCTGCTTATCATCTAGGACTTAAAACCAAAGTCATTTGTTAAAAATCCCATTTAACTTTTGTTTGTCTGTTTCTTAGTTTGTTTGATAAAAGGAGATTTGTTAACTTTAGTGTCCTGGCCAGGTCCCTACTGGATAATTATTTTCTATCTAAAATTTCTCCTGCACAGGTAGTATCAATTGACTAATATATTTGTTGTTTTCTACTGTTGTATAAAATATTGGTTGTTTAAAGGCTGCTTATCAGTAATGTATAGTAATCAATATGGAGTCATCTAAGTGCATATAATAGACACACACAAAATATTATATGTGTATATTAGTGTGTATATGTGTGTATATTAGTATATATGTATATATGAAATCAGCTTTGTAAAGTTTGTAGAATGCTGACAGTTATGGAGTCCCTTACATCCCAAATGATTCTACTTATTCTAACTAAAATATGGTTGAAATTAAAAATTGCAATCTGTTTGTGCATCTTGCATAGTTGGACGCCAATTCTGGATGAGGCACGCAAGTGCCACCATAATATCAATAATAATAATTTAGAGTCTTGTTTGATTTTGGTTGGCTTTTGAGTTTAATATTTTAGCTGTTTGTTTCAATGTAAAAGCGAGATAAGTACTATGTGTATTTTCAGCATTTCAAATTTTTCACACTTTTATCAAATTACCTTCTAAGATTTAATTAAATGATTGAGAATTTCAATGGCATGATTGCAGGAATTCATTCTAAACCACATTTGTTTTCTGTAAAAATTTTCATAGAGTCAAATATTGTGAAAAGATACCATTGTTGTTAGCCAAGATTTTAAAAAATGACTAGCGATCATGGATACCTCATTTTTGAGGTGTTCAACATAAGGCTCCTTAAAGGGGACTGATTTTCAGAGTAGAGCCGTGCCAGAACTGGAATTCGTATTCTGCAGAAATTTCTCATTTAAAAAAAAAATCATTCCAGATCGGAACAAAGAATGGGAAATGCAAAATTTTCCATGGAATGGAATATTGAAAAATTTGATTTTGAGAGAACTGAAACAAAATTTTTAGAAAAATTCTGGGCAGGGAGATGGCCATCTGGGAAGTCAAGCTGCATACCCAGTAGTGGGCTGGCAGGAAACCGCCAAACATCTTTATTCTGTCAAATTAGCATTTTGTGATGGAAAACTTGCAGCACTTGCTCAGAATTGGGCCTCTTTAAGGTGCCTCAGGTTGGGCATTTAAAGTTACTAATAACATTTTAAAATATTGGCCATTGTGAAATTCCTCTGCTTTTTTAATAAAAACAAGAAACAGAAAATTCTGTTGTAACTGGGAATTGCTATACAGCTGTTAGATGAGTCATTTTATTGTCTGCAGAAATTAATGTAGAATGTCTTTGGGTTCATAATTTTTAACAATCATGCCTTTGCAACTTCAAATATATAATCTTAGTCACCTGATAAATTAGAACCATATCAGTTGTATGGTTAGATTTTTGATGGTGTGAAGTAAATGTTTAGAACTGATCTGATTGGAAAACTAAAAATTCATTTCACTGTTTGAAATTAGTTTAATTTCTGCTGCCAGATGCTTACCCTTGAGTTGCACCTTGGAGATCTGATTTCCTCAAACGGAATTGGTTCTTAGGATGCAATAATTTTGGTGCAGTACAAGCGAAATTCTCCATCTCTCACCCATGAACAGCTTGTGGCTGTTGGTTTTTACAGGTGTATTCAAGACCAAGTAGTATAGTTTCCTCCAGCCCTCAAAGAAGTCTCAGCTCTGAAGCAGATGGAGAGCGACAGTTCAATCTCAATGGCAACAGTATTCCAACAGCAACACAGGCTTTAATGACAATGTATCGACGGAGGTCGCCTGAGGAGTTCAACCCAAAATTGGTAGATCTCACTGCTGTTTTTGTAAACTGTACCAGATTAGAAAAGTGTTCTGATTTTTTTAAAATGAAGTTTTTTAAAAGCTAACATTCCAGAATGAGTTAACTTTTCCCTCTTGCTGACCAAAGAGTTTGCACTGCCAACCACCTGCAGATGTGGTATCTTTCAGAAAATAAACTGCTAGTACTTTAGTAGCAGAATTTCCCCATAATGCATGCCAAAACTCAAAAGCTTTTCATGCAATGTGATAATGTATTTAAGATTTGGGGACAACTTCAGGACATCCTTTCCATAACAGTTAAAGATCTAATACCATGTTGTGTAGGTTGTTATAGTGTTTTTCCTGTGGCTCTGGTCTCTATTTTCAAGATTAATTAGAGCAAGATGTGCTGGGGAGAAATAAGAAATGGGAGAGAACAACACACTGAAGTTAGAGAATCAGATTATAGCTAGACTACTTCCTCCCGCCTATCCCTAATAAAGTTAGTTATGGGGTTTGGGCACTTTTTTTTCCTTCTAACAGTTAATGCATCCAAAATGCTACTACACAACCTCAGAACTTATTTATTTTTAGGCAAAGGAGTTTTTGAAAGAACAAGCCTGGAAGATTCACTTTGCTGAGTATGGTCAGGGTCTCTGCATGTATCGGACAGAGAAAACAAGAGACCTTGTACTGAAAGGCATTCCAGAAATCATGAGAGGGGAACTTTGGCTGCTGCTTTCAGGTAGGTTCTAGTTTAGAACCTTGTTATAGGTCATGAGCTATTTGTATGAGAGATGGCACTGAGCTGAATTTGCAAATATATTTAGGCTCCTAAAGGTGCAAGAAGGCACCTAGTAGGATTTTCAAAACCAACTAAAGCAGGTTAGGTGGCTAACTCTCATTGAAGTCAGTGGGAGTTACATTTCTAACCTGATTAAGGTGCTTTTGAAAATCCCAGAAGTGCCTACCTGCATCTATAGGCACCTAAATACCTTTGAAACATCTGGCCCAGTGTACTTAGTGCTACACAAAATGATACCAGTCCATACCCTGAAGAGTTTACAGTGGTTTGAGGTCTCAGAAGTGAAAACTAAAAACTCTCAGCAAGTAGAGGAGCATATTTGACAAGAGCAGGTCGAAAAAAGAAGTTGCAGGTCTCTTCAGAGCAATGTTATAAACAAAGTATTCACTGAACCTGGACCCAGTGAAACTGCCAAGTGGTTAGTAAGTTTTGACCAGGTTAATTTGTGAGGGCATCTTGATTCTGTCACTCATATACAATGAGTGTCGTTAAGATTTTGTCATAGTTTTTTTTTGATAAAAGTAATGGACAGATTGCAGGCAATAAACAAAAATTCACAAGAATCAGAGGGGTAGCCGTGTTAGTCTGGAATAGCAGAAGTGACAAAGAGTCCTGTGGCACCTTAGTTAGTCTTTAAGGTGCCACAGGATTCTTTGTCACTTTAAAAATTCACAGAAGCCTGTGACCTGTCTGTGACTTTTACTAAAAATAGGTTGGGGTGGGGGGAGAGAGACTAAAATCTCCAGCCCCCACTACCTGTGATGGCAGCTGACAGTTCTTGGGGCCTGTCACACCCAGCAGTTGACAGCTCCAGGGCAGGTAGCTTGGAGTTCTGGGGCTCTCACCGGCTGTGTTGGCCGAAAGCTGCAAGATCCCCACCACCCACAGCAGCTCAGAACTCCAGGGCCCGTCACCTATGACAGTTCAGAGCTATCCGGCTCGCAGCAGCACAGCTTCAGCTCCACTGCTCCA
This sequence comes from Dermatemys mawii, assembly GCA_007922305.1. NCBI lineage: Eukaryota > Metazoa > Chordata > Testudines > Dermatemydidae > Dermatemys > Dermatemys mawii. Next base: position 71,095,467 of record ML677326.1, read on the forward strand.
GGGCTTAGTGCTGAAGAAGAAAATGTCTCAGAGGTCTCTGAAAGTCATGGAATCCATGACTTCTGTGACCTCCATGACAAAATCTTATCCTTAATAATGAGTAATAATATTTTGTGCTTTGCAGCTGGAACATGTCTTTAAAATAAGGATAATACTGTGTGTTCACACAGGTGCTGTGAGGATTGACTGAACGATGTTTTAAAAATTGCTCTGAAGATGAAAAGCTCTATAGAACCAGCAGCTATCCTGTAAATGACTTAGAGGTAGATGTGAGTGGTTATCATGATAGTCTGCAGGTGAACAGGGTGCCCGTCAATAGGCTAGCTGCGCTACCAGTAGCGTACAGACAGTTCCCAGTCTGTGGAGAGACACTGTGGTGGTGGTGGCGGCAGCTGTTGAAGCTCCACTGCTGTTCAGGATGCCCTTCTGAATGCAAGGGTTTTTTTCTGTCTTTTATTTTATCATTATGTGAAACTGCTTTTTAAAATGTACCCAAGGGAAAAGGCAACCAGCTGGTATTTTTACGAGTGCCAGCCCAATTTTATCCTCTTTAAAATTATAACATTTTAAATGTATTTTCAAACTTTGTTTTTATTTTAAAGTTTCCATTCAGGATGTCTGATCTAAGGGAACAAAATAAAATAATGTGAGTAGACTATGTCTCTTTGCCCTTACTTGATTATCCTACTTCATTGTTGTTGCTCTCTCCTCCCCCTAGGAGCCATTAATGAGATGGCCACCCACCCTGGTTATTATGAGGACCTTGTGGAGAAGTCTATGGGGAAGTATAACCTTGCCACAGAAGAGATTGAGAGAGATTTGCACCGTTCTCTCCCAGAGCACCCTGCATTCCAGAATGAGATGGGTATTGCTGCCCTGAGGAGAGTATTAACAGCTTATGCTTTTAGAAATCCAAACATAGGCTATTGTCAGGTAATTGAAATGTCTTGCCATCCTTTCAAGATATAGAATTCCCATTCCTGTCCTTCCCCCCCCCCCCCCCCGCAATCAGTGGCTGCATGCTAGTGTACACAGCTGATATATTTGGTAACACACATGAACATTTAGGTTCCCGATTTGTTTGCACAAAGCCCTGATCCTGCAAAGAGTTGCATTAGTACAGACTCATGCATCTACAAGTGATTCTCAAACTCTTGCATTGGTGATCCCTTTCACACAGCAAGCCTATGAGTGTGGACCCCCCACCCCCATCAATTAAAACACATTTTTTATATTTAACTTTATTATAAATTCTGGAAGAGAAGCAGGGTTTAGGGATGGAAGCTGACAGCTCGTGATTCCCCATGTAATAACCTTGTGACCCCCTGAGGGGTAACGACCCCCAGTTTGAGAACCCTGGATGTACACAGAGTCCTCTTAGCTTCAACTGGACTCTGTACAGGAGTCTATGCTAGTATAGCTGTTTGCAAGCTCAGGTACCAGAGGCACAACAGGTTGTGCATACTGGTTTGTATATGCAGATTTGTGTGCCCATAAATATAGTGGCCAGGGTAAGGATGACTAAAGATCTGTCTCCAAGTGCATCTAATTAAAATAATACTCAGAGAAGGTCAAAATGAACTCTTAATAAGGGAGGTTATGAGGCTGGATCCTGAAAGTCCTTTTAGTAACATTTTTGCTTTGTTGCACAGCTTCTCTCCTCATTCATATTACTCATGGGCTAATACCCCCACCTGTGGAATTCAGCAGCAGTCCACTGTTGTTGCTGGAGGCTCCAGGATTAAACTCTGCCCTTCAGCTCAGGACGAGACTCACAGATTTTCTCCTTCCAAAAGTGGAGCAAATTGGTGGCTCAGTTTCTTCAGACCATTTTGTTTTAAAACCTTTACTTGGTTTTGTTTTCAGGCAGTTATTGCAGCACTTCTCTGCCCCGAATCATGCCTGGCAAAGCTGTCTTGCAAACACTGGCTTAAATCTAATCAGTGCTCCCTTTGTGAGGCAGGACTTAGGCTCTACAGAGGGTGGATGATGCCCTGCCTGTGGCCAGTCAGTCTACCCTTGCACTACTAGAATCAGACTGGCGTATCAGGTTCCCACCTTGTCCTGAGAAGCCATGACTCCAGTGCAGAAAAGAGCATCTAAGGACAAGGAGAAAGCTCAGGGGGTTGGTCAAAGAACAGATCTGGGCTGGACAGAGCAAAAACCCTGAAAGGATCCAGAGTTCCCCCACCCTGCAGCTCTCTGGGGAAAGAAACAGGGACTCTTACTCGCACTGTACATAGGGATTATCATGACACTGTGGGATAAGTTTTGCAAACCCCAGAAACTCCCAAGAAGCAAAAGCAAGTGTGTCCTTTGCAAGTATTGTTAATGAACAAATGAGGTGAAAATCAGGGGTAAGACCCCTTCCCCTTTGCCTTGTCCCCTGAGGGAGTGTTTCCTAGAGCTCGTCTCCCAGGAGCACAGTGCTCTGTATCATCCCCACTGCCTCTCCCTCACCCTTCAGCACGTCCAGGCATGCAGAGAAGGCTGCTTTTCCTGTGCAGCTCTGCCTCAAGCTGCAGACTGGTCTGGGGAGCATGTATGAGCCTGAGGAAGATTTGCAAACTCATCTTTTGGTAGGAAGATGCTACTGTGTTTGTTCCCAGATAACTTCTTAGTTCATAAAGCTCTTGCTTTCTGTGGAGGGAATTTTAAATTCCTGGCTGTTATGCTACTTTAATAATTAAGCTCCATCCCCACTTCTGGGATTCACTGTTCACTACTTCCCATGAGTAATGAATAAGGAGAGAAGCTGTGTGTGCAACAAAATGAGAAATTTCTCACATGATTTTCTTTTTTGTTAGCTTCTCTCTGAATTCAGCCCACACTGGTGGTGTAAAAATATAATTGAAAATTTTCTCCAAAGGGAGACTCGTACATATAATGTCTTAAGGTTAAATTAATATAGTGTGTCAAGTTATCTTACACTCCAGCAACCAACTGTTAGTGTTATCTGAAGCCGTGGAGGAGCTCTTTTGGTAACTTGAGCAGAAGGTCGGAGCTTAATCTAGCACATTGGACTGCCTCCAAACTCCACATGAAAGGGGCATTGGTCCATGAGTAATGAATTCAGAGAGAAGTTGCTAACAGAAAATCATCAGGTAGGAAACTTTGCATTCCATTTCAAGGAAAAGCTGCTTCTACTTCAAATGATCCTTTATATATTAGTTGCGTCAAAACCTTCCAGAACCACCTTTTTGCCATGGTTGCAAGCAGTGTTATGGGGAAAACAACAATATATCACATAAGCTATAGTGGAGTGCCTGCTCTGCTGTAGCTAAGGTTGAATAGCTGTTTCTCTTTAAAGCCTGGAAGTATCATCCGATCACAGTTGTTAGAGGACAGGACTTTGAGCAGGTGACTTTGCGTGGTCACCTTTTAGCTCTTTGTGCCTTAGCTTCCCTGATTGTAAAATGAGAATAAAGCTTGTTGATTTTATAAGAGTGTTGTGAGAATTAATCACTGTAAAGCACTTCAGTGTCCCTGAATGAAAAATGCAGAGGGAGATGCAAAGCATTCTAACCATTATTATCATTAATTCATGAAGAATAAATCACTCAACATTGCCTGAAGTATCTTTAATTAAAAGAAAATGATGGTAGGACAATGAACACCAGAACGGTAGTAACAGAAACACACTTGTAACCCTGGCCCCCACAGTCAGGAGTGAGATTATAAGCAGTCTTGGGTCATGGTATTAAAGTACATTTTATTCTTTCACAGACATAGTGACAGTTATAGTAATTATCCAAACTCTAAAGCATTATATAAATAGTAAACAAGACTAAAGAGAAGAGGATAGTGTATGACAGCATCCTAATGAAGTATTGGTGGGTGTTGGGAAGGGATGAGTATACATGAATTGACAGGCCTTGAAAAGGGATCTGAATTTCTTAGTTTTTAACTGAGAACTACATATTTTAAATATTTAATTTTCATGTTGGGAGTTTTAAAATGTAATGAAATAACTTTAAAAATGTGTTTATTCTGGGACAGTCATATAAAACAAGCTGGTATTGTACCTGGCCACCATCTGTCATCTCTCCTACTGAGTTAGGATTTAAAATAACCATTCTGTTCCTCAAGATTCAGACTCTGACATGGAAATATTATAAAAGTCATTTTTTCAGGCCTTCTGACCTTGATAAGGGAAATTAGGCACTTAAAATGACTGAGAGCAAACAAACACAGCAGCATTGTGCTAGCCATTTGTGTAAGATGGAGGAAATAGGTTACCAGCAACCTTGCGCCCATCTTCCTCCTTCCACACACAGACTGGGCACACTTAGTCCTTCTGCTCAAGACTGGCACCACTACAAACATTTGCCTCCTCAATGGAGGGCATGAACGCCATTGGTTTTGTTTTGCACTGGCAGAAGGCCTGGGGTATGTAGACTGCATCCTTGCAAAAAATGGTGCAGAATCTGCATTCCCCATGACTCCAAGAGACATTGTGACCGAATGAGGCACAATTCCTTCAGCAGGTCGCCTGGAGCAAATGCCCCTCCCCCAGTACGACTGAGAGGCACAGCTGAACCCTTGAAGAATGAACAATAAACTGTGCAAAGAAGCAATAACATCCAAAGTCTCAATTCTCAAATGTTTTCCAGAAGCATCTCATTAGGAAAACATTGTTTGCTGTACTTACAGAAGAATTCAGACTGCTGAATACAGCAGAATATATAATAATTCTAAGTGACGTTTCTTCAGAGTAGATTCATGGCTAATATCTGACCTAGGATAAATTCGTATCTATTCAGACATTATAGCACTGGATATGGCAAGAGAATTTAGAAATGACATCTAGTGATTTATTTTCTTCATTCTTGTAGGCCATGAATATTGTCACTTCAGTACTACTTTTGTATGCAAAAGAGGAGGAAGCTTTCTGGCTGCTTGTGGCTTTGTGTGAACGCATGCTGCCAGACTACTACAATACAAGAGTTGTTGGTATGTTAAGGGGATTGTTTTTTCTAAAAAGTTCTTAAATATCTAGAAGGCTGTTCTGTTAATTTTTTTATGTTGAAATAACCGAATGGTCAGCACTGCAAACAAATGAGAGAATAAAATGGCTAGTTCAGAAGTTTGGAAGAAGCTACCTAAGTAGATATTCTGCTCAATGTTAGTTCTTCACCTACTTGAGGTAAAACAGAATTCTACAATAGACTCGACTTGACTTGATTTAGATTAAAAAGAGCAGAAGGAAATGGGAGGCTAAAATTTTAAGTATAGAGAACAGAGGATAAATATAATTACCAAATGAATGTTGGTAAAGGGGCAGTGTTGAGCAGTTTACAGGAGAAGGTTGTATTACCACTCACCTCTAGGTTGTTGGTTTGAAAGGACATTAATAACTGAAAGCCTTTACTGTCTAATGACTGGCTGTTGGCTTGCATGAAATAAGTTGATGCTTTCAGTCCACTTCCATCACAAAAATCACTGTTACTGACACTTGCTAATAAACATACCGATGACTGAGCTTACCCAATCAGTCCTAGAGGTAGTGGTGTGGAGATGCTTGTATTTGCTGTTGGCTGTGTGGTGTGCATGTTCTGTAGAAGCTCTTAAGCTTTGTGCCACCACAGGGAACTTTTTACAACCACTAAATTTGCCTTAAAAATAAAAAAACCTAACAAACTCTTCTTCTTCCTCCCCCAATATTGCCTCTCCCACCTCAAACCCTGTGATGCTGAGAAGTAGAATTCATCCACTAATGGTGTGTGCTTTATTTACACGTGCCAAAGGACGGGTTTCAGAACAAGAAAAAAACTTTGTTTCCTTCTTCTAGGCTCTGTATTTATTACATTTGTTTTCTGTGTACAGTAGACTCTCGATTATCCAGGATTGGGTTAACCAGGATGTGGATTAACCAGGATGTCAAAAATTAAAAAAAAATACACGTAACTCGCACTGCCAACTCTGGCTTTGGCTTTGTTGCCGCCTCAAGTACCGGAAAAAAAAACAACCCACCAGAGCGCAGGGCAGCCAGTGAACCAGTACCCCCTCACCCCGGTGCAGGGTAGCTGGTGAACCAAGCCCCCACCCCCATATTTCCTATGGATGGTGATTATCCGGGATTTTATTAACCAGGATTAATTTTTTCCCTATCATCCTGGATAATCGAGAGTCTACTGTAATAGTGTTTTGATTTTTTTTTTTTGGTACATATCACAATTTAATAACAGGGAAGAATTTATCCTTTGTCTGGTGGTAAGGAAATATATATTAGTATCTTGGAGAATGTTCTTATAATATTTTCCCGAGGTGGATATAAATGTGTATTCATTTGATCCTAAATTCCTGTGTGCCCAATGTTACTTATTTCCAACAGGAGCTCTGGTGGATCAAGGTGTTTTTGAAGAGCTGGCCCGGGACAATGTTCCACAGCTTTATGACTGCATGCAGGACTTGGGTGTTATCTCCACCATTTCACTGTCCTGGTTCCTCACGCTCTTCCTCAGTGTAATGCCATTTGAAAGTGCTGTGGTGGTTGTGGATTGTTTCTTCTATGAAGGAATAAAGGTGATATTCCAGTTAGCTCTTGCTGTGCTGGATGCTAATGTGGACAAGCTGCTGAACTGCAAAGATGATGGAGAAGCAATGACAGTCCTGGGAAGGTATTTATTGAACAAAAACAAAGCTCTGCTTCTGGTTTTAGTGCATTTAACATATTTACCAAGAAGCTGCTGATGTCTTTTAGATGCTTGTAATTCTTTTTGTCTGTAACAGGAGCCTTCATCAAAAAAGGCTTTTCATATATTTCTGAGCGACCCTATCTATTTATCTAGGCCTGGTATTCACCTAAAAAGTAGATCAACCTAGCTACATCACTCAGGGCTTTGAAAAATTTTGCACCTTGTGTGATGTATTTAGGTTGACCTAATCTCCACTGTAGACTCGGATAGATCAATGGAAGATCTACTGCCTCATCGAGATGTGGATTAACTTCATTGATGGGAAAAACCCTTCCATTGATGTAAGAAGCATCTATACGACGGCACTACAGATGCAACATTGTACCTGTGCTGCTGAAGTGTTGAGTATACCCCCAGGGCAGTGGTTCCCAAACTGGGGTTCGTGAACTCTTGGGGATTTGTGAAATGTATCAAGGGGTTCTCAGAAAAAAATTCTGTAATGGCGGACAGAGCTGTCCCTCAGCATCCCAGGCATGGGGGATGGCAGCCTGCGCTCCGTGACCGTGACTTCCGGACAGAACAAGTTTAAGCTTTGCTGTAATTGTACGTTGTTTGCCTGGACTGCTCAAGACCCAAATGCTTGTGGGAGGAACTCTTTAACTGAGGTGGGTTCTTAAATGCTTTCATGCTTTTTCATGTCTGGTACTCCTAGATGAAACACGTAGGAGGCTTAATCAAAGTGATACGAGCTACAAAAGTGAAATCTTGCAAGAGTGTTTCCATTTTCATAATGTAATAGATAATGTAATAATAGTTTGTAATAAGCATGTGATAAAAAACAAGATCACTGCTTCTATCATTTATGCTGAGGTAAGGGAGAAAATACCTGGAAATACTCATTTTTAGGAAGGGGTTCGCGAGATTTGATATTTTCGTGAAAGGGGTTTGCAGGTTGTTAAAGTTTTGGAACCACTGCCCTAGGGGGACAAAGTTTCAGAAAATTACAGCCACCTTAAAAGCCTATAAAGGTGAAGCAATTAGGAGTGTTACCCTCAGTTATGCACAACTGCTCCTATTAGCCAGGCTCAAACAACATTTTTTTTTCCTTTTGTAGTTTCTAGAATATCCTTCTTGAACATGTCTTATAGGGCTCTTCAGCGGGTCTTGGTTAGATATCTGGAATTTGTTACTTCGTCCTTCCGACTGTTAACTTTTAAGTGCATTTAGGGAAAATACCTGAATTCAAGGGTAGCTATTATTGGAAATAGACTTTCCAGAGAACGCAGTAGATCTAGAAAGGTTCATGAAGGGATAAAAACATGAGGCAGGTTAGTAGACTTGGATGAGTCATTCATTCTGAACTAAAGTTACTTTATGTAACCTTGAATGATGCATTTGATTTCCTGACATTTTGTGTCAGTGTTTAGATTTCAAGGTGCTGCTGAATCAGGCGCATTAATTTTTTACAAGTGAGACTCAGGGTAATTTATAGCCAGGCATGAGTGGTGATATGATGCGTGTTGGTTTTTTAATTTACTTGGTATTTTTTTTAAAAAAAAGCTTTGGTCATATCCTCTCTCCTCTCAGAACTAAGCCCCAAACCTTCCTGAGGAGTTATGAAAGGAAGTTTTTTGTGGCCACAAGGTGATTTAAAGCAGCTACACTGGCAGTAAGGATAAGCACTTGATACTTTTAACAGCCGGGTTTTGGAGGATGAGAGAGTTGGGGGTATTGAGAATCAAGTACACTACCCCCTGTTCCAATAGGAATGAGGTGGAATAGTGCCCCACACATCTTTATTTGTATAAGGCCACTCAAACAAGAATATTTCAAGACTCTATTTGGGGAATCAGTAGCAAATTGTGGACATCTTACTGTGATCAGATGGATTTTATAAATCTCTTGATAAATGTGGTTTAGGTAAATAACTAATGCAGCTCTGGGGAGAAATGGAGTGTTACGAATTGGCAGAATAGTTATCTTTGTCCAAATCACAGACTAATAGAGTAGTTTGATCATATTTACGTAAAGTCAGTCTATATGTAACCCTGATACTATTGTTCTGGAAAAAATGTGTCCCATGTTTTCTCATTTAGTTTTTTTTTCTTCTCTCCCAATCAGGTATTTGGACAGTGTGACTAATAAAGACAGTACTTTGCCACCAATCCCTCACCTTCACTCATTGCTCAGCGATGATGTAGAGCCTTATCCTGAGGTAGATATCTTCAGACTCATCAGAACTTCCTATGAGGTAATTTAGGATTTTGTCTAGAACTGGCTTGAGGACAATAATTCTGTTTCATGAAGGATTTTGAGATATTGAAATTTGGCTTTATTTTGAATGAGAGCAAAACCCCAAAATGTTCAAAATACTCCTTTGGATAACTTATTGTTCTGGATCAGTCAAAATGTTTCATTCTGATGTAGACTTATTTTATTTTATCTTTTAACATGTAATATAATACAAAATTGCTTCAGAACAAAAAAATCAATGCTTATGTTCCCAAAACATTGAAACAGAATTTTCCAACAGAAAATGGTTCGGTCAGTTTTTCTAACCAATTCTAATTTTGACATAGGCATAAATAATGCAGAGATGGAAAACTTCTGGCAAAAGCCCCAATAACAGCATAATTAGTTAATGTTCATAAAGTGCATAGTAAAGTCCAAGAAAAAATAGACTAAAACTTTGCACATCAAAAGACTAAGGATTTTTGTTTAATCCTTAAATTAAATGCCTGGTGCTTAATTTTTAAACGCTGATTCAGGACCAACAATGGGAGCACAAACTCTTATTGGGAAATTCATTGGTTCTTTTCTTCCCTGTGCCATGTAGAACTAATGAATATTTTAAATAAAAATGTAGGATGATCGTAGCTATCTAAAACCCTGACAGGTATTTCAGATACCTTCCCTATGTTCTCCGTGTCTCAAAAAAAAGAATTACTTTTGAGCTATGTGAAAGGCACCAGAAATCAGCTGCAGGCTTTAGCAACAGAATCGTAGAATATCAGGGTTGGAAGGGACTTCAGGAGGTCATCTAGTCCAACCCCTGCTCAAAGTAGGACCAGTCCCCAACTAAATCATCCCAGCCAGCGCTTTGTCAAGCTTGACCTTAAAAACCTCTAAAGAAGGAGATTCCACCACCTTCTTAGGTTACCCATTCCAGTGCCTCACCACCCTCCTAGTGAAAAAGATTTTCCTAATATCCAACCTAAACCTCCCCCACTGCAGCTTGAGACCATTACTACTTGTTCTGTAGTCTGGTACCACCTGAGAACAGTCTAGATCCATCCTCTTTGGAACCTCCTTTCAGGTAGTTGAAAGCAGCTATCAAATTCCCCCTCATTCCTCTCTTCTGCAGACTAAACAATCCCAGTTCCCTCAACCTCTCCTCATAAGTCATGTGCTCCAGCCCCCTAATCATTGTTGTTGCCCTCCGCTGGACTCTTTCCAATTTTTCCACATCTTTCTTGTAGTGTGGGGCCCAAAACTGGACACACTACTCCAGATGAGGCCTCACCAATGCCAAATAAAGGGGAATGATCATGTCCGTCGATCTGCTGGCAATATTCCTACTTATACAGCCCAAAATGCCGTTAGCCTTCTTGGCAACAAGGGTACACTGACTCATATCCAGCTTCTCATCTACTGTAACCCTAGGTTCTTTTCTGCAGAACTGCTGCCCAGCCATTCAGTCCCTAGTCTGTAGCAGTGCATGGGATTATTCCGTCCTAAGTGCTGAACTCTGCGCTTGTCCTTGTTGAGCCTCATCAGATTTCTTTTGGCCCAATCCTCTAATTTGTCTAGGTCCCTCTATAGCCTATCCCTACCCTCCAGCATATCTACCTCTGCTCCCAGTTTAGTGTCATCTGCAAACTTGTTGATGCTTCCTCCAGATCATTAATGAAGATGTTGAACAAAACCAGCCCCAGGACAGACCCCTGGGGCACTCAGCTTGATACCGGCTGCCAACTAGACATGGAGACATTGATCACTACCTGTTGAGCCCGATGATCTAGCCAGCTTTCTGTCCACCTTATAGCCCATTCATCCAGCCCATACTTCTTTAACTTTAATTCTTTAGTGAATTCCACATTGAGGGTGAATTAAATCTGAGGGTGAGAGGATTTCCCCCTATCTAGTGATGTAAGAACACAAACTGGCAGTGGAGAGGGAGAGATTTATGTAAAGCTGCCATCCCATTTTGCCTTCTTTTGAATCCCACACCATTTCAGAAAGCTTCTATGGCCTTGACTATATTTAGATGAATAAACTGGCCTCATGCAGAGCCACAATCTGTCTTTTGTGGATGTATGTAGTACAGAAGTTTGTAACTCTTTTGAGTTGAACAGAAACTTACAGAAACAAGGTCAATGTGTCCCTAGTGTAATGGCACTGATGTCAGGGGAATTGTACCAGAGATAAACGTGCATCTTTTTTTTTGTGCTCTATTTGACTGTAGAAACATGAGAGAGAAATTTGATGTAAATATCAGGAAATCTCCAGCTGCCATTGTGTTAACATTTATTTACTGTATTTTTAGTATTTTAGCTTATCAGAGGCACATGGATAACAATGTAACCCTTGTCACTTGCCTTTTATTAAAAGCTGTAAAAAAAAAAATAGCAAGATGTACAGTGAAAGGTGACTGTTTTTCCCTTTGGACTAAGGGATATAATATGCTTTTTGTTCCAGAAGGAAGGCAGACTCTAGCTGACCAGCTATCCCATGACACTTGCCTTGGGGGAAGGGAGGAGAGAATGATGAATCGGAGAACTCAGTGAGGGAGTACTATTAACTGAAGCATAATATTTAGCCATTTACCACACTGCTGTGATCTTATCCAATCTCATAAGCTAAGGCAGGTTGGACACTTGGATGAGAAATCTCTAGTGAAAACTCAGGTGCTGCAGGAAATAGTGCTGGCAATTCATTGGTAGAACTCTTCCCAGAGTCCATATTGAACCAGTGCAGTGCTGTAGCATGGTGGATGAGGCAGGAATAGAACATTATACCTGTAAGTTTGGGGTGGTGGTGGTTTTTTTTGTTTGTTTGTTTTTGTTTTTTTACAGTGACTTCCCACTTACATATCCATTAATGCATTTTATTTTCCTAATGACTTTCTTCGCTATTATCAGATGTTTTGCATTTTAATAAATCCAGCATCTCGTTTTATCTGATCCTATAATAAAGTCACAATCCACAGTGTTTGGTATTACTCTGTATTACTATAAAAGTAATTGCAATCTTGCAAACTTGTTGCACAATTGAAGAGCTGGGGTAGCATTTCCAAAATCGCCTCAAGTCCCATTTTCAAAAGTGACATGGGACTCGTTGACTTAAACAGGGACTTTCTCTCTTAAGTGCCTGTCATTTTTTAAAATGGGTCCTAGGCTCCAAAGTCACTGGGTGCTTTTGAGAATCTCATTCTTGGCTGCTTTTTGCTTTTTTCTTTTTTTTTTTTTAAGATTTCCATACTTTCACCCGCACTTTCGTGTTCAAAAATACTTGTAACTATTTAACTGGGCTCCTTAACTGTCTGTTTTTCAAAAGGTTTCCAATTTTAATTGGAAAATTAACAAACAAAGCAGGGAAAACATCCTGCTACTTCTAAGGTGATATGTAGAAGAACAGATGATATAGGAATGTCACAGTTTTAGCATATTTGATTGCCCAGGAATGTATTAACCGATCCTGATGTAGTAAAGTTGATATCCCCACATTTCCTCTCTCTGGAATGCATATCACAATCTGATGCACTGGTAGCAGCAGGCTCCTTCATGACTTTTATATGTGGCACCCTAGGAAGCTGGCTTTATTTCTTGTGCTAAAAGCTGTCCCTGTGTTTCTTCAAAGGACATATTTCAGAGATTTTCATGTTGGGAGAAATCTCTATTGATAGTGCATAGAAACAAATCTATGGGACAGAGTTTTATGGACGTGAGAACATGAGCCAGTGCTATAGGTCCATTGAGTGACAAGTACTGTTCTCAGTATTATACTTTTGCCCTCACTCTTTCACCTAACATGCAGGTGTAGCATATTAATGTTCTTTGGGAGTTGCGCATATGTTGAGAAGAGAACTTTGGTCTAATGGCTGGAGCCCTGGACTAGGATTCAGGAGACCTTGTTTCTATCCTTTCTCTGCCACTGACCAGCTAAGTGACCTTGGGCAAGTCACGTCACTGATCTGTGCCTCAGTTTCCCCACCTGTAAAATGGGAATATAATGAAACTGACCTCCTTTGTAAAGCACATTGATCTCTTCAGATGAAAAGTCCTATAAAAGAGGTAGATAGGTATTAACTTATGAAAATGGCACTTAAGTTTTTAAGTCATTTAAGCACTCTTGAAATCTTTATCCATAGTATGAATTTCGTTCCTCGTATTTGGATTTAGACAGTTGTTTGGTAATATATGAATTGCTATATCAGATCAACGCAATGTTCCATGTAGCCCAATATCCTGTCTCCAACAGTGGCAAATAACAGATGTTTCAGAGGAAATTGGAAGTAATGCTGCATTAATAGCTGTGAAGTAACCTGCCTATAGGAGAAGTTTCTTCCCAAGTGAACTTCTAACTGATGAGCATTATGCCTTAAAACATAAGAGTTTATATGCCTTCTGAAATGCTTGGGGGCACATGGAAATGAAATGGTGGAGGAAAAGAAAATCTAATGACAAATTCCTGAAAACTCAGTTGTTTACAAGTCATATGTTTAGAAAAATGTCTTTAATGTCACAGATTGTCTTTAATTATCGAAGATATTCATCTTACATAATTTCTGAACACTTACAGAATGAATTGTTTGTTTTCTTTTTATGCATAAAAAAATAAAAAACCAAAGTATTCCAAGTACTAGCGCACAATTGGAAGGATCCATTTTGTCTTTCTTTTTAGAAATTTGGAAGTATACGAGCAGATCTGATTGAACAGATGAGATTTAAACAAAGACTGAAGGTGATCCAGACTCTTGAAGACACCACTAAGCGCAATGTGGTAGGTCCTTGGAAAAAAAAATCCTTGCTAAGATTAAGGTCAATTGATTTCTGAAATAAATGTATGGCACAAAAATAGGAATCTTTTTAATTGTTAATATCACATTTTCAAAGGTGCGAACCATTGTGACTGAGACTTCTTTTACTATTGATGAACTGGAGGAACTCTATGCTCTTTTCAAGGTAAAGTTGTAGTGAGATAAGATCATGTGCATGCAGGAAAAATGAACATTTGGATTTGACATGAAAACTGCAGCCTGCTAATAAATTGATCTATATTTGAGAGTTATTCGATGTTGTCATGTGCCTTGACACAAACAGAGATTTGTAACTAGATATAATTGAAAATACAAAAGAGCCATTTTTAAAAACTAAATAAATAATAATTTTGCTAACTAATTTGATTAGAAAAATGTATTATCCTGAAGACATTAGTTAGTAGAAAAGTAAGGAAAAAACACACATCCTGGGTCACTGTTTCAGCCAGCTTCCAAAAACTTCTTTGTCTATCTGATTTGTGGGCATAGTTCTGTAAATCTGACCCCAAAATATCTTTCTTATGCTAAATTTTAGACAGCCCGTAACTTTACATCACATGGTACTTGTTACAATTGATAGTTTTAATTTATACTGAATCTTCTGTAGTTTAACTTCCTGTCCAGAGGCTCTCTTAAAATAAAGCAAGTAAAAACTGGGGAGGAGTAAGAATAGAGTCATATATTTTAAAGCCAGAAGGGTGCATTATGATCAGCTAATATGACCTCCTGCATACCACAGTCCATAGAATTTCACCCAAGTCCATAAAGTCTGGTTAAATTAGAATCTATCCTTTAGAAAGACATTCAGGCCTGGGCTACACTGGATGGGGGTGGTTCGAGCTAGGATACGCTACTTCAGCTACACAAATAGCGTATCTTAAGGCAACTTATCTGTCCATCCACACGGTGGTGAGTCGACCGCTGCCACTCCCCTGTTGACTCCACTTCCGTCTCCGGCGGGTAGTGAAGATGTACCCTTCGTCTTGATCTACAGACTTCAAGGGAATCCTCCATATCTCGATGTATATTGTTAATTATCCTCACGGTTAAAATGCCTTACCCTTGCTCAGTCAGTGAGTGACACACACTGCAATAGGTTGTCTTCTCCTGATTGGCCAAGACTGAGTTTCTTGAATATTCTGGTAAAGAGAATGTATTTTCTCTGTGACTCTCCTATAACTAGTCTCTATACTTACTACACTCTCAATCCTGCAATATGATTCTCTAGACTGGATCCCTGCACCCAAGTGAAAGAGTGAAGGAGTCCAGGATCATACTGAAAAGCAGGGAAATAGGCCCTGATCATGGTCTCCATTGCAATCAATTTGAAAGCCTTTATTGACGTTAATAGGAGCAGGATTAGGCACTAAGACAAAGCAAGTATTTCTGCAAATGCCAAGGAAATCTTTAAACTAAAGACAGCTACTTTGTTTTACAAGTATCTTGTAATCAGCCACTTTCCTAACTTGAAACAATATGTCGCTGTGAAAAAACAAGATTGAGCATATCACTTCTGTGTATATATATATATTTGAGTCACATCTTGCTTCCTTGACCAAAAAATCTTTTGCACTATGTTTTTTCGGGGAGCAGAGATGAAGTCTTATTTGACATTGCACAGTATAAAAGGAAGCCTTTTTTTTTTTTTTTTTTTAAGAAATGCCAATGCTGGTTAGAAATGAATCCGCTAAGCTCAAATGTTGATGTGTTTTAAATGTATTTACTTTTAGTATTGATGATATTGTTGAGCTGTTTGCAGAAATGGTGGTAATCTTACAGCATTTACTTTTTGTTCAGGCGGAACATCTGACTAGCTGCTACTGGGGAGGGAACAGCAATGCTTTTGACCGTCATGACCCCAGCCTGCCATATCTGGAACAGTACCGTATTGATTTTGAGCAGTTCAAGGGGTTATTTGCTCTCCTTTTTCCCTGGGGAATTGGGACTCACTCAGACGTGCTAGCTGCACGCTTATTCAGACTGCTGGATGAAAATGGAGATTCTCTAATCAACTTCCGTGAATTTGTTTCTGGGCTAAGTAAGGAGAATTTATAGAATAATAATGAATTAACCTGAACAATACAGCCTATTACTCAGGGTGAGCCAGTCATTAAGAAACCCTGATGTTATACCGACTGTGACTGGAACTAATTTAATGTAAACAGATGGAATTTAGAGAGTTACAAACATTAAAATTATAGTTAGGATAACATTATGATGTCATGAACATTGGTTTCCAAAGAGGAAAAGGTTACGGCTGGCCTAGTATTCTGGCCTAAAATCTTTCTGCATTTTTGTTTTTTTGTTTCCAGTAGATTGCACTAGTTGATATTTGCCAAGAAATATTTGCTGTTTAATTCTACTTTATGGCATTAGGTTTTCATAGCCAGCTGTACTGTAAAATAAATCTCCATCTAACTGAAATTATCTAATTTTCTAAAGACATGTAATATAGAATATCTAAATAGTTTCAAATATAATAATTCCAGCATCTAGTGAACTGCCATAGAGTACTTTAATTTCATATCACTCATTTTTCCGCAGGCTAAGTAACATTTTGATTGAGGTTAACATAATAGCAGAGAATAGTTTATCCCTTGGTTACTCTTTGATCATGATCTTGTTTTCCTGGGTTTTTTCTAGCAAACATCCAGTGGAGTTAAGTCTTATGATGCCCTTATTTGCTCACTGTTTGTGCAGTTGGGGTTCACACAAAAGAGTTGTTCTTGAACAGAAAACCCCATGGCCATCAATGTAGGAATGTGGTGATGACTATTTTTGAGAGCTGCAAATGTAAACACTCTTCTAGTAAAGAAGTGAGTTAGTGTTTAAACCACAGAACTCAGAGTCAGGCGGTCTGTGTTCTGTTCTAGTTCTACCACAGACTAGATTTACTCTCTGATACTAAGCAAGTCACTTAACTTCTCTGTTTCATTTTTCCTGTGTAAAAGGGGATACTTTCTTACCTCACAAGATAATTGAGGATTAATTCATAAATCTTTGTAAATCTCTAAGAACTCTTCTGATAGAAGCTGCTAATAATACTAATTTGTTCAATGGGATATTGTTTAGGTACAGCATGTCATGGAGATCTTACAGAGAAACTGAAGCTGCTCTATAAAATGCATGTATTGCCTGGTGAGTAAGAAATAGCTGATTTCTAAATCAAAACAGAAAATTGGAATAGAGTTACTTAATCTCTCTTTTCCCAATTAACCACCCCCGCTAGTTTTCCAGCTAAAAAATGGGAGAGTGAAATTTTCTTTAGATAGTAAGTACATGCAGCAGTCAAACAGAAGAGCTTCTGTCCTAACCTCACCATGATTCCAGGGCAACTTCATGCACATTTCAGTCTTTTGCTCTGTTCATCATAAATGGGCCATTTTTATAGACATATGGTTGTTTTCCTGGGTGTTAGTGGCTGCTGTTTTGCCCATCAAATTGAGTAGTGTAATTCCACTGACTCACTATGGGTATTACATCAAAGAAACTAGTTCTGTCTGAAGCCAGGTCAGCAAGGTACCTAAGCCTGTGCATACGTTTAAGAATGTGAGTAGTCCCAGTGGCTGCATGTGGTTAAAGTTATGCACATACTTAAGTAGCTTTCTGAAGATGCCTGAGTGCTGGAGGATACGTAAGGCGCCCCTAGTCTCTAATATGTACTGCCTCTAGGGGAAGCTTGAATCAAGATACTCATTAGTTGCTCCAATTTTTAGAAACCAATTTTATGGAATTACAAATCAGATAAAACTAACTACAGAGCTGGAAGTCCTGGTAGCTATGAAAATGAAAGCACTTGGTTTGCCTTTCCAGCCTGTGATAGGCTGTGGAGGCCCTGCTTTGCTTCCAGCAAGCAAGAAGTAAACTCTCTGCTTAGAATTCACACAGACATACAGAATATGAGTCAATAGTGCAACATTGTCACAAAAAACGGTGAACATCCTTCTGGGATGTATTAGCAGGAGTGTTGTAAGCAAAACACAAAAAGTAATTCTTCCACTCTGCTCCACACTGATTAGGCCTCAACTGGAGTATTGTGTCCAGTTCTTGAGGCCATGTTTCAGGAAGGATGTGGACAAATTGGGAGGGTGCAGAGAAGAGCAACAAAAATGATTAAAGGTCTAGCAAACATCACCTGTGAGGGAAGATTGAAAAAATTTGGTTTGTTTAGATTGGAAAAGAGAAAATGGGAGGGGCCGTAACCGTTTTCAAATATGTCAAAAGTTGTACAAGGAGGAAGAAAAATTGTTTTTCTTAATTTCTGAGGATAGGACAAGAAGCAATGGGATTAAATTGCAGCAAAGGATTTAGGATGGACATGAGGAAATTTTTCCTAACTGTCAGCGTGGTTAAGCACTGGAATAAATTGCCTAGGGAGATTGGGGATTTTTAAGAGCAGGTTAGACAAACACTTGTCAGGAATGATCTAGATAATACTTAGTCCTGCCGTGAGTGCAGGGGACTGGACTAGATGACCTCTTGAGGTTCCTTACAGTTCTGATTCTATGAATAGAGTAAGAAAAGTTTAGGGATGAAAGGCCAAGTAAGGCTCTGAGAGACTAGAGGAATGTCTAAATAAACAGCTTACTAGTCAGGAGCACAGTTGCCAACTTTCACGTGGTAAATAAGCACCCTGACGTTCACAATAAGCCAAAAATCAAACTAATCCGATTTCAAAACAAGGCCAAAATAAGCCAATCCCTAGGAACCCCAACACTCAATGTGACTAGATCTCCATGGTGTGCACTGCGGGACTCTGGTGGGCCCGCTGTGCACCCCTGACTCTCTTCCCCCATCCTTGCCTCTGCTTGCTATGAGCTGATCTAAAGAAAGAAGCAACAAGATACAAGCCAAAAACTAGCCAACAAGCAACTCTCAAACCAATTAAGCCTAAAACAAGCCCATTTACTGCATATCTATCTATCTATATCTATATCGATATAGATATAGATATATATAATTAATATTATATATATAATGTTTTTTTGCGGGTTTGGTATATCCGGTCAGGAGGGGTGGAAGGAGAGGTAAGTTCTTTACGAAGATAGAGCACTATACCCAATTGATCCATCTCTTAGGGCTGTAGGTGACACCTGTTTAGATGCATCAATAGCATGAGTATACGTCTAAATGAGTTTGTGGGCGTGGAAGTCAAACTTACATACTGTATCTCTGTTTTCCTACTAAACATGCCTGGCCCAAACTCTGCAGTCTGGCTCAATGCCAGTAACATGTATCCCCTGAAGAGCTGGGACTGCCCTCTATCCAAGTGATGAACTGATAGTTGTCTTATCCCTAAGTAAGGTACCAGGCTCGTCTCCCAACTGCTCTCGAGTTGAGAAGCTCAATTACATATGCGCACAAACTAAACCTTTGATGCAGAAATCATTTCAGATACACAACAAAAGTTAAGATATGAAGTGCCTCTTTACAAATAAGCAAAGCATTCAGCTTTTTTCCCAGGACGAACTTATTAGAACGAAAGATGGAATTCCTTAAACACAACAGAACTGCCACAGCTCTACTCTGCAGTGGCAACTAGAGAGGTGGGGTTGGGTGCAAAGAATCCATACCATTGTGAGCCATAAAGTAGTGTTTTGGAATAGCTCTCTCAGGACAGCAGTGTAGTGCAGGAAGGGGAGGGGCAAAGATCCATTACTCTGAATCAATGGACCAAATCCCTCAGAGGGGGCAGGGAGCCACAGCAGCTCCTCGTACCTCTGAGCACCTGCTCAGAGAAACTGCGTTGTACTCTAAAGAAGAGGACAGTTCCTTCCCCTAAAACCACAGGGATCTCCTGTGTAAGACCATTTACTTGCACTATGCGCAGTGGACCTTTGACTTTGAGGGTATGTAGGTCGGAAATGTCCTAGTGACTCAGGCAATGATGTATTTAGTGCATGTCTCTCCCAGTGACATGAATCTTCAGAAGAAGGTACAAGAAATCCATTTAATGGACAATTATGAAATAATCTGCCCACATAAGTAGGTTCTTCCTAACCACGTCAGGTAATGGTTGGCCCCTCTCTGAAATAGGAAGGGTTATATGCTTTTTTTTACTGTCCTATCTAAATGTGGTACTATGCTTCTAAAATGTGAAACTCTACATTGACACAAATCTACTTTGTTTTTCTAATTAAACAATGCAGTAATTTCTCTTTCCTTCATCACACAGATCCATCCCCTGAGCAAGAAGAGCCAGATTCTGCTTTTGAAGCAACTCAGTACTTTTTTGAAGACATCACACCGGAGTATACACATGGTAGGAGCCTTTTCTCTGCAAGCACATTATCTTGTCTTTTCAGTGTTCAAGACCCTAAATATTTGTGAACACTAATAACCTTACTTTTAAATGGTTACTTTCTCGTTGGCTTAAAATGAAGAAATAAAATATTTTATGTAAAAAGAAATGTATATAACTAGTGTTTGTTCTCTGTGGTATCTGTAAAGATGTCTGTGTTTTCAATAAGGCCTCGCTTCAATGCTTTAATGAAGAACTACTCGGGGTAATGCCATCAGTGTGGTGGTGGATGTCACAAGTTCAGCATGTCTGACTTTGTGAAGGATCAAAGTGAGTAAGTTGGGCTGTGAAGAGAGTAGAATCTTGTTTAAATGTGCTGATGTATGTGGACAGTACCCTGAGAGAGTGAGAGGCTGTATCTGGCTACAGAGTAGAATCTCTCTGTGGTGTGCAGAGCCTTCACAAGGGTTGACTGGGGATAGACATGAGCATAGTGTCCCCCGGGTGTTGCGGGAGGGGTCTCACTGCTAGCCTGCAGATCTTATTTATTTGGTTCCAGTGGCTTCAGCACCCAATGCGATTGGAAGAGTGGGGCAGAAGATGGAACAGCAGCTGCAGAAATTAGGGTCTCTGAAATTTCATAACATAGGATGCATTCTTTAGTCTGCATGTGTGTCATATTTTACAGATAAACCATTTTGGCAGTGTTTTAATGAGTCTTTAGATGCCTTGAGTGGACATTTCAGTTAAGTCAAGAGGAGGCAACTTCGGCCAATGCTGAGAACTTTTAAAAGTTCATCCATTGTTGCTATTAAATTTTAGATCCTTCTGCCCCCTAAACAACTAGCTTCTGAAATGGCTGGCAGTCAAAGCTAGACTGATTCAAACCGGGAAAAGGCATACATTTTTATCAATGAGAACAATTAACTACTGGAACAATTTACCAAGGGTTGTGGTGTATTCTTTATCACTGACCATTTTAAAATCAAGATTGGATGTTTTTCTAACATATGTGCTCTAGGAATTATTTTGGGGAATGCCTGTGGTTGGTATTACATGGAAGGTCAGATTAGGTGTTCACAATGGTTCCTTTTGGCTTTGGAATCTATGAAATATCATATGTATGCCTGTACAGAGCTTGGATGAAGAGAGAAGCTATAATAAGAAACCTCTAAAATCTACTTTAAAATATTTTTAAAAAACATAATACAACAGCTTTTGAAGTCTGAAGCTTGCTGTGTCCCCCATTAGGAAGCAGGGAATCTCTCTTTTTCAGTGGCTTAAAGCTCCTGGTTCAACCCTGAAGTTCCTGGATATACTGGAAGTTACACATGTCACTGTGTGAGGACTGAATATTGCTCCCCATGCACATTGGGTCTCTGTAATTTTTGGGAAAAGAAGAAAACATTTTTTTCAGAAGGTTGTTTGAAACTATAGCTGATGATTGATTGGAATGTTAGAAATGGTCTTATTTGGAATGTTAGAAATGGTCTCCTGGAGATCGCTTGTGTATGAGAAACAATTGGATGTACATTATAAATTCAAGTTATCATACAACGATCACTGTAAGAGATGGTATTGATATTTATTTGGTGGAATCCTTAATCATGGCCCTGGGCATTGTATTGTACACAGAGATGGTCCTTGTATTTGTCTTTAGTTTACTAATTACATGGAAGTTGTAAGCAGATGTAAAAATAAGCAAAAAAATTGGTCATAGTTTAGTCCTATCATTCTTGACTGTTCTTTCACAAATGTAAAACTTTCCTTATTCTACTTTGTTTTGCTATGTAAACATGAATACAGTACACACGTGTATCTGAATCTACAATAAATCTCTCATTTTGTAAATACTTTTCAATAGTTGTTGGCCTTGACAGCAGGAACAAACAAGGGGCAGACGATGGGTTTGTTACAGTGAGCCTGAAATCAGACAAAGGTACATATTTTCTCTGTATATTTTACTGCTTGAAAGATGGATTCTTTTGAAGAAAGAAAAAATGCTAATGCAGGACCTCATGATTGACTTTGTCTTCCTCTTTTCTGGCCAATTCACTGACATTAGGTAAGAAAAACGCACAAGAAAATCGAAACTACCTGAGAATATGGAGTCAAGAGAATAAATCCAAAGCAAAGAATTCAAAGGATTTACCCAAACTGAATCAGGTAAATTCTGTTGACATTTAATAATTTTCATATACGCCAGAAGTTTGATCACGTGCCAAAATGAATATATAGTAGATTGAATAAATGCTAGTATTCAAAGTGCACATTCATGAGATTTAAAAATATTGCAAAATATTAGAATGGCTATTTTGGGGGGAGGAATGGTGGGAACAGAGGGTGCAGGTTGGTGATATTCAGTATCAGGCCATCCAAACTTCTGTTGGGAGTTAGAAATAAATGGTATATCACTCATGTATGTCTGTGGAATTTTTTAAAAAAGATGCTTTGGAAGGAGAGTGCCAGTCCCAGAAATTCAAAAATAATGATTCTCTGTATTCTATTGACAAATCTTTGTGAGGAAAAACACCTTTTCTCCCCAGCGGATGAGCAACTGGCCATTGCATACCTACTGTTAATTACTCAATACTGTTCCAGATATTAGGTAAATACGTAGGATGTTCTAAACCAATTGTTTGTGTGTGCTTAAATCTAATAAGCGTGCTCTATCTAAAACTGCAGTTTATTTGCATTAATTATTTATTAGACAGAATTCTGTTTTTCTACTGATTTATTCCTGACACTGCATGGAATAAAACAGTTAAGTTACCTCTGTTGTGGATTCTGAAAACCCTGGGTAAACAACACATTTAAATCAGATCCTTAATTTTTACTTTATTTACAAAATGGTGAATATTGCTCTTCTTATTTACTAGATGGTTAATTTTTCACTCACGAGTTATGTCAAGCTGCATTTGGCTGGAAATTGGAATTGAATTAAAAATGCCCTAATACAGCATTTTAAAATTATTTAATAAACCAGTTAGTTTTAAATGCAAAAGCTTGTTTTGATAAGCTTACTTTCCATCCTTATGTATCCACTATATTTAAGATTGTTTTCATTAAATAAATAAAACAAAATGTTATCTCTAGTTAGTGATTGAACTGAAGTTTCTGGTCACAGTGTCCTTTTAAGATTTTTAGAACTAGTAGATTTCATCCTCTCACACCTTGTTTTTATTCATAGATTGGTAAAGGGAAAACACTCTCTTCTTTTCCAACTCAAAATCAATTTCTGATCTTCCAGTAAACTAGACATTTGAATTAAATTGAACTACTTGAATAAATTAAAAGGAAGAAAATACTCTCTGCATCTGCAGAAGAGGCTACCGCTGTCAAAACTGGTTTAGCACTTCAGCAAATTCTAGTTCCAGGTGGTAAGACAAGGATTTCCACCAGCTCGGTGGTTTGAGTATTTTTAAAAATACAAATGTATTTAATTTAAATTTAAAAACTGATTTAAATTAAAAAAACAGATTTTTTAAAAAATTATTATTATTGACTTTTAGTCACCCTAACGCTCAGTCGTACCTGTTCCTCCTCCTCATCTTCATGTTGTTAGGATCCTGTGGGACAAATACTCCATTTTTAATTCTCTCCTTTATGGCTTGGTGAGAACTAAGACTGGTACCACTATTCTTCTGGTCAGAAGGGTAATGTTGAGCAACCAGAAGCACTGACCCTCCTCTACTGTCTCCTGAGGCTAAGACAGACAGGAGAAATTGTAATAGCTTGGGAGGTGGAGAATAATTCAATCCAGCAATTTGATGGAAATGTCTTAGAGAAATACATAATTATTTCTTGAATACTAGAAAATATTCTAAACTATCTAGACTACTTCTAACTTTTACTTTATCATATGAATTACTTGATCCCCCGTGTAACACAAACATTTCTTTAAACTGATTTATACCCAGATCTCAGACTATATTTGCTGCCATTCCTTTAATTAAATGTAATTTTATCCTTTACACTTAGGGGCAATTTATTGAACTGTGCAAGACAATGTACAACATGTTCAGCGAAGACCCCAATGAACAAGATCTATACCATGCCACTGCTGCTGTGACAAGTTTGCTTTTGGAGATTGGTGAAGTGGGTAAGCTCTTCACTGTTCAGCCCACAAAAGATACAGACAGTAGCAGTAATAACTGCAGCAAAGCTATTCAGACCATGTTGTTTCAGAAGAACAAGGGGATCCAGCAGTATGATTTTGACAAGCGTGAATCCTTTGCTAATGAGGAGGAGACAGTTTGCACTGATAACGCATTGAGTGCACAGATGGAAGACATTAAGCTTGAAGACTCTTCTCCCAGGGACAATGGAGCTTGTTCTTCCATGCTTATTTCCGATGATGATACTAAAGATGACAGTTCCATGTCCTCCTATTCAGTACTGAGTGCAGGCTCGCATGAGGAGGAAAAGCTCCACTGTGAGGACATAGGTGAAGATACGATTTTGGTGCGAAGCAGCCACAACACTTCCTTGTGTAGAAGCACTAGCATTGACAGAGACTGGGCCATCACCTTTGAGCAATTTTTAGCCTCTGTCTTGACTGAACCAGCACTGGTGAGGTACTTTGACAAGCCTGTGTCCATGATGGCTAGAATTACTAATGCAAAGAACATACGGATGATGGGCAAGCCAGTAACTTCCATAAGTGACTATGAGATCTCTACTATGTCGGGATGAAAGGGCAGTCAGGTCTCTTTTATTTTAATTTTTTTATTACATATTTATTAGTACCTGACACAGGTCCTGGTATTTTAAAACATGTAGTTTTCACTAAAGTGAAAATGGTGGGGTGCAGGCATAACTCCCCTGAATTGTAATCACTTTTTGTGAGAAATGTACAAGAATGCACCTTTTATTCAACCTACAGAAAAAGTACAGTTGTCAGTGAATTATGTGTAGTATTAACCCTACTGTCAGTGTAAAAATGGTGAAGATTAGTTCTCAGTTTGTAACTCTAAATGGAATGACAGATACTTGTGTATGTTTTTAAATAGACCTATCAAAAAGGCCTGATTCTTGACAAGAAATGGGAGCTCTCTAAAATGTAAAGGGGACACTCAATCTGTATAGGACCTGAAAGAAATGTAAATGCCATGCAGCATCCCTGGGGTATGTCTGTTTTTCTTTTAAGAGGCTAATGGTTTTAATGAATGCTTTGATTTTGTGTTTTTAAATATATAAAGGACATCCTCCAGAGATATTTCCTGGGATCTGCCTTTCTTTGCATAAGGAAGTTATAGACAGGTGTCTCAACAGGCTGGGTTATCCCTTTTTTAAAGTGGAAAAGATGTTTTTAAAAATTAAATATAAATACTTCTATAGCTGGGTCTGCAGCATAGCTAATATAATAATAATAATAATTAATAATATATCCTCAATAGTGTAAGATATGAAAAACCTGTATTGCCTATGTCTTCATTTACAGCACTGGAAAGTAGAAATAATGTAAACTAAAAAAAAATCTGCGAGATAATGTAACTGAATGTCTTAAAATCTTACTGAGAACACTGTCACTCTATAGAATATGAATATTATCCTGTATCAATTTACTGTATATGTTAAAATGAAACCTGGAGCACCTGCACTTTGAATCCTTGCTTCTTTTATACAAATATTCAAGATCTTTTTTATGTTATTTAGATGTTTTCTAATTCACAGTTATTTAGTTCAGGATCATTCCTACATGCCTAAATTTTATTTGCTGTCTTCAGAATATTTTCACCAGAAAACTGTTGGGTTTCTTTTATACTACTGTACATTATGTCCATGTAACTGTTACATATTTTGTTACCCAAAGCTGCTGTTTAATTTTTTTTGTTTTAAAAGAATCATTTAAAAATGGTCAGATATGGTCTTTAACCACATATAGGATAAATGTGAATAAATTAAATATACTCAGCAAAGAATTTGTTTAACTATTAAACCCATGCAAAATGGAAAATTAGGTGACTATTTTATTACACAACTCTGCAGTGGGAATTCTGTGAAGCAAATGACTTGGGATCTCCAACTACTGATTTCAGAACACAAAATGTCAATTGTTTCATGATTCCATTTTTTTCCATATTTGTGTGTTTGTAACAGGAGTATGCTCGGATGTAACAGTCATTCAGTGGAAGTTTCTCACATTACAGAATTTCATTAAACATTTTCCCTGTTGTGTTTAAATTTAGAAAGCTAGAATTATTGTGGTTTTTAAAAAAACCTGATTGATTTTATAGACGTGATTTCTTTGCTGTATATTTCTAAAGCACAGGTTGATATGCATTCTTTTATTTAAATTGCAAAAATGAAGACCTTTTTTTAAAAAAGTACAGATAAGCTGAGGCACCAGTCTACAAAGTCAAAATGTTAGCAGAGCAGGTATGCATATGCATTGTGAAACAGACATTAATGTATTGTGAAAAAAGCAGCCCTCACAGCTCTGGAAGGGTGGTCCTGTTGTGTTCTGGGAAGTGGACACAAGTCCACTCACAGCTGAAGGACTCTCCCCCAGCCTATAGAGAGGATCCAC
The DNA here is from genome assembly GCA_007922305.1 of Dermatemys mawii. Taxonomy (NCBI): domain Eukaryota; kingdom Metazoa; phylum Chordata; order Testudines; family Dermatemydidae; genus Dermatemys; species Dermatemys mawii. The sequence continues at coordinate 71,121,917 of ML677326.1, forward strand.
TGAGTCCAGAACACAAGTATGGGGGACAACCAACAAAACAACAAGGACAGATGTGAGGGTCAAGAATAAGGAACCTGAAGTGAACACCGAACAGAGAACCCCAGACAGTGCCCACTGCTCCTTGAAGGTGTCAAAGGAGCCAGTGGACGCCGCCCAGAGGAACTCTGCCCAGATAAGTGAGTGGACAGTGGAATGGAAATAGGACCCAGTATCCTCTCCCTGGTGTTAGAGATGGCCACTTTGGCCATTGCTAAGAGGAAGTTGAAGAGGAGGTCCCATGACTTTGGGGGGCCATGGATGGGGTGTCCATATATAAGGTGGGGGGAGACGTGCAGCCAAAAGTGCAGAAGAAGTTTCAGGAGGAGTGAGAATAGGGTCTGCACCTGGTGCACTCAAGGTGGGCGTGACCCAGGATCTCTTGCACTCTGCAAAAAAGAGAGGCATAGGGAACAGGATAAACTGCACCAGGTACATGCCTGTGCTCATGACTGTGGAGGAGCACTGGAAAGGTGTCCTACTGGGTGCTGGGAAGTAGGCAGCCCACCCACAGCTAAAGATCCCACCCCCAGTCTGGGGAGGAGCTACTGAGTTCGAACTCCACTAAAGTCAGGGGGCAATGAAGGGGGGGAAAAAGAGAACAGGTGTGGGGGTCAAAGGGTCAAAACTAGGAAACCAGAAGGGGACACAAATTTTTAAGAATGTACTAAAAAGGTTAAATGTGTAGCTATAAATGCCCAGAGCTGTCAAGGACAGACCAAGCAGCTTATTGTAATGCCTGACGCCTGCCTGACTAGACAAACACCACTTCAGCAGTAAGTGTTGTACCAGTGGGTTTGTTACAAGGAGGCACCAAGGTAAAGGAAACTGTTTTTCTCAGTTAGACCTCAAAGGAGGCTGGAACTTTGCAGCTGTAACTTGGCTGGGCCCTGACTATTTAAAGGCAGGATCTGGTCCAATATCCCTCACCAGCGGAGTATTGCCAAGCAACAGAAGGCCTGTTGGATGGGCCTATGGGCCTGAGAAATGAGACCTAAGAAATCAAAAGAAGGAGTGAGCAGAGATTAGGTTGTTGTTTTACCTAAAGACCTGTTGCTCTTCTGTGCTCTGAGAGTAAAGGTTACTATGTTTTTAGAAATTCCTTTGTTCCTTTACTGCCATGTGCCCCCCAAATCATTAAACTATAAACCAGAGCACCATCAGGGTGGAACGTGCATAAGTGACTGAGAAGACTGTGGTCAGAGTATTGTTTCTGGGGCTCGGGCAGCTGGACTGCTGAGTCCCAAGTTCCAAGGCAGGAGCTCTGCACCAAGGAGTGTGCGTTAGAGAGCCTGAGTTGAAAACTGCTGAGATGCTGCCCGGACCCAGCTGGTGTGGAAGCACTTGGGAACCAAAGGTTGGATCCAACTACAATAGACTGGTGACTGTCCACTAGAGGGACTCAGTGTTGTTCAGAATGCAAGCAGAAATCTGACATGGGTCACACCATCAGTAGAAGAGAACATTTTGTTACCGGGAAAGCCTGCTGAGGCCACATCTAGAGCATTCATGCACAGTTTGTGGTTCCATATTTTACAAGAAGGATCTTGAAGAATGAGAGAGTCTTAAGTGGCTCTTTGGGGGAGCTTATTTGCCTCCCATCCACGTCTTCTCCACAAAGCAGATTTCTAGGGCCTATGCATAATATCATCTACTCCAACAGCATTAGACATCTTCAGGAAGAGCTTTCTGCTGGCCTGTCTTGCCCAGCTCCTGCAGCAGCATAGAGGGTTCTCAATCTTGTTTGCATGAAGAGACGACAAAATAACCAAACTTAAAAAAAATCAAGAACTGCAGAGTTAAAGCAAATGCTTTCCATAAACACAGCCACACAGAGTTAGAGTTAACTCCTTGCAATGCAACTAGGAACTTTCAAAGCCACAGTGCCTAAGCACTTCATTATGAATATTGCCATTTTGTATGTCTGACACAACTTCTTCACCAGCAAAGTGACACACAGATCTCCAATATCATTACCTGCAGAATACTTTGTCTTCCTATGCTGGTACCCCAAAGTGGGTGAGAGAGGTAATTGTGTGATAAATTATGTGGGAAGAGAAGGTTACTCACCTTGTGCAGTAACTCAAATTCTTCGAGATGGCTGTTTGTGCTGTGTCTCTGGTAGCTCTGCCACATGATATATCCAGGGAGTTAGCTACCCATTTAAACACATCCTGAAAAGATTTAAAGTGATTTCCAGATGTGGGGGATGGTAACTGTAGTAAGATGAGGCCCTGAAACACACTCTTGCATCTGAGGCCTACCATGAGGACTGAAGCCTGAACCAAAGTACTTCCAGGTATTGCTAAACAAAGCTGGGCTGTGAGCTAGAGGCACACCCTGCTTGCAGAAATTGGCAAGAAGAGGGCTGCTAAAGGCACGTGTTGGGTACATATGCCAGGAGAAAGGCAGTAATGAACCAAGGGGCTGTACCTCAATATGTCAGTACGGATGAGTAATCTGTCCTGCACCTATATAAAAGTAGGTCTCAGAGTCCACATCGTTGGCCAGCTGAGGAGGGCAGTGAAAGAGTCCTGCCACTGACTGAGATGTGTCCATTGTCAGGGAGCACATATGTAATAACAGACCCATTGATGTTTAATCCGGCTGAAGCTAGAGATTGTTTCATTCGACAATGAACCTGGCCGGGTGCCTTCATACCTTACTAGTGTCTGTGGTCTTTGGTGGTTCTCTTGGGGACTGCTGTGCCAGCCATCTACGCAGAGCCAGGACAGCACACAGAGGGAACATGCATTCAGCCGACTGGCATAACTGAACAAGAGCAGAACACCACATCAGTAGCTACTGACAACAAAAACATTGTTTTATCTGGTGACGAAGAGGAAATATGGGTTGGTAGGAGGGTATTGCCCTCAAGCTCTTCTACCTCCTCTGCCATCATTTCTGGGGAAGCTGGGTGGTGGTGGTAAAGGTGAGTATGTTGTTCTGGACCAGGGTGGATTGGCGGGGCTGATGTTCTGAGTCCTGTTTAATGCCTGTGGGAGGGCCATTGGAGGTGGCACCAAATGTGGAGCCTGCCAGCCTTTTCCATCCAGAGATGTTGGTGTTGCAAAGGTCCAGGTTTGGGTGAGGAATGGGCGCGAGGTGTACAGCCCTGCCTCCTCTTTTTTTGCTGCTCATTGCTGGAAAGAGGAGGGGCTGAGCCAGCGAAGGTAATAGCCAGGCGTGGTCCCAGTCTGACTCGGGTGCCATGGGTGCCAAAACCCAGAGTCCTTGGAGTTGTAGTAATCAGGAGGTCCACTGCTGGGAATCAGAATGAGGGCTGCCAGTGCCACAGGCTTGCTGCATTGTATCAGTTCGGCAGGTGGCACCATTGCGCTGCTTGGTGCCTGGGTTTTTCTTAGGCTTCACTGGTGCCCAGCTAGGAGGCTCAGGTTTGGTACCGCCACGCAAGCTAGACAGCTGGACATTACTGGTGCCTTGCCGTTGGTGCCAGGGTAGACTTTGCGGTTGAAGATTGCTTTTTTTTTTTTTTTTTTTTTTTTTTTTTTTTAAAGGTGAATCTCACTGTGGTTCAGAGTGAGACTGCTTTTTTTGTGTGGCTTTTTAGGACGAAATTCCTTAGTAGCCATTTTTGAGGCAGATCCTCATGTCTGAAGTGGCTGTTGGTGACCATTAGCCAGGAGATGTCCTGGACATGATGGTGACAAGATTTGTTTTCAGTAAGTGATGGCGGAGAGAAGGGGGAAACCTCATCCTCAATACTAAAAAGCTAGAAAGTGCTTAGCAAGAGTATAAGGTTGTTGAAACCTCACATTCAGACCAGTGTGGGAAGCTGAAGGTACTGCTGTGTGACAGCAATCAAACTGCATTTATTTTATATTTTGAAATTGATATATCATAAAGGAACAAAAAAGGGCACAAGCCCAATTAGTGTTTTTTCCTTAACCGGTCACGTCCTGTAATATCCTAGCATGCACTTTGTTGTTCCTACCACCCTCCTTTTATTGTTATAGCTAAGACAACAGGCAGCTTTTTTGAGATTGCAGTTACTCCATAACCAACTACTGAGAAATAGGGCATTTTCTTCACTTACTCTTTGATATCCTTTAATAATTACTGATCAGCAATTGGACTTCCGCAAGGGCACTTTCTTTGTAAATTTTTATTTTAAAAAAAAACAGAATCACAAGCCCTTGCATTGTAACACTAACCTCATTAGTACTGTGTCATTCTCCTGACATAAACTTGTATAGTGTAAAATACTCATACAATACTCTGGAGTTTTTAAGAGCTGTAGGATTTGGCCTTGCTGGAAACTACATTGTGCACTGCCTTGGTGCATAGTTGTCAACAGTCTTGGGACTTATCAGAGAGAAACAGACGGTTAAAAAAATGAGTATGAGAACTAGGTTAGTGGACTGTCAACAGTAGCCATTAGCAATCTGGACAGTACTGAAGAAGCAGGAAGGGGAATGACACAACATTCTTGAACTTTCTTTCCCCTCCATATCCTGGTCTTCTTGAGAAGGAGTTGGGGCCACTTGAAAGGAGCAAGCAGTTACAGGCCCGCCAGTCAGGAGAGAGCATTCTGAAATGGGCTCAGTGCATCTGAGTTCCTCTTTCTCCTTAGATCAAGTCTGTGGACAGCTGGAAAGCTGAACACAAGGGAAAACACAGAGGACATCTGGCAGGAGGCTCCTCAAACCAAAGACTGAATCTATGCTACTATTTTCATCAGCTACCAGTCACCTGGAGAGAAATAATTACTTGGAGCCTGGAGAAGCAGACAATAGCAGACTCATCTTTGGAGATACCAGAGAGGAGAATGCACTTATGCATGTCCTTAGCATTAGTTATGTGAGTAATCTTTTGGAGTCAGTGATCCAAATCTCCAAAGAGCCTTATTGGGGGTCTCCTGCTCTGTGCCTGTTGCATCTGTGCTCTGCCATGAAGCACATGGAGAGCTAAGAGGAAACCCCCTCCAGGACCGTGACCTAAACTCTTCCCCCATGTGAGATTGTTTGGATCAATCCCGCATAGATGGAGGCATTCTTTCACTTAGATGGTGAGGAGGAGGAACTATTTGGATCCACTTCCTCAGAAGTGAAAGGGAGGTGTATGAAGAATCTCTTTCAAAGGCTAGGGAAGATGGTAAGCAAAGGGAAGCTCCAACATCACGGCTCCACAGTTAATGGTGCAATCAGCCTCCACTGTACACCCCCTAGCCTCTAACTCTAGGATTTATTTCAAGAGGAAAGGGGGTCTAGTCAGGTTTATTCTAAAGGCAAAAGAGAATAATTTCTGTATAGTTTGAAGAAAACTAGTCACACTATGCATGAATTACAAGTCAGATACCTGTCTGAGGAACAAATACAGATAGGCTCCACAATGGGAAGCAGAGCAGTAATGGTGGTTGCATAGCCTACAGCTATGGTACAAGTCAGATTTTGTGCATAGAATAACCTTCTCTCCTGAATTATTGGCTACCTCAAGCAAACTATGTGTGCTTTGGAAATTAAATATTTTCTGTTGTATAGAAGTAGATGCCAAATTCTAATCTCATAAACTGCAGTTACGTAGTTGATTTAAGATAGGACTTGGTTTGTGTTCGTTCAGTAATTTCTTTGAGGATTATAAAGGAAGCCTGTTTAAAACCAACCTCTGTTGCAATGTCTATTTAATGATGTTTTGTTTGTAGCTTTTTTCTCTTTTTGGTGGGGAGGGGAGGAATTTTAGTTTGAATGCCTATTGTTTCTTGGTCTCTCTGCTTAGACTGCCAGCACAGGCACCAGTTTGAGCCAACTGTCTGGTATTTGTGATATGGGCACATTTGTCCTGTTTCCAATTTAACTTTTCATCTTAAGTCCAAGGAGCTACATTGTTGAAAACAGCAGCAAATTATTAATTGCCTGGCATAGAGGTGTGGTGAAGAAACAAATGTAAAACAAGTCCCATGACTGAAGAAATACTGGTATGAATGGCCTTAGGGGAATGCTAAAACTAGGTCTCACTGATAGAGATAACCAGGGAAAAGACAATAACCAATTATACTGCTTCATTTTGAACTGATTGCAAGCTAACTGTGAGGGGAAAACAAGTCCAGCCAGAAAGAAAGCTCTTACAAAGCAATATGGATATCTTGCCACTGCAAATGTCTGGATGTTTTGTTCTTTATTTATTGTCATTCTAACACTTGTGCCCAACATATTGACATCAGAGTTTACATTATTGCTTTATACTGGGGCAAATGCTGACATTTCTATTACTGCACAGTTATTTCAGTGCACAGTAGTGACAAGTTACTGCCCAAGTTTCCTACTGGCTGCTGTTTCCAGTAACAGACAGTGCCATAAATTGGCAGGACATTGAATGCCATTTTGAGCGATAGTATAACGCCATAACAATGTGACTATGATCTAAAAAACCCTACATTTTTATCACACATTAACAATATTTTCACTGGTACAGGGTGCAAGTCTATCCAACTAAAACAGAAAATTTCCTCACATTACATCTTAACAAAAGTTCATATTGATGTTTTATAGAACATTTATTGAAAACAGACTTCTTCAGTTAGGCAAGAGCTGAAGTAATATGAAGAATCGAGAACTGCTCATTTGTTCAGAGATTGAAAACCAAGAATGCCTGTGCATGAAAATGTTAGATTAGCTTCTTCCTCTAGAGTGCTTGAGCAGTGTACAGCCCAATGATTCTCCATATTGGTTTATCAGAAACAGCAGTAGCATAGAAATGTCTTTCATTAAGATAGATAGGTTTTCATTTTGCTACTTAGCAATTCCAGTTTAAAATGGTGTCTGTACAAATGTCCTGCAATTGAACCTATCTTTCAACATTGACATTGTTTATTCCACTTAAAAGGAACAATCTTAAAATGCACTTTTAAAAATAAATATTCTTAGCAGTGTTACCATCACCGTAGGCTATTAAAGCAGACTTAAGATATTTTGTGTGTCTTTCCATCTTTTCCCCAATTAAATTGTTCACCTTTGAATTGCTTACCCCATACAAAGATTTTTCACCTCTCTCTGTTGTTGAGTTTCTAGTTAACATCTGTTTAATTTTCTCATGGAGTAACATCATGTTTAAAAAATGTAGTGGAAAGTTTGTTGAACAGGTGCTATGGAAAATTTAAAAATAGAAGTACATGTTTGGTCTTAATTTTTTTTTCAAATGAAATTTAACTTTTTGCAAAATGTTACTTTAAAGTCAAACTTTACTTGAAATTGTCCTTTTAAATATTTTGTGAATGTTAAAAAGGAGAAAAGGAAAAAATATTTTATATTTCCAAGAACTGTCAAATACATATTTTAAAACATGAGGTGTAGTTAATAAACAGGATTATAAACGCAACAGGGACTTTAACCAAGACTTTAGTTTTAGGGATGCTTTGTAACCACAATTAGTTTCAATGCTATGCAAACTGACTATCCAGTTAAACAGGTCATTACACAGGTCCAGTCTATATCAACTGTTAAATTAGGATTGTCATTTCATAGGATGAATGCAATAGTTTGTATAAAATCTTGTTAACTAGACTTTGCCTCCAGCAAATACCCACCCCTACACACAATTTTTGCCCTATGTTTTTACATTCTATCTTAACTGGTTACCAATACATACAATTAACCTGCTACTTGCAAAATATGTACTTAATAGTACAAAACTACATAGAAATGCTAGCTTTCAAACTGTTCAGGAAACAATACACTTGGAACTATAAAAAATATAGAATACACTCAGTTTAAACAATTATTACATGTGATCTAACATCCATACATTTGACTACATAGCTTTTCCATGTTTAATAATGGTTACTTTATTCTTAATTTGTGTATTTTCAGGATTCTCAGCTAATGGTTTTGATTATAAAAAGTGATGACAAATCTTTGACTGAACTCACTCTAGACCAGCAGTTTTCAAACTGTGGGTCACAACCCCTGTTTTAAAGGGGTCACCAAGGCTGGTGTTTAGACTTGCTGAGGTCTGGGGCCAAAGCTGCACCCCCCAAAGACGTCTGGGAAGAGGCCTGGGAAGTGGGGTTTGGGCTGCAGCCCTGGGCGGAAGGGCTCAGGTTACAGGCCCCCCTACCCGGAGTGGTGGGGTTTGGACTTTGCCTGCTCCTCCCACCCCTTGCCCAAGGTGGCGGGGCACTGGCAGGCTGACTGCAGTCCCCCTTCCTGGGGTCATGTAGTAATTTTTGTTGTCAAAAGGGGGTTACAGTGCAATGAAGTTTGAGAATCCCTGGTCTAGATTCCATCTCAAGATGCCTTAGTTAAGATTTCTTCTGTGCTATATGAAATCTGAAATTGTATAGGACAGGGCTTGAAAAATCCTTTCGCCAATGGCAAGCAGGAAGTTCTTCCTGGGAGTAAAGGAGTTTAACGTACCAACTTCTATGGAGTTACAGGTGTGGTCTTTTTTCTAATTACATTTCTAGCCTTTACAGTTGCAAAAATAACCTTCCAAAGGTAAGGATGACAAAAGTGGCTAGGGTCTGCAGCCAGCTGGTTCCAGCTCCTCTCTTATTGTTGCTGCTTGTATCTTTGCCAAACAGTAGCACAAAAAAATTAACAATAGTAAGGCTCGTTTCACTGAGTCTGTTCAGCATGTTGTCCTCGGTGAAATTCAAACATCAGATCAATTTCATGCTGCTGTTCCTGAGGAAAGCTATGAGCAGCAGCAACAAGGTAAGCAACAGAGTTATTTAGGGTAGAGAAAGTAAATTGAAGCTGGGGCCAGGTAGAATTGTGGAGAGCTCATTCCTTAGTAGCCAGGAGGTTTGGGGGAGTGAGAGGGAGATCTGACCCTCTACCTAAACATTCTTTATGGCAATTTCTAAACTTACAAAACACTTACTAGCCACAGACTAACACAAAAGATGGTGCCCCAAACCACGACTGGAATCCTGGGACTTTGAAAATAGGTGCTCTGCTACCATTTTAATGGTCACAATTCTAAAATTCCCAGCAGCTGGGGGTAGCAGAATAACTAGGCTTCTTGCTGGTGGTGTTCCCCTGCCTATGATATTTTGTATCTATTTTTGGGAGTAAGTTTAGATGTCCGCCTAATGAGTATCTGGTAAATTTTCAAGAACTTGATATAGTGTTAGCACATCTTAAACAGTTGCTGCAAGGGCAATTACAATCAGCCTTGAAAAATAAGGTAAGCATGCTTTTGGGAGAAACTTTACACCACATCAAATGTACCGTTTATTTGGTGATGAGGCAGGTTTTCAAAATCAAGGAATTAAACTGAGTTTCTAGTCATCCAACTGGAAGCACTTCATATTTTTTCACTTGTATTTATGTTGTGGTGAGAAACACGGAATAAGTCTTTCATAAGTGAAATCATACTTTATTCCACATTTGTTAGATATCTGCTAGTGATCAACAAATATAGAAGTAGAGCCCTATTTTCAATCTAAAGTACATTTGAAACCAGCAAAACGTATTTGCAGAAATCCAATGAAGAAGTGTTTAATTCTGCTATTTGGGTACCTATATAGTCATCTTTGTGGTACCAGTGTGCCTCCAGAAAGGCACACACACAGTGTAGCAAGACAGAATGTGCCACCTTTAAAAACAGATTTTGTCAAATTAAGAGTTACTGTAGTATGTGCACAGAAAGGATGTGTTGTGCTTATTGCATCAATTTCTTTTCAACCAAACTCTTTCCCCTAACTGCACCATTTCAAGTATAAAGGTAATGAGCAACTATAAATATGAAGATAAATCTTTATATCGCTCCACCTTCTGGCAGATAGAGCTCAAATAATGTTTAAAACCTCACCTATTCGTAACAGATTTTGGAAAAAACTTTTTGTATATATAATTGCTCTCTACTTTGGTCAAGCTCTTTACTATCATTTCAACTGCACTAAGCAGCTGATCATGTTGTCCATATACATCAAGAGGAACTAGGGGATGGAGTGATCGAAATCACAGCCTATACAATACTTATAGTGTAGGGACTGAATATCTTCCAATTATCTTTTTTTAAAAAATCACAAGGATCTTTCTTTGTTCTTTTCCTTCTCCCATTAGAATGGTGGCCTTTTTTCACAACTAGTGAAGCCTACCAGAGATGATAAAATAAAGCATTGTATTTATTTTGTTTTTGTATCATGATAGCACCCATTACGTGATATTCAAGCATATGAGAGAGAGTCTCTGCCCCCAGGGAACTGAGGTTCTGCTCAGGTTAAATGGAGGATCAAATTAACCAGTGACTGAACTAAGCAGAAGGCACTTTATTTAAATAGTAGGCTTTAAACAAAATAAAATTCATGACAAGCCTGTTTAATATTTTAAACAATGCTTAATAATCACAAACTGCTATAGGCACTAACTCCTAGTGCCTGGATTGTCTAGAATGCCCAAATCTGGAAACATTCTTTTATGCTATTATTTTATGCACCAAGAGATGAGGGCAAAAGGTTCAATACAGGATTTTTGTTTAAAAAAACCAAAAAACAAAAAACCCCTTTCCTTTGGAAAATAGCATATAAGACCTGTAAACAGAGGCTGATTGTCCAAGCTTTCATAACTGATTTTGAGTTTTTTCAAAAATATATGTATAAAAAGTTGCATCATTAAACAATTTTTTTGGTAAAGTAAGTGTGAGAATTCCATGAGAATGCATAATTCCATTTTATGAGCAGAACTGGGTAGATTGCAGATGAGGCTATGGTTTCTTTATATTCTGTAAGGTTAGTACTTGGTTATAGTCCAGAAGCAGTCCTTTAACTTTTTCATGGAATTTCTCTCTATAATGGTTGAAGTGCATAATACTTTCTGGTTCTTCTTCAAACCAAAATTTGTCAAACTCATAAACCAGATAACCTGTAAAGAAAATAAAATAAAGTTCTACGGGACCTGTGATCCATTCTTTTCTACTTTAGGCTGGGAAGGTCCATCAGAACCACTCTTCCTTGAGGAAGAAGGCAGTGCCTTATTTTATTCAATAGCAATTCTGGATAGTGTAGGAGTAACTACCGAGAATGCATGCCTTAGAAATTACTGGATATTTATTTAATTGATGCCTGCTGTATCCATCCACCCAAATTTATCCAATGAAGAAATAATCAGTCGGACAGCAAGGTTATAATTCTTGTTTTGGAGGAGCAATGGAGGTGAATATTTATTTTTCCTTTAAACTATGCTGGAAAATAAGTCCATAAGCATGTTACAAGCACCACAGCTTGTATGTATATTAAATATTTTTAATATGTAACAACCTGGCTGAATAGATGACCTTTTAATAGCTGGTCCAGGGATAATTACATATTACTGCTAACAACTAAAGGAGTTACTTATTTATCTCGAATGATAAAGGCCTGGACTTTTGGTAATGAAGGTGGTCCTGCCCCTGATAATCTATAAGAGGGAAGAGTTACAGATACTCACAATAAAACTGATGGAAGTGTTCCATTTGTGGCAATCCAGGGACCAAGTTGTAGAGATGAGACTTTAAAGCACCACTCTTTAGTAAACTATAAGCCATTTCTGTCAAATTGATCCCAACTATTGCATAGGAATATCTGAAACATCAAAAACATTTCCTATTAGACACTAATGAAATCCAATCTCTTGTTGATTTTTACGATTTATTGCATTTTCCGGGGCTAATTTGTATAAAGACAAATTATTCTCTACCAAATTATTCCTATTCTACATTTTGGGTCATTCTAGGAATTAAGCAAGATTTATCTCACGTGTATGGAGAATTTTTGTCTGAAGTGCCTTGTACATCTAAGATGATGGTGAAGTTAAAACAGAGGTCGGCAACCTTTCAGAAGCGGTGTGCCGAGTCTTCAATTATTCACTCTAATTTAAGGTTTCGTGTGCCAGTCATACATTTTAATGTTTTTAGAAGGACTCTTTCTATAAGTCTATAATATATAACTAAACTACTGTTGTATTTAAAGTAAATAAGATTTTTAAAATGTTTAAGAAGCTTCATTTAAAATTAAATTAAAATGCAGAGTCTCCCAAACTGGTGGCCAGGACCCAGGCAGTGTGAGTGCCACTGAAAATCAGCTCGCGTGCCACCTTTGGCACACGTGCCATAGGTTGCCTACCCCTGAGTTAAAAGATGAAATTTTAGATCTCCTACAGAGTCCATCAACAGCAATGTGGTGAATGCTCCTATTAACCATGCAGAGGCAACAGGATAGGAATTTTAATCCTCACTGTAATGGAGTGCACCAGCCCCACACTGGCTCAGCAGGGGTTAATCACATTCTGTGGGCTGAGGAGGCCACGCCCCCTGGCCTCTGCTGGGCATGCTCTGGGTATAAAAGGGAGCAACTCAGCTTAGTCAGGGTTGACTGCCAAAGGAAACAGAGGTGTACTGCAGGTTCCTGCAGAGGGATGGCTGACACTCCAGGACTCAGAGGCCAGACAGACTGCATTGACCAATGACTCACAGGCACCCAACTCCAGAGAGGGAAGAGAGGCCATGGGATTCCCAAGATGACTTACCATAGAGGAATGGGTAGGAAGTAACCCAGGGGAACTTAACAGGAAACCAGTCATAGAACAGGGGCTTGGCTCAGCATGTTTTGGCAGAATCCCCACTGAGCAAGCGGCAGGCAACCCAGCCACTGTCAGGGCCTTGGGTTGGGACCCCTACTCTAGCTGCTGCCTGTCCTGAGGTGGCAGCCCACCTCTCCAGCTGCTCTGGCCATTAGGCCAGGTGGCCCTGCGAGGGAGAGTGGCCATATTGACTGTGGACACTAGGCCACACGGCCCTGCAAGGAAGGGTGGAGCTAGCCAGTAGAAGCTCAAGTAGATCCTGTGTATTTTCATATTAGATACAATTTTCAAAGCTTGTTATAGAGTACAATGTGTTAAATCAGGTACAGTTGTGCACACAATTTGAGTCATTCAGTCAAATACATTTTGGGGCTTTGTACAGGATATCCTGTTTCCACCAGGAAGTAGAATTTTGAATATAGAAAATATACTTGAATGACAAATATAAGTTCAGCCATCACATTTTGAAAAACAAATAATTTACAGTATGTTAAAGGATACATGTACATGTTTTCATTGCAGAAGTCTTCATTAATTTTGTAGGATGACTGCTCACAACTTAAATAGATAGGGCAACATTCATGACAAGGCACAAAATGAAACCTTCTTATGCTTATTGTATTAATTATTGAGATAAACCAGACTGGGTGGATGAAAGAGGAGTAGTGTCTTGTAAAGGGTGAGAGAGTCTATTTATAATCTTTGATTTGTTTTAAATATTTGTACAGTCCAAGCCTCTGAATGGGCACTTAATCTATGGAAGTATATCTATTGCACTTTGCACAATGTGCATGAATACTTACATCTTCAGTAAATTTGTGTTATTAAATAGTATAAAGGATAATTAATATTCCCTTTTGAGTTTAATCCAAATCTGTTAGCCATACTATTTTTGGGAGATAAGGGGGTGGAGTGTTTTGCTAGAACAAAACTAACTGAAGACTACATATTACTAAGGGCACTAAATAGACTGATTGGAACAAATACATAGCTATACACACACAGTTTTCAACTCAGATGCTGTGACCACATCTCCAAAAGGATTAACTAACACTTCAGAAATTAATTCAATTTGTCAATTTCCTATAGGAAAGTGTAAAATATTTTCCTCTTAAAAATTTCAGAAGATAATCCAGTACAGACTTGGCACTCTACAATCTAAGATCTTTGTGAGATCTTAGACCCATATAAATGGCTTACCCCAATTTTGGATGACTTGAACGAAAGAGGATCTGGCGAGCTTCACTGGTGTAATGTTTACTGAAATACCTGAAAAGGAGCAAACGAAAACCGACTCTAAGGATTACTACGTAGGTAGTTTATTGAAAATGTTAGATTTAATTAATAACAGAAGAACAGAGTTCTAAACAAATGTGAATTGAAAGAGTGCAGAATGAAAACCAATAAAATAAAAGTAAATGGAGGAAGTGATCTGTAACAAGGAATGACATGATAAAGGAGATCAATAGGATAGAAGCCTTCTAGAGAACTCAGGATTCCCTCATTCAAGTAGATTGTATTCATGAATTTTCATATCTTCTGTTCTACATCATTAGTACTTTTAACTTATCAAAACTCTTCAAAATAAAGTTATTACTAAGTTATTTTCTGAGCTATAGCATAGCAGGCCTATCATACATGGGTATAATGTTTTATTCTTAAACTCATTTCTGCTCCTTTTGTCAACTCCGTTACAATCTGTAACTAAAACTACCATCTATCCAACTAGTTATTTACAACAATTTAGCTCGCTGCTGAAGAACTATTTACTCATTTAGAAAGAGGCTCATTTTCCATTATTCAGTAATGTATTACAGTAGCCAATATATTTCTATTTGCTTCTACTCAGGTAGTCAATACAGAGGAAATTGGAAACAATACTAAATAAGAATTCATAGACTTACAAAACTTAAATCTTAGAGAAGAAAAGTATTTATTTTAACTTACACCAGATTGACTAATCCCAGCATGCCCATTCCTCTGAAGTCTGTTTTGGGATCATCACCTTGGAAACCAATGTCACACCACTGCTTGGTGATTCTAGCCTTCAGATTTTCATGAGGCATCAGCAAATTCCAAAGCTACATAAATATACTTCCATGTTACAAATAAGAGAACTGCTGATGTTTTTCCTAGTCATGTTATTCAGAACATTTATTGACGCATGAAGATAACAAAATAATCTTGCAAGACTAAGAAGTGGGAGACATAGATTCTCTATGCTTTGTCACACTTCCTTTTTTTTCCCCTGGGGAACTCACGTAAGTCCTATATACACTAAAATTACAACCAAGTCAGGGACAATTAACTCCTTTAGAGCTTGATACTCATTTACACTAAGACCGCTTTTATCTGGCGGTGAAAAGGGGCCCTAAAGTGGATGGAAAAGAGCATCAGGCCCTTAATTCTTCTGGTTGTCTGTCTCATCATCCCAATTCTGCAAACGCTTGTGCAAATGCTTAATTTTAAGCACAAGTGCTATCACTGAGATTACCCACGTGTTTCAGTTGAAACACTTGCATAAGTCTTTGAAGGTTCAAAGCCACAGTGAGGGTAAATATGTATATACAGGGATACTGGAATGCTAAATTCACTAGTATTTGTAAAACTCATTCAATTTCTTGAGTGAAAGGCACTATACATTTTCAAGTACTGATTTAAATAATTATGTGCTACTATTTTTGCGATTTCAGATGGAATAAACTTACTCTAAGAAACCCTTGGGAAACAGAGCTATTACTCTGAGATTTGCTTTAGGATATTGTTTAACTTCAGTGAGTCACTTTTAAAACTTGAAAATAGTAAATATTTTTAAAATGCCAAGGTGCTATTAAAATAATTAGCAGTAAGGGGATAAATTAAGCTCTCAAATACTGTTGGAGACATAGTAAAGGGCATTTGTCAGAGCCGTATTGAAAGGCACCTGTCAGAGCTGGTTTATTCCAGTTTTTAAAATCAATTTTGCTTTTCTAGTTTAAAAGACCAAACAGCCTCATAGTTACAAACGTAAAGAAAGCTAAACTTCTAGGGCTAATTTATTAGCATTCAATTATTCTAGTAATAGTTTAGGACTCAGAATTCCAAGACACCTTCACCTGGATTAGCTGCTTTTCATGTTCTTCATTATCTGAATCATATGGAACTTTCCTCAGATTTTCCACCTCCAAATAAAGTTTCTTATAACCAGATATCTGCAGCAAACATATCTGCAGGCTTGTCTTAAAACTGAAAAACAAAAAACCCCACAGGATCTTAAGGGGGATACATGATGGGATGGCCATAGAGTCATCATTGCTTAGATCAGGGAGTATTTAATGCAGGATTTAATGTGACACACCAAACTCCTTCAAGCTGCACCCAATTTAAAAAAAAAAATAAAAAAAAAAATCAGTCTTCCAGAGAGAAATGTTACTTTCCTCACCTCAAAATGTTACACTAGTTTAAACTCCAGAATGGGTAATATTTCATCCAGCTCCAGTGACAAGTCTAAGGGCAATATTTCAATGCTGCACAGCTGGAAATGGAGAGAACTGCAGCTTTCCAACATTAAATGCCACACTTGCTTCTAGATTTCAAAGGTCATAAAATATCCCAAACTTTGAAATTGTGGATGGTTTTTATTTAGATAATTTTTAGAATTGTTTTAAATTAGTTATACTTTTCCCTCTTAAAGGCCTATACAGTTACAAGTTAAGAGACACAAAAGAAACTGATCTAACAAGCTTCTTTTTTTTAAAAAAAATAAACTCTCTAAAATAACAATGTTATATAGGTCACAAAGGATATGTGATGATATGGTAAAGACTGGATTGAGATGACCAGTACAATTTAATTGTGGGTTGGTCAGCTGTGAATAATGCAGTTATCTCAAATTCATGCTGATAAAACCTTTTTAATCATACCACATCATATGCACTCTCCTCATATATACATCTTAAATCCTTAAAAGTTAATTGCAAAGTATGATGTACGTGCTGTATTCCCCAAATAACAGTATCAGATTAGGTGATTTCTTTAACAATCCCTCTCGTCAGATACCTATACAATGTTATAAAAGGGCAAAATGATGTGGTCCAGTTAGAAGTATCTATATAACAACAGCAAACAACATACCCTGTATCCTTCTGTATATTAATCTTCTTTTCTTTCATTATATCTATGACACATTTTTCCACTTCAGCTTCACCAACATATACAGCATTTCTTAACACCTAAGAAGTGAATGTAAGTCAAACAATGAATACAAAATGTAACATCTAGTTTGTTCCTATTATTTACCATTCTGTTTATGCCTGTTGCATTTGCACCTTTTAAAAATGAAAAAATATGGGACAGTTGTCAAGGTAAATACATTTTGTGATAAAGCCTTAAGTGTGCTTGCTTTGCCTGTGAAAGAATGAAACCATCCTCATGCTTTCATTCTTTCTTCTTCAGCCAGCTGGTAAAATACAGTAATTAAAAAACATGCATCCTGGACTGTGATCTCAAGATAACTGGTGTCAGGCCTGACAATTTTTGGAGGAGAATCCTCAAAGGCAAACTTGGATCTGGAGAGAAGTTGTTTTGGCAAATCACTATAACCTAGATTCTCATACCCTTAAACATTCTAAATAGTACCTTACTCCACCTACTTAGTCCTACTGAAGTCAATGGGATTATTGAGGAGTAAGATAATTATCAATGACATTCTTCCTCCAGTTCAATAATTGCAAGTGTACTATTGGAAGGGAGATGCTAGTGTTAGGACGAGACACAGGCCCTCATTATGTTGTTACTAACAGCATGCCCTACTTTTCCAGAGTAAAGATATTAACCAAAGTCCCAGACAAATTCCAGGACCTAGGTTAATATCTTCATTCTGGAAAAGTGTGGCATGCTTGCTGTTAGTAACAACAAATAGGTTGAGACAGAGGCCTTAACATACACATTAACATCCTTGAAAGAGCAAAAACAACCTGCATCAAGACAATGGTTATCAAAGCTCAACTTAGATGGATGGGTCATGTTATTAGAAAAGATGATGACAGAGTCTCCAAAAGAATCATTTATGGTTAGTTGAAACTTGGAAAGTACAGTGAATATAAATACTTCAAAGTCACCCATAATCAGAATATTAACTTCTGCGGCATAATGTTGATAACTTCAAAGACAGACCTGAATGGAGATCACATATCAATAAATGTTGTAAATACCTGAAAGTCACACTTACAGGATAGGGGAACTCTATCCTAAGAAGCAGTGACTCTGAAAGATTTGGGGGTTGTAGTGGATAATCAACTGAACATGAACTCCCAGTGAAATGTGGCAAAAAGGGCGCTGGATGCACTAGTCCTTGATAAACTGGAAAGAGTTCGGAGAATAGCCACAAGAATGATTAAAAGATTAGAAAGCATGCCTCGTAGCAATAGACTCAAAGAGTTCTCTATAGCTTAACAAAAAGAAGGTTGGGGGGATGACTTGATTACCAACATGGGGAACAAATATTTAATAAGGGCCTCTTCAACCTAGCAGAGAAATCCAATGGCTAGAAATTGAAGCTAAACAAATTCAGACTGGAAATAAGGCCCACACTTTTAACAATGAGAGTATTAACATTGGAACAATTTACCCAAAATCATAGTGGATTCTTCATCACTGGCAATTTTCAAATCAAGACTGGATGTTTTTCTAAAAAATATACTCTAGGAATTATTTTGGGGAAGTTTGATGGTCTATTATAGAAGAGGTCAGCCTAGATGATCACAATATTCCCTTCTGGCTTTGGAATCTATTAATCACTTTGAGAAAGACACAGAAGATAAGTAACAACTGGACATCTAACATAGTGAATGCTAGAGAAAATGAGATAGGATCAGAAGCAAAAGTAGGGAAACAACAAGGTAAAAATTACTTAGACAAGTTGGGTGCCTTGAACTCACCAAACCCTGATGAAATACATCCTAGAATACTCAATAAGCTGACTGAGGAGGTATCTGAGCCATTAGCGATTATGCTTGGAAAAATCATGGAAGACAGGAGAGACTTCATTATTAAAAAGCCACATGCATTAGCCAAAATTCAATAGCCTATTAGCCACACATGGCTAGTAGCGAACATATTGTACACCGCTGATTTAGATAATGGCATAAAGAGTACACTTATAAAGTTTGCGGACAGTAACAAGCTGAAAGGGGTTAAAAGTGCTTTGGTGGATAGGATTAAAATTCGAAATGATCTGGACAAACTGGAAAAATGGTCTGAAGTAAATAGGATGAAATTCAATAAGGACAAATGCAAAGTACTCCCCTTAGGAAGGAACAATCAGTTGCACATATACAAAACAGGAAATGACTGCCTAGGAAGGAGTCTGCAGAAAAGGATCTAGAGGTCATAATGGATCACAAACTAAATATGAGTCAACAGTGTAACACTGCTGCAAAAAAAAAAAAAAATCACACTGGGATGTATTAGCAGGAGTGTTGTAAGCAAAACACAAGAAGTCATTCTTCTGCTTTACTCCACATTGATTAGACTTCAGCTGGAGTATTGTGTCCATTTCTGGGTACCACATTTTGAGAAAGATGTGGATGAATTGGAGAGAGTCCAAAGAAGAGCAACAAAAATGATTACAACTCTAGAAAACATGACCTATGAGGGAAAATTGAAAAAAAATGGGTTTTTTAGTCTGGACAAGAGAGAACTGAGGGGGGACATGATAACAGTTTAAGTACATAAAAGGTTGTTACAAGGAGGAGGGAGGAAAAGAAAAATATTCCTAACCTCTAAGGATAGGACAAGAAAGAATGGGCTTAAATTACAGCAAGGGTGGTTTAGGCTGGACATCAGGAAAAACTTGTCAGGGTGGTTAAGCACTGGAATAAATTGCTAAGCGAGGTTGTGGAGTCTCTGTGTCTGCAGACTTTTAAGAGCAGGTCAGATAAATACCTTTCAGAAATGGTCTAGATCAGTGGTTCCCAAACTGGGGTTCGTGAACCAATGGGGGTTCACAAAATGTTACAGGGGATTCTCGGGTGCAGGGAAAAATCTCTAATGGTGGACAGAGTTGTCCCTAGGGACTCTGGGCAGCACAGGGCCAGCAGCCCAGAGCCCCCGGACTTCCAAGAGCTAAACAGATCAAAGCAAGCATCTTTATTACACTGAGGAGATTTTAACTTCAAGACTCCGTATAAAAAATGGAAAGGGAGGTGGATATTTTTTGCTGCTTTTAAAGTTAAATACACAGCTAGTCTTGTTTTTAAAATGATTATGAAGAACAAGAATCAGCTTTGTTGTAACACGCCTTGTTTGCCTGGACTGCTCAAGACTTGAATGTTTGTGTAGGAGGAACTCTTTGAGTTGGCTTCTTAAGTACCTTCCATCTGTTTCACATCTGATATTCCTTGATGAAACATAGGAGCCTTGTCTTATAACAGGCTTATTCAAAGTGATACATGTACAAAAGTGAGATCTTGGAAGAGTGCTGCTGTTTTCATAATGTAATAAAAATACTGTAATGATAATTTATTAATAAATCATGTGTGTTAAGCATGTCATAAAAACAAATTTTATATTTCCAAGATCACCGCTTTTATCATTTATACTCAGGTAAAGGAGAAAATCCTTGGAAATATTCATTTTAAGGAGGGGGTTCACGAGATATGACATTTTAGTGAAAAGAGCTCACAGGTTGTTCAAGTTTGTAAATCACTGGTCTAGATAGTACTTAGCCCTGCCATGAGTGCAGGAGACTGGACCAGAGAACCCCTTGAGGTCCCCTCCAATCCTATGATTGGGGAAAAAAGCAGGGCTTTGGAGCAGTGCTCCGACTCCGCTCCAGCTCCAGGCAAAAACCTGCAGCTCCACTACTCCGCACTCCAGGCTCTGCTCCAAGGCCCTGGAAAAAAGAGCCATATATCATGCCAAGTTTTCAGTGGGAGCCTACACATCCCTATGTGACATCTGTTCGCAACCTTGTGCTTCACAGATTGCCGTACAGCCGCTACAGAACACACAAGATGCCACAATGTCATTGGTGGATACTACAGACAGCCATACTATACCAATCTCTTAGTGGCAGTATGCAATCATAAAATAGTTTTCATTCCATTCTTGAACAGCTACTTTTCAGTAATGTGAGATGGGATTCATGAGTGTGTGTGTTTGTATACATTTTATATACACATACAAAGGGTAAACCATTCTGGAGTAAGATACTCTATAAATTTAAGATATTAAAATCATAATGAAGACATCTGGTAGAACCCACTCAACGTGTTCCATCATAACAACAGGCACTTGTTTATGTGGCAGTCACAAAAAATTATTTCAGTACCACTTGCAGTGGTTAGATATGAAGATGACTTTTTTTTTCTATCCACAAGGAAAAAAAATTAGTTTAAGATAAGCAAATTTGATGGTCTAAAACTGACAGTATCCCTTTAACTGATACTGAACATATCAAAAGCAAAATGAACTTGCGACATACTGCTGAACAGCCTACTATGTATTCCTATTCCATTTGTTTCAGTCATAGAGCACTACTACATAACAGCATAGCACTGAAAGGTTTACGTATCACATTTCCATTGTCTACAAAAGATTTTTAGTCTGCAAATCACATTTATCCTGTCCTACCTAATAGCTTCATTTTTGCTGTGCAGCTCACTGAGGCCTTGATACCATGACAAAAATTACATTAGGAATTAGACTAAATTTGTCCTATTCAAATAATCTATTCAATTTTACATATATTTCTGCATTAGAGTGGAAATATGGATAATACTGAGCATCTGGAGCATTATTCTATATAAACTTTAACAGAAAAACAGTGAGAGAAAATTTTACTCCAGAACATACTCTATCATGAACCCATACCCAAAAGACACTGAAAGCTATCAAATTCTAAAAGTAACTATTCCTTTAAGGGCATGTTTGTCTCTAAAAATTAGTGTGTTATCGCCATCAAATCCTACCTTACTCTTTGATAATCCCAATGAGTACTCTGTAATACAAGACAAATAATTATATCACTACAACTGTTTTATATATTGAATTCAAACTTTTGACAAGTTACATCACTGACAACACATTTGTAAATAGTATGCCTAAGCAATATTTTATTAAGGTTGCATCAGCAATTAGTCAATTTTAAATTAACAGGTAAGTGACAGTACTGAACTGAAAACCTTGTGCATGATGTGCATGCTTTACGAATTTAGCAATCTAAACAGTTTTGTAGTTTTTTTAATTTACTCCATTACAACCTCAGTTTAACAGCCTGGAAAGATGAGCACCCAGTTTGAAAGAGAAAAGGGTTCTTGGTGAAAACATAGCTGTTGTGCATTTAGGAATATCTTTCTTCCCAAGCACATTAAAACCAGTCATTTATAACTAACAAGAGTTTAAAGGAACACTAAACTTCAAAAGAATATCATACTTCATACATTTTCCTACTATTGTTACAATGGCAACCAAGACTGACTTACCAATAAAAGAAAAATACCTATTTTAGATTTACATATTGCATTTGACATTACTTTGTGTGTCATTATTTTCATTGTTTCCCCTTTATAATTAATTTCCATGTTTGTGTGGGTCTTTCAACGATAACAGATTTTTTTTTTGTTTTAAATAGGAAATTGTGATGGTAAAACAAACAAACAATTGGCCAGAGACTCAGCAGAAGGTGTAACACCTTTTTAGCTTGTTTTTTGAAGCTGACTACATTTCCTTTGGTTAGCAGGGAAAGGAAAGTATATCATTTAGACTTTTATAATTTTTTGTAATTAAAGCTTCAGTAAAAGCATTTGCAGTTTATATACAATATGATGCAGTTTGCTTTCAAAGTAAATGTAGAGTCCCTGAAAAAGGCATTGACCTAGCAGGCAATACAGGAAACAAGTTACAAAATAGGTGCAACACAGGAGTGATGTCAGTTTTCTCATAATGCTTTGCCAAAATGCTTCTATAAGACCTATAATATGTCAGTTCCAGCAATGAACATAGCAGATGTATCTAGGGCCCCAGGTAATCCTTGGCCCCTTGAGTCTGCCACTAGGAGTACAGTATCAATGATGATTTACACCTTTTTTTCTACTTGGACCTGATGTGAAACCAACAATTTGTTTGTTATGCTTTCAAACTGCTGTGACACAGTCTAACTGCTACCAAACCTAAGTGCAAGAGGAACTGGCTGACCGGTTGCAAGCTCTAATGTACTTTTTAAAAAATTACATCCTTTGTTACCTATCTTTAGCGTCCGTTGTGAACCTTCTTTTGAGCCACCACAGATACGCTGTAATTCACATTTTCCAGTGAGCTGCCTCAAGATCCATTTCAGCCAAAACCGGAAGAAATTACTATACAGGTATCCCCATAGGTACACAAACATTTTCTGCGCAAAGAGAGTGACAATTGATCACAGGGCATTCACTGTCTGACATTACAGAAACAATCGTACAATCTGTCTGGGCTGCTAGCTCCTGCTAAGCTGCTAATGATGGTAACATCTGCTCCCTCTCAGGGGCGAACACTCTTGTCTGTCAGAAATGAAAGGCTGCGTCCTCCCTGAGCTACAAAGGGTGAAGAAGGAGAGATGCTTTGTACCAGAGGCGGACGGGGAAGAGCTGGCGGTTGGGGGGGGGAGTCAATGCCAAGGCTTAAAGGGGGAGGCCTGGAAGCTCTGCCAGAGCAGGGCACAGGCTACCGGGCACAGGCTGCCATGCACCGTCTCAGCTTCCTTTCCCCACTCTGCCCAAACACCTCCCCGCTGCCCTGCAGCCCCCTGCTGCATCCCGGGGGGGGGGGGGTCCATGCCCACCGGGGAAGATGAGCAGGGGCCGGGGGAGGGGCAGAGAAAGCGAGACTGTTGCCATGTCGCGGGGGGAGGAGGGCGCACAACGCTCTGAGTCGATTGAAAGGAGGGGAGGGGGTTGACCCAGCGCCGGCTGCTGCCCCCAGCCGGTCAGCGGGAAGCAGGTGGACGACGCGCCCTAGCACGGGACACCCCGCTGGATTAGCCGCCTACCCCCTCCCGGGCCGAGCGAAAACCCTGCCCGCGCGCCCTGCAACGACAGCGCGCCCCCGCCCGGGTACCGCCCGCGGGACAGGCGCTGCTCACATCGTCCCCACGAGTGAGTGGAGCCGGCTCCGGCCTCGCCCCCTGACTCTAGGGTCCCCCAAGAGAAACCCGGCCCCCTGCTGACCCGGAAGTGATTGATGGGGGCGGGGGTAAGGAGCGGTTAAACCGCCGTTCTCCACAGTTCTGGGGCTCGTCGCGGAAGTGCCCCGCCCCCCGGCCAGCGTGTTTGGTGCGTAACCAAGGCGACGACCTCAGCGAGGCGGGCCCGGGAGGGAGACGGGACCTGGATCCCTCACCCCAGGTAGAGCAGCGGTGCCTGGGCGCCCGCCAGCCCGGACAGCGACGACGTGCGCGCAGCCCGCCCCCCGCCTGCGCTACTTCCCAGCCCCCTAGGAGCATGGGGAGGCCGGCGGAGCCCCGGGTGACGCGGGGCAGCGGTTAGTTGTCGGAGTGGGGCCCCAAGGGGTGGGGTGGGACTCGTGTCTGGCGGGCGCGGGGCACCCGCCTCCTCCTCTGCCCGCGGAACTCGGCGCTAGGGAGCAGAGCGGCTCGCGCTGGGCACCTGGTCCTGCTCCCCCGCACAACGCGCCCGGTGTGTCCCCGCCCGAGGCCTGTGTGCCGTCGCCTTGGCCTTCACGCAACACCCCCGGAGACGGGCAGAGCCGGACAAGACATCATGACGTTAACGGGCACGTGACCGTGGCTAGCCGGCCGAGTAATAAGCAGCAGACAGTCCGAAAGGACTAGAAACCCTTGACCTCTGTCGGCCGCCATCATTGCTGCCTGGGGCCCCACAAAGTCATGGGACCTCCGGGTCAACCTCCTCCTAGCCCTGACCAGAATGCTATCTATAAAACCAGGGAGAGGAGGTTGGCCGACCGGCCCCACAGTCACAGGAGATCCCGATTTCCAATCCTCTGTCCACTCACACATCCGGGCCGAGTGCCTTGGTGCCTTCGAGGAGCAGAGGATCCTGACCGGGGTTCTCTTCTCAGTGTCCCCAGCAGGTTCCCTTTTTTGACCCTTTGACCTCACTCCTGTCCCTGTTATCTCATTAGTTGTCCCCTGGCATTATTTGGTTTCCAGGTCCTGTGGATACTCCCCTTAGGCTGAGGGGAGGCCCTTTAGCAGTGGGTGGGCTTCTGCCTGTCTGCCCACTTCCTGGATCCTACTAAGATCGCTCTCCTGTAGCCCTCTGGCCTGGAGGGAGGGAGGGAGGGAGGGAGGGAGGGGGCTGCCGCTAGGCCAGGGGTGAGCATCCTGCCTGGCCCCTGAGCTCCTGGCTGGGGAGGCTTCCCCTGGCCCCGTCCCCGCTGTCCCCTCTCCCCCACAGCCTCAGCGTACCGGCCCACTGCTCCTGGTTAGTACTGCAGCGACGTTGCTGGCTCCAGCAGTGCTGTGAGCTCCTGCGGGGCAGCGTGTCTGGCTCTGGCAGGCCCCACGGTTGCCAGGAGTGCTACTCTGAGTGGCACGGTAAGGGGGCTGGTGCTGGGGGGGTTGGATAATGGGCAGGGAGTCCCAGGGGACTGTCAGCAGGGGGCAGTTGGATGGGGTGGAGGTTCTGGGGGGTGGGCAGTCAGAGGATGGGGAATGAGGGGAGGGGTTGGATAGGCATGGGAGTCCCAGGGATCTGTCAGGGGACAAGGGTGTAGATAGGGGTTGGAACAGTCAGGACAGAGGGTGGGGCTGGGTAGGGGGTGGAATCCTGGGGGGGCAGCTAGGGTGGTGGTGGGGATCTCAAGAAGGGGTGGTCAGGGGATAAGGAGCGGGGAGGCTTGGTAGGGGGTGGGGTCACTGGGGAGTTGTTAGGGGAGGGTTGTCTCTGGAAGGGGCGGTCAGGGGATGAGGAGAAGGGGGAGTTGGACGAGTTGGGGATTCTGACGGGGGGGGGGGCAGTCAGGGGGCAGGACCAGGCTGTGTGGGGAGGCACAGCCTTTCCTACCCAGCCTTCCATACAATTTTGCAACCCCAATGTGGCCCTCGGTCATAGGGCAGGGGTGAGCAAATGTTTTGGCCCATCAGCCTCCTCAGAGTCTCTGCTCTCCTCCCCCACACTCCAACCATGCTCCATCAACCCCATCCTCAATATGAAACACCTCCTGTAAGATAAAGGGGATAGTCCTCTCATGGATCAGTAATTGGTTAAAAGATAGGAAACAAAGAGAAAGATTAAATGGTTATTTTCACAATGAAGAGAGGTTCCCCAAAGATTGGTAGTGGGACCTGTGCTGTTCAGCATATTCATAAATGATGTGAAGAAGAAGATGATGAGTGAGGATAAAATTTGCAGACAATACAAAATTAATATAGTAAGTCCAAAGCTTTGTGTGAAGAGTTCCAAAGGGATCTCACAACACAGTGACAAAATGGCAGATTAAATTCAGTGTTGATAGGTAAGGATGTATGTCTGTCAGGGAGGTACAGAAGTCATGGATTCCATGATTTTCCATGACTTCTGCAGCAGTCCATGTGGTTGACCCCAGGGCTGGCTCTGGGGCCTACTGCTCAGGCAGCCCCAGGGATAGCTACACTGGCTGCTGCTGGAGCAGTCCCACAGCCAGTTGGTCTGGTGGCCACTGCTGGATTGGCTGCAGGGCCAGCCACAACAGCTACTACTCAGACAGACCTGGGCAGCCAGAGCAACAGCTAGTCGGTGGTCCTGGGGGTGGCCAAAGTAGCTGCTGCTTGGTGACCACCTAGGCAAAGACTGGTGCTTTTAGCCCTGGAGACCATCCGAGCAACCGAGGTGCCCTGGATGCCTCCCCTCCTCCAGCAAGAACAGTCCCTCTATGGGCTGGCAGGACCTTTTCCCAATGAAAGTGTCTTTACACAGTAATATCCTTAACTTGTATTTATTAGCAATTGAGCAGCAGAATACACATGCTAAGCATACAGTGCTCACCACTTCCAATATGGCAGATGAACTTTTCCTGATGCCCAGTCAGGATTGGGTCATGTGTGGCTTGGGCTTCTGCACAGTATCTGCAGGATGTGAAGGTTCTGGCAGCTGTGATCTTGGGCTGTGTCCTGGAGTTAGGTTTCAAAGAACTTCCTTTTGGGACACAGTTTATATACTTAAACTTAGGTCCTGCTTATCTATACCGTAACCAATTATTTTGACTAAGCATTATGAAACAATTCTTTAACCAATCCTAGCACATTACTCCCTACATACAAGAATCAATTCAAATGTTGTGAAACTGGTTACACAACAGACAGAAACAACTGGAGGTTTTAAGAAGGGGTTTTATAGATTTCCCCCGCCCCTCAGTTGAAACTGCTGATAACACTGTTTGGCAGAATTGCTTATCTTGCAAAGATTTTCTTTCAACATCTTGATGTTTGTCTGTAGATCTGTTATACTTCGTTAACAACAGATATTCTGTTGTTTTGTACAGTTTAGATGGGATGTGACTCTGCACTTTTAGCTAATGGCAGCTGCTGCTCCTTACTGCAAAAAGCCTCAGACCACACTCTCATCTCTGCATGATAGCTGGGCCCTGCTGAGGAGCAGCACCAGAGCAGCAGTGGAGTGGAGTCAGGGTTATTTGAGGAGCTGGGACTGGCCAGGCTCTAGAATCTAGAGGTGAGGGGAAAGTCACGCTGTCTGCCACAGCTGAAGGAGGAATAGCTAGGAATAGCAATAGCTAGGTCTAGTAACAACAGTATGGCAGCCTGGTCCCACCCCCTTCCTTAGAATGGTGCTTCCAATTGTAAGGACATAGCATTGTGATGCATCATGCTCCAAAATTGTGTAGCATGATGCATCACAGTTCCCCCGCTACAGGATACATGTATGGTAAGTGTAGGTGAAGAAAATGGAGAGGGAGAAAGAGTACATGTGCAGCAGGTGCATTTCTGCAGGGCTCCAGTACTGGTTACATTTGTCACTACACTGCTATTACTAGATCCATTTCAAGAACATGGTACTTATTTTTAAATATCTAAAACAAGCTTCAAACTACATACCTGAAGAACCACTTGTCAATACATTTGCATCATAACAACTGTAATTGACAGAAAAGAGGTCTAAATTCACTTGGGCTAGCTATAGAAATCTGCTGCCACCTGAGATAAGGCTCAGCCTGAGTATTAAGCACTTTCTAATGGAAACCATAGAAGACATGCACACTTTCATAGGTTGTGTTGTTCCTGTGAGGAGAGAAAAGGGAATTTCACTTGCTTTGAGTTGGACACAAAAGTTGGATTATAAGAGGGCAAACTGACTTGCTTGGCCAGGTTCTAATATCTCTTGAAATGCAGAAAAAAGAATTAGTTTCTATACCTTTCATATAATATCAGAGGTTGCCAAGCAAGATTGTTGGTTCCTCTTTTCCAGATTACATCAGAGGTGACCCAGCAAGTTTGACATTCTCTCTAATTAAAGCTTCATGTTGTCTTAAAGGCACAATGTACTCTGTCGGCATCCACGCCAAAAGAATGTGACATTTGAGTTGAATGTGCTATCAAATGATCACATGCTCAAAAAAATATTAAAACAGTGGGGTGAAAGATAATGGATAAGAGGGCCCTGTTAAGAGGTAGCAGCTGGGTTTTAGACTAGACCCTTTAATCTGTTTTATAGTATAACCTCTTAAATGAATTTACTCTCTTTCATAATGTCTCTTGTTACTTAGAAGTGCTGCAGCATGAAAGTAGATCAGAATGTGTTCTGGGGCTTGTATTTCCCACAATGTTGTCTGCTGTTCAAAATGTTTGCTTGCCTAG
The DNA here is from genome assembly GCA_007922305.1 of Dermatemys mawii. NCBI lineage: Eukaryota > Metazoa > Chordata > Testudines > Dermatemydidae > Dermatemys > Dermatemys mawii. The sequence goes on from ML677326.1 coordinate 71,150,261, forward strand.
TTGTGTTGTGGCATGATAGCTCTGTCACAGATAATTAAATAGAAGAGTTCTTAGTTGGTGCACACTTGTAAAATAGATTATTTTTTAAAAAATTGTGTTTGATTATAGGAAGTGAAATAGCAGATTTGTACATGGGGTGAAATCAGTGGGATTTTTGCCATTGACTTCAGGAGGGCCAGAATTTCACCCATAGTATTTTGATGTTAGGAAGCTTAGGATGAGGGAGAGGAAGTTCAGACAAGATTCACAAGTGCTTGGAAGGAATTAAGTGAGTGCGATCTCTGGCTCCTTGTGTTCTATAGCTCAATCACAGATTTCTGCAAGACATGTTTGTAGCCCAAGCACTCCTGTTTCTGACGGAAGCTTTCTTGAAGGTTGCAGCAGGAGTGTTCCCAGAGTGTGGGACTCTGTATGCACCCTTGTATTCACATCTTACACACTAGTGTAATAATCTTTGTACAAAATATGCCTTGTGACTATCATTTGAAAACTAGTAATTTACTGGTTAATAATATCATGGCTGACAATATCAACAGTGTATGTAAATTTATGAATTACCTGGAATGATGTTACTAGCATTTGTTCAAAATCAGACAGGTAAGTGTTAAACAGCTCTATCCTAAACAAAGGAGTGTGGGTTTACCTCAGTTTACACGTAAACAGAGCAGTCAAACTAATGGGGAGGGAAGAGTGGAGATGGCAAGAAACAAAACAAATTTACATTTTAGCAAACACTAATGCAGGAAGAAAGAGAATGGAGCTTCTTTCACCACCAGAGTCCATGTCATCTTCCATCTTGCTTGAATAAACTTTACTTTGAGGGGTAACCAAAAGAATCCATACTGTTCTAGAAAGGAAAGGGCAGAATACCCCAAGGTATCTCTTTCATCTAAGAAAACAAAGGAACCTGTATTTTGGGCTGCTGGAGAAGATTGAGGGGAGTCAGACACCATTTTGCCGGAAGACTGTTAATTGGGAAAGCCAGTTTGAACAAAGCCTGTACCTTGCTAGATTGTGTTAGATTTTACATGTGTGTGTTCACTTTATTTGCTTGTAACCATTTCTGACTTTATCTCTCATACCTGAACTCACTTAAAATCCTGTCTCCTTTTGTTAGTAAACTAGTTTTACTTTTAATCCTAACCCAACCAAGTTCTGTGTTTGCTTTAAAGTGTATGTTAACTCCAGTTAATGTGGCAAGTTGTTGGGTTTTGTCTTTTAAGGATCAAATGGAACTTTTATGCCTCTGATTGTTGCAGGAGTGGGATGGACATTGCAGAGCACATGAGTTTGAGAAAGCTCAGGACTGGGGGTGAGTTGGGGTCACCTGCTAACATTCACCAAGTCTGATAAAGACAAGAGTGTGTCTGGGATAACTTCTGGCAGGTTGTTGGATTCAAAGTGGTTGAATCAGAGTAGTACAGTTTACAGAACATGGAGTGTATGAAGGCTGGAAGCCACAAATAACAGAACCTTTTTAATATAAGTGGTGACACAACATCTCATTGATCTGAATTGCACCCCTAAATGTGACAGTGGCATAACTATGCAGGATTTAAACATCTTGCTATTTTAACTGAGATTTATACTTTAAGCACTCCTGTAACAATTTAAGTGATTCACAATTGTAAATCATAGAATATCAGGGTTGGAAGGGATCTCAAAAGGTCATTTAGTCCAACCCCCTGCTCAAAGCAGGGCCAATTTCCAACTAAGTCATCCCAGCCAGGGCTTTGTCAAGCCTGACCTTAAAAACCTGTAAGGAAGGAGATTCCACCACCTCCCTAGGAAGACTAGGAACAGTCAAAAGAAAGGCTACTGTTTTATTATTTTCAGATTGTTTGTTTATTTCAGATAAGGGAAATAGAACAAAAGTAAAGCATAAACATAAGCATCAGTGAAATAACTATAAAGTTATTGCTGGCCAGGTTGGGGAATGATAAGTTAAGAAATGAACATCAACCATAAAAATGGTTGTCTAGGTAGAAAGACAAAGAACATGGACATCAAAAGTGGGAAACAAACATGAGAGCTAAGGAAAGTGGGGCAGAAAGGTAGCAGCATGCTGGCCAGCCCTGGAAGCAAAAGCAGCTGCACACCAGCAAGCCATGGAGCTGGAAGAGAAGGGAACCCAAGAAAATGAGAAGGAAAGGCTGCATGCCCAGAGCATAATAGGCAAACGGGCAGATCCCACCATCCCCAGCTACTCCCTGCATCCAAGGAACACCCAGGAGGGACAGGTTGTGCCCTGCATACAAAAAAGAAGCAGATTGTATTGAAGACTATTTTACCACTTTTGAAAGGTTATGTGAGGTTCATAAAGTTCCAGAAGATAAGAAAGTCCCCTGATTGCAAAGTTGTTTGGTAAAATATTTAACATTTTTAATGAAATGCTAGTTTAAAAAACGTTGAAATATTCTGAGTTTTAAAAATCTGTCTTGGAAATCTTTCAAACCACCCCTGAGTTGTACAGGCTGAAATTCACAGATCTCAGGAAAGGTGCTGGCATGAGTCAATATGTCCAGAAAATGTGTGGCTCAACAAGAAAAAGGGAAAAGTGACCGAGAACTGTGATCAATTGTTCGATCTCTTTGCTCAAGAGTATTTTCTAAATATATGTTCTGAGATTTAATATAGAATAAATCTTTACGTTCTCTACAGGACGTTGCCATCCTGCCTCCTGATTCCTTTGTTCAAGCCCAAATGTCTAATGAGCACAAGACACCAAAGGAGGGTCAGAAGCCTGGTGTAAAGAGGAAGACTGTGTTTTACTACTGGGAAGAAGGACAGTGGTTGGGAGCCCAGGTGCTCACCTCCCCAGAATCATTCCCCTGCTGGAAATCCCCATCATACACAGCCTGTATAGGAGAATGGTCCAAGAGGGTACCACCAAGCTAACTTCACTGAGCACATGAGAAATAAGTGCCCTAAAATAAACTAAGCTCACATCCCATCCAATGCAGGTTAATGGAACGTTCATTAACATAGAGGAACATGTGGGGCCACTGGTTAATTTTGTGAGGCCTGACCCTGAGGATGCGGACCTGGAGTTTATCAAGGTTGCCAATATAAATTGCAAGAAATGGGTAGCCTCAAGGACATTGGAGAACAAATTTCTCAGGTCAAAGAAAGTGTATTCAGAAAAACTGGCATGTTACCTGACCAAGAGGTAGAGCTCCTGGCATTGGCGAAATATAAAATAGCTGTGCTTCTGGCTAAGGTGCATTTTGAATTAGAAGGTTTGAAAGGTACCTTGAAAGTTGGGGTATTAAACAGCATTTCCACAGCAATGCTGGTGGGAAATAATATTTTGAGTATGTTCATAGCTGTTAATATTGTAACCCATAGAAGAGAACTGTGCAGACAAAGCAGCAGCTGTGGGAGAAGGGGACAGCCCCTGCTGAGCAAGAGGAAGCAAAGTGCTTTCAGTTATGGGAGGGATTGAAGCCAGCTTCTGCATAGCAAAGGAAAGTAGAATCCTCTGAGACTAGGGGAGGGGGAATAAACTCCTGCTACTGCAGAATCTGTCCCTGTTGTCAGCTGCTAGCATTTTGCTGATAAACCAAGGGTAGCCTGCACTCTAAACAGGGATATGTTCTGAATGGATCCCCAGTGAGGGAAAATGGAGAATGTACAAGTAAGCTCAGGCAGAAAGTAAAATCCCTGGGAAACCTTATAAGTGGCTGATTGTGCCTGCCCAGCACTGTAGGGAATTAATCTTGCTAACACATGATTTTCCTTTTACTAGTCACTTAGGGCCATGAAAATCTCTGAGCAGTTTAAAAAAAAAATACTGGCCAGGGTAGAGAACAAGGGGGGAGATTATTGCAGGTCTTGTGAATTATGTCAAAGAACACCTGCAGAAAGTTCCCTTTGCCCCTTACCTGTAATACAAGAGGCATTTTATAGGGTAGCAATGGGCACTGTGGGTCCTATGCTACATGCCACCCAAAGGGGGAAGAAATATATCCTAGTGGTAGTGGATTTTGCCATGGATATCCCCAAGCAGTTGCTCTATTGACAGACAGCCTGTTTTTGTGGCAAAAAGCCCTTTTCATTATTTTTAGTGGAGTGGGTTTTCTTAAAAATATTTGATCAGATCATGAGTCAGATTTTATATCTCAGCTATTCAGTGACTTATGGAAGTTGTGTGGCATAAAACAACTGAAGGCTGCCCCATATCACTTAGAGACAAATTGTATGGTGGAGAGGTTCAATGAGACACTGAAATCAATACTGAGGACGTGTGTCCGCAGGTGGGATGAAGACTAGGATGAAATGTTATGCTATTCGTTGTTTGCTTATAAGGAAGTTCCCCACAGTTTGGCCCATTTGATCTTCTATACAGAGGGAAAATAAAGGGACTCCTACATCTTACCAGAGACTGCTGGGAAGGAGATACTGAGACAGAAGGGTAGCCTATAACTGAATATGTACAAAGGTTCAGGCAAGAGTTAAAGGACATGCTGGAGTTGGTTCAGAGTCACCTCAGGGACAGTCAGGCGCTCTACGTGACTTGCCAGTGTGGACGGGGAGGAAGTTATAGCGCTCCTGGGGGCTTTATAGCGCTATAAAGTGCCAGTGTAACCAAGGCCTAAGACAGACAACACTGTAAGGTTTTGGGTTGAGTATAGGAAACCCAGTGCTGTCATAGTGCCAGATGCTTATTCCATGCCTAGAATTGATGATACGCTGGATATCTTAAGAAAAGCTAACTATCTCAGCTTTTTTTATTTAAAGGATACTGGCAAATTCCTTCAGATAATGCTCCCCAGAAATCTGCTTTTATTAGTGATGTGGGACTGTATGAGTTTTAAATGGATTACAGGACTTCGCAAGGGCCTGTGTCCCCAATATAGCGATGACAAAACCTCCCACTGATCTGAATTGCGCTCAAAGTGTGACAACAGACAACCCTTAAAGGAGAACCCTCTTTCATCAGAGCCTTCTACATCTGTGCAAAAATAAAATCATCCCCCAACAATTTGGTAATGTGGGAACAACATATGGGTTATTTGAATGCACTGTTTTATGGTTCAGAGGGTTTTTTTATTCTATTATTTTTAAGTATGATGTTTCCTACTTATTAAAGATGTAATTTTATATTCTAAAATATGCATGCTTAGCTGAGGAAATTCAGTTCAGCCAGGCTTATTGAGAGGTATCTAGGCTGTCTTCCTGTGGTATAAATTTTAGATTCGCTCCCTCCCTTGTTTGCTTTGCTGTGGATTTTAAAATTATTTTATCAATTAAAAATATACAAAATCCTCTATGTTCTTGTCATTCTTTTAGTTTCTGATTTCTTAATACTCACCTATATCTCCAGGTCTGCTGTGGAGTTTTCCAAGGCCCCAAGCTACTGGATATAAAAGTGTTGACGACAACTTTGGAAAATGTATAGCTACGTTAAAATAGGAGATGAATGAAAAATTAAAAAGCATACGCATGACAAATTGCAAAATTTTGTAATGATTTTTGTTCTGAACGGTTCAAAATAGATCCTACTTTTTCTGAATGCTTTTTGCAAATTTGAAAAACCTGTTTTGTATATATGAAAAACCTGTGTAACCACCTCTATAATATTTTGATAGCATGGCATAAAAAATTGAAAACATGTTGGACACACACTTTTTTGCAAAAAGTGATAATTTTTACTTCTGAATTTTTCATGGAAAATTCATTTGTGAATGTTTTTTTCTCAATTTTTTTTCAGTCAAATATTTTTGACTATTTCTAATCATAAGGCAGTGAGTCCTTCCTAGTTCCCTTTAATCAATACTATATATGCACATTATTCTTCAATTTTAATCAATGTGTTTTCACTTCCTCATTCATCCTTCCTGCCTGAATTACTATAATTCAGGTTGTGGTGGGGTGGACCAGGCCTGGAGGCCTCAGGGTCATACCATACCATGTCCCAGAGATGATCAGAAGAGAAGTCCTCCAAGTGGCCTAGAGTGGTTGCAGCAAGTAGCTAGTCAGCGCCAGCAGACTCACATAAAAAGAGCTGCAGGGCTGGAGTCACTCAGCTGCTGCCTGAAAGTGGAGGAGAGAAGACTGTATTCTGGATGACTGAAAAAGCAGCAGGACCACGGACATCTCAGTGTCTCAGAGCCGTGGTCTCAGATGCTCAGTGTCATGATGCCTTACTACCTTTGCAGATCTGCGCTGGAGTGGATAATTTGGAGAGGGTTCAGAGAAGAGGCAGATGAACGATTAAAGGAAAACATTTTAAAGTGGTAGACTCAAGAAGTTCAATCTATTTCGTTTAACAAAGAGAAGGTTAAGTTGTGATTTATCCCAGTTTATAAGTAGTTAGAGAGATAATGATACGTTTTATAATATCTTCATTCTAGCAGACAAATATAGAACAAGATCCAATGGGTGGAAGCTTAAGTCAGACAAATTTGGAGATAAGGTGCACATTTTTAAGTGAGGATAATTAACTATTAGGTACATTTACCAATGGTTGTGGTGGACTTTTATCACTGGCAATTTTAAAATCAAGATTGGATGCTTTTCCTAAAAGATAATACACTAGTTCAAACACTAATTAAATCAGGGAAGTCCTACATTAGACAGGAGGCCAGACTAGATGATCACAATCATCTCTTCTAGCCCTATAATCTATGTAATTTCTCAGTGTTGATCTCAGTAAGAGGTTTACAGTTAATGCAATACTACATTCATTATGAAACTTCCTTTTATTAGAGTTTTATTGTATCCATTACAGAAATGCAACAACTGTGTAGACCAGTAAGATTGATTGATTACTTACTTTCACAGGGATGCTGTTTGTATAAACTACTAATTACTCAAATGAAATCAATACTGTGGTGTCAGTCTCAGCTCTGAAAATTTTAGCTTCCTTTCTTAATTTACACTGATCAATCTACCAACCTAACCTCTTACCATAATTTCAATGCAAAGACCCCTCCTTCATGACCTTTTATAGCCCTTTGCAACTAATGCACACTAAGAAGTTTCTTCATCTTCTGGGAAAAAAACCTCTAACCTCCAACATGAATCTAATCTGTAGTAAATCAGACTATTTCCCCTCCAGTGACTGTTGCCTACTGTTAGTGGCAATCATTCAGAGTAAGGGTATCTGAAAGACACCTGCTACACACAGAGAGGAATCTTAGTTATTCTGATGAGCCTAAATTTTGGCAAATGTTCTTCATGACCTTTCTTATCTGTAAGACCACTTACACCTACATGTGTGAAACTGTCATTGAAAATGTGAGACAAACACTTTAGTCACTCATGAGAAAAGATACATTTAGACAATATAAAGGCTAGATCCTACAAATCCAACTCACTAGTATTCCTTATTCCAGGAAGTAGCCAATAGCACTACTTCAATGAGTAAGGACTATTCACATGAATAAGAGTTTGCAGTGTCTAGTCCTAGTTTATTATGTTTCTCCAAGATTAAATATTGTTAAGATGAAAGCTGCTTCCTCACATTTATTGTCTTTCTAAATTTTGCTGGTGCTAGTTCTAGTAAAATTTCATACATTACAAAGTGACATAGTAAAGTTTCTCCACTTTCACCATTAAGCTCGTCAGAGGTTCCTAAATTGAATCCCCTTTTGGTATAGAGGAGATGGCTGCTAGCAGAGCATTTTTCCAGGGTTGGGAAGGCTCTTTTCCTTTGGAGTGCTCTGAATTCCTCCCCTTCCCCCATTCCAAAATGGCCTGAATCTGTATAGCTTCAGGTATGCTCCCCAGCTTACTTGTTTAAGGAGGCATTGTGGAGGACTGAAGCAGCTTATGGTGAGATTTTTGTCTGGTGATTTTAAATTGTATTGGTCTGCTGCATGGTTATTCAATGAGATGTGATATGGTGCAGGAAGGAGAAGTGAAGAGGCTTTGGATGATTTGTTTTGTAATGTATAAATGTGTGTTAATAGTGTCCAGGATTTTGGATTTCTTAGATCAAAATAAAGAAATTATGGTGGATTGGCTTTCCCAAAGCATCTGTCAATCCTATAAAATATATATATGAATGGGAATTGGCTATTAAAATCACAACTAATAAGCACTCTCCCCCAAAATTTAAAATCTAGAAACACACTTTTGAATTGTTCTTAATCATCTAAGGACCCAACTTAATAATAAAACACAAACAGTGTGAATCAGTGGGCTAGTAGTTCATGCCCCAGATGTGCTTGAATGCCTTCAGTCACCCAAGAAGTTTACTAACTCAGCCCCTGCATGGTTGATGACTATTAGAGTTTTGATAATTCATTTTAAATTACATTTTAAAAAATGCCTGAGGCTGCTGATGGTGCAACATACCCTTACATATGAAAAGTAGTTCCTAGTAGATAGGTAAGATAAAATCACAGGGAAAAGGCTTTGAACACTTTCTTTATTATTTTGAAAATATTTGTTTATTAAATATTGTTTAAATAGAAGTATCTTGGACTTCTTGGCTGCTACTTGAAAAATAATTGTCCTGACATTCCTTCCCAGAGAGATTTCAGGAAATGTGGTGTACTTTTCTGTGTAAAATGAATTTTGAGGACTATCAAATATAAGAATCCCTTCTTCACAATTCCTTTTTCTTCCCTTCCTTAAATAATTCCATCACTGGACTTTTTGGTTATATGTGACTGTGTTCAAGTGACTTTACTTTATGGTCCAATATCTTATTTTGAAATTAACTAATAAGCTGCTACAAACCAGGTCAAGGTTTTGTCCATGTATTTGAAGTGCCAGTTTTGGACAATCCCTACATAAAAGGATAAATGACACAAATCAGATATTAGGCATGGCAATATACAAAAGCCTGTAGGAGAACACTTCAACGTGCCTGGACATATAATAGCAGACCTCAAAACAGCCATTCTTCAGCAAAAAAATTTCAAGACCAGACTTCAAAGAGAAATTGCTGAGCTCCAGTTCATCTGCAAATTTGACACCATCAGGTCTGGACTCAGTATTAACTGTGAATCACTTGCCAATTACAAAAGCAGTTTCTCCTCTCTGGGCGTTCACACCTGCTGGAAGTGAGCTTCACCCCACCCCCCCCCTTGAATTTACCTTGCTTTTTTGCCTGCTATTTATACCTGCCTCTGGAGATTTCCACAACATTCATCTGATGAAGTGAGTCTTAGCCCATGAAAGCTCATGATCCCTAAAATCTGGTAGTCTATAAGGTGCTACAAGACTCTTTGTCGCTTTTGCAGATCCAGACTAACACAGCTACCCCTCTGATACCTAATTCTCCAGTTTAACACGTTTCTCCACTCCCTGCATTCATTATTAAGTAAGCAATTGTCCTAATTCAGCATGCTCTGAGTAACTATTTGCTTCAGAGTAAACCTTAATAACTAACCTCCTAATGCATTTTTGACAGCCTACACCAGACTTTCCCCTGTATGTTGTCTTGGTGTTTTATTAGTTTCTGGGGACAAACAATAATAAATTTTACTAGCTGGCTCTGAAAATAAACTAAAATTTAATGTGTTTTAAATTATAACATCCTTCACTTCAATGTGATCAGCTTAATCTGCCCAACCACATCCTAGACATGTTCACTTATATGGTTTCATAACAGAGACAAGCAAATTGATTAATAATGTAAAATGCTTGTAATACAGATTAAAGAAGCCTGGTATTTTTATTGCGAAAAGCAAAACAAGCCCAGTAACTAGCAGTTTAGGTTAGTGACTGAGAATAGATTAGGAGGCAGGAATAGCTGAGTTCTAATCCCAGCCTTTCTCCTGCCTTCCTAGGCCATATTAATTTATGACCTCCTAAACTATAACTAGACTGCACAAGATCATGTGACCTGTGTAAAGCATTTGTTTTTATCAGGAGTGTACATGTGTTTAAATGTAGACCTGATGTGACTATCAGAATGGGTGGTGCTAAATTTGCAAACTATATCCATTCATTGCCTTATATAGAGACTAATTGTCAGTATACTGACAGCATAGAAAAGGAAGGTTGGGATAATCAAACTTCCCTTGATGTTCAGTGGACGTTAGCTGCCTAACTCCCTTAGGTGTCTTTGATTATTTCAAATTAAGTAACCAGGATACCTGAGAGTAAATATGAATGAATGTAATCTGCAATTAATGCAAACCAATCCTGCTATTTTTAGTATTTATTCCAATAGTGCATGTTATAGTTATGACACCTCTCTGAAAAGTAATGTATCATGCCCACTAGGAGTGTGGCATGAAGTGTCAGAAGCTGGTGTTGTTTTGGTCTTCTTTGTATGTTCCTGGTGCTGAACACCTTCATGGACTTGGAAAATAAATTGGGGTGTTTTACTAATGTCTGATTGTTGTTTTTAATGTAGTTAATCAACTGCTTTCTTTAGTGATTTGATGGTGTTTTCCCAACCTTTCTGTGGGCAATGTGACTGCCATTCAAAGCAACTATTATCTCAAATGCCCAGAAGAAGTTTATATATTCAGTATTTGTTAATACAACTACCCTGATCACATGTAATATATTTTATTGTTTTGAGTATATTGAAAAGGCAAATAGGTTGAAGAAGTGGCTGCCGAAGACCACACCAGCATTTTAAAGCAATAAACAGAACTGAAGCACTCTGCTTTGCTTAGTCCTGGGAAAATAGGCCCAGATCCACAAAGGTAATTAGGCGTCAAACCTCACATATAAGTACCTAAATCCCAGTTTTAGGCTCCACTCTGATCCACAAAACCGCTGCTTGGCAGCTGTCAATTGCTGTAGGTGCCTAAATTCACTTGGCACCTATATTTTCAGGGTAAACATTCTTTAGGTGCCTAAGGTCCTGTCTATATGGTGACAGCAAAGAGCTCTGGAGGAGTGTAATTTATAGAATGCTCTAACTGCGCTGCTGGCACATTCTAAAATGTCGTTTGCTTATTTTACTGAATAATTCATAAAACAAATAAGATAGCTGTATTTCAAAATCAGACAACAGATTCTTGAGAGATTCCTTTTCACTCTTGTTAAGTGATATTTTTAGGACCCACAGTTATTAAAGGACCAATGCTTTATTACACTTTCTAAGCCAGCTCTAGATAGCTTTCCATTCATTGCAGGAGGCAGGAGCACTTTCTGATGCTATGTAGAAAAGCCCTAAGCTTCTGCCTGTGGGCATATGCACTGGATGTCTGTCTCCTGCCTAAACTCCAGCATGATTCCCAAACCAAGAAAAGATAGATGAGGAGCGCTTAGCTTGCCTGTGGGGCTTGAGCTGGTAGATGTCCCATTCACTGGATCAAACCCCATTTAAAATCCAGGAGTGTTCACCTTATAACTTCTAGTCTAATGCTTTTGTTAGAACATGCACTTGGGAGACCCAAGTTCAATTTCCCCCTTTGCTTGAAGAAGAGTCTTCCACATGTCTCAAGAATGTGCTCTAATCACTGAGTAATTCAGGAATAGATAATCTTAGGGAGAAGTTTTGAACTAACTTTTGAACTTTATATTATTTTACTATTAATAAAAAACAGATACCAGGAATAGGGTGTCTGGGGATTCTGTGTTGTATGTGGACTGTTTGAGAGCAAGCTACGAAAGGTGTGTGCTCACAGCAAGGAATATGAAAAATGCTATTTAAATGTTAAATTAAATGGGAGTAACTAAACTCTGTGATGTGTACATTTCAATTCCAAGTCCTCATGTAATATTGTCACTATAATTGGGTATTTCTTCTGTTTCCTTAGCTTCATTTGACCTCCTATAATATTTAATGTTGGAAACTAGGGTGCAAATGCTGCATCAAAGAGGCTGCATTCATATGTTGCTGTAAGATGTTGAGCATGGGTCATAATGAATAATAATTAACATATATAATTTACTTCTCTTAATAATCATTTTATTACATTCCTAAAAGCTCAAGGGTTGTACCGATAGAAGATGAGAAGCAGCATATAACTTGTGAGTGCCTCAGATAAACTAGTTAATGTTTGAAGTCATAACATTTTATTAATATTAGTAGTAGCAGAAGCAGCTCACAGAGGCTTCAACCAAATCAGGGCCGTAGCACACCACATTCTGTACAGACATGTACTAGAGCAGAATTCCTGTCCCCGAGAGAATCTAATCTTAATTTAATATGAAATGGAATCAATGGGTAACCAATATGGGGGAATAGTGATACCAGTATGTTTTGCACAAATTAGCTGTATGTTCTATTTATAGCTATAGAGGGTTGTTGTGTTTGCTTAGTTGAGATGAATAAGGAGATTGGCTTAATGCTTTCCTGGCCATTAACTGCTAGTAATGTTCCATAAGGATCATGGTTGAAATAGCTTTATGAATTTTATCACTTTTTACTTTTTTTAGGATAGCAACCTACACATGAGGAACATGGGAGAGAGCAAGAAGATGCTTGAGGGAAACCTGGCAAATAGGTAATGGATGCTGGCTTTGTTGGTGGTGCAAAGGGATAATTGAAAAAATAAGAATAAGACTCTGGAGCAGATGGAGTAGGAAGTAAACTGTGAAAGCCTTAAAGGCGAGGACCAGGACTGGGATCCACAAAGGGACCTCAGCATTGCAATGCCAAGCATCACAGTACCTAACTTTTCAGTGCCTAGAAGATCACAGGAACACTGTTGTGATCCTCAAAGCCTGAGTTAGATGCCGAGGCTCCTACACAATGAATGGAGAGAGATAGGAGCCTAAGATTGTGGTCCACAAAGCTGGCTTCCCACCTAGCATGCTATCTAAACTACTCAATGGGAGATACTGAGGAAAGGGATGTGTGCTAAGCCCTGCCTCTCTCAGAAATAAGCACCTAAATCCAAGTTGCGGGGAGGCACCTAATTCAGTTTGTGATCTGTAAACCAGGAGAAGATAGGCATTTGGTTGCCTACCTGATCTATGGGGCCAAAATCAAATGAGGCTGATAGGAGGCGGCAGCCCTCCCTTATAATCTTTGGCCTAGTGGCTAGGGTACTCTAGGACAGCGTTCCTCTAAGTTTTTCCGCAGCAGCCCCTTTCCGTGGTCCCAGCGTCCAAAATGCTGCCGAATAGAAAGTTTCCGCTTTCAGAGGCATTTTGGCGGGACAAAAATAGACCGCTTACAATTTTGGCGGCGTCCCGGGGCCGATCCCACAGCGGTGCCGGGGTCTTGTGCACCCCCGTGGGGGGTCTCGTGCACCCGCTGGGATGCACACACCCCACTTTGAAGACCACTGCTCTAGGAGACCCCCAGTTCAAGTCATCCCTCCACCTGAGAGGAAGAACAGATAGAAACACGAAATCTTGGCGGGGGCAGATAATCAGGAGCTCACTTTTGGCCATGCTGAGTTTGTTGCCTGTCATTCAAATAGAAATGTAAGAAACAGTGGTGGAGTTAGAGTTAGTGGGCCCTGTGATCAGCTTTATTTTGGGGGCCCTCATGGGGACCCACCCAAGAAAAAGAACATTCTCTCTTATCTCCTTCATCCCTGTTTTTCATTCTTTTTGATTCATCCTCCTCCTATATTATAAATAATAGGAAGTAAATGAAAATAAAGTGAGGTACCTTGAATGTTTTTGTAGTCTACCTTTTTTTTCACAGATCACTTGAAAATTGCTAAGGGTCTTGGTGGACCACTTAATGGTCTTTCCAAATATTGTTTGTATTGTTAGCTAACTATTGTAAAGTGCTTTGGATAAGAGCGCTTTATTAAAAAAACATAAAAAAACATTGTGGTGCGGGGTCTGACCAGGAGTTAGGATGTGGGAGGAGGTTCAGGGTTGGGGTTGTGGCGTCTAGGAGGGAGTTAGGGTGCATGAGTGGGGTGGGGGTTGGGTTGCAGGGTCTGGGAGAGAGTTAGGGTGCAGGAGTGGGGTTGAGGTGCAGGGTCTGGCCAGGAGTTAGAGCAGGGGTCGGCAACCTTTCAGAAGTGGTGTGCTGAGTCTTCATTTATTCAGTTTAATTCAAACTTTCGTGTGCCAGTAATACATTTAATCATTTTTAGAAGGTCTCTTTCTATAAATCTATAATATATAACTAAACGGCTGTTGTATGTAAAGTAAATAAGGTTTTTAAAATGTTTAAGAAGCTTTATTTAAAATTAAGTTAAAATGCAGAGTCCCCTGGACCGATGGCCAGGATCTAGGCAGTGTGAGTGCCACTGAAAATCAGCTCGTGTGCTGCCTATGGCACTCGTGCCATAGGTTGCCTACCCCTGAGTTAGAGTGTGGAAGAGGGCTCAGGACTGGAGCAGAGGGTTGGGGTGTGGAGTTTTTACCTGGGGCAGTTCCTGTTTGGTGCTCAGGGCAGGGGTGGGAATGGGGGGTGCAGAAGTCTGGGCAGGTGGTGTGGGGGGGGTAGGTTTTGGGGGGGGTGCAGGAGTGAGGGCAGGTGGTGTGGGTGGGGGTAGGTGTGTGGGGAGGTGCAGGAGTGAGGGTAGGGGGTTGGGGGGTGTATAGGAGGACAGTGTGCGGGGGAGGGGAGGGAGGAGGGGCTGGGGCAGTCCCAGTCATGGCCGCTGGATTATTTTCCTGGCTGGCTGGTGGACGCGTCCCTGCCCCGCCGCTGCTCCTGTTCGCCGCCAAAGGGAGCTGTGGCGGCAACAGCATGTGAGAGCTGAGACCCCCCTGGCCTGCCACTCCTTTCCCCAGGCCTTTTTCCAGGGGCCTCCAACAGCAGGGACTGCACCTGTGCTGCCCGGTGTCCGGAGGAGCAGACGCAGACAGACACTTCACCAAGGGAGTGAAGCGTCCGTCCTCCCCTCCTCCTCCCCTACAGCATGCCCCAAACCGGCCCCTCACCTGCCTGCCTCACCTTGTAGGGATAACATATTAAAGTATTAAAAATGATTTTCCAAGTGGAAGTAACTTCCCATAATTTGTTTTTCACAAGTAAAAGTTTACATAGTATGTTTGTTAAGTAAAAGTAGCTTAATAAGTGTTTAAATTTATTATTTGTTAAGATTGTTAAATGTTTAGATTTATTATTATTGCCCCTTTAACATATAATTTGTTAATATTAGGTCATGTAACTTAAAATTGTACTATGTAGCCAAAAACAGCTTTTTTTTTTTTTGTTCCAGGGCACGCTCAAACTTTTGCAAGTAGCTACTTAAAATTGACATTGCAGCGATACATTGTAACGATGCATTGTCAAGCCACTAACTTCGTTTTGGGAGCCAAGCCCTGTAATTGATTAAGGGCATTGTTACACAATTGACGCCAGTTCTTTTTAAAGCACTGTGAACCAATTAACCCTAATTGCAAAGTAAAAACTATTGTATGTGTAAAATTATTATTATACAAAATACTGTATGTAAAACATTAATTAGGAAATATATGTAAGAAAGAAAGTGCTTGAACAATGAATGGATGGTTTGAGAGGTTCCAGCCTGAGAATGCAGCATTAAAGGGCTGAAGAAGGCGTCAGGTGCCAGTGCAACCAAAAGGTGTCAAGTGGAAAAAAACTGGAAACTGGAGGTTCACCCTATAAAATCACTAACAAGCACCTGGCAGCTGCCCTGAAAACAAAAGCATGACGCAGCAATTCCCATAGACTGGCATAGGAAAAAATTCCTATAAAAACTAAACCAAAAGACTTTAAAGTCAGAGTCCAAGGTTCTGCTGCCAGCCTACCAGGAGCTTCAAATGCACATCTGATCAGAACTTCGCTCCCCACTACCATCACCTGTGTATAAAATACCTGGCCAGTATTCTGTCACAAGCAACTTCCAGGCTGGTAACTATAACAATTACCCAAAACCTGAATAAATAAATGAATAATTAAATAAATGTTTATATATGTGTGTGTGTGCGTGTGTGTGTGTGTGTATAAGGGTTAAGTAGTAATAAAAATAAGTAGTTAAACAACGTTGTTTGCTTCTATCTTTTCTTTATTCTTTATTATTATCTTTACAATAAATGTGGCTTTTTGCCTTATCCCCCTCATAAGATCCTGCTTGCTTCTATTGGTATAACAACCTGGCCTCCAACACCAGTTAGGGTGACCAGATGTCCTGATTTTATAGGGACAATCCCAATATTTGGGGCTTTTTCTTATGTAGGCTCCTATTACCTCCCACCCCGTCCCGATTTTTCACACTTGCTATATGGTCACCCTAACGCCAGTCAGTAGCAGGAGCCCAGCTCACCAACTGGGAGAATACACCCCACACTGCACCTCCAGCATGGCTTTTAAACGGCTCCCTCTCTGCTCTCCCCCACAGCTTCTGCCCCACAGCGGTCCCCGCACTGGTGCTGGATGATGCTGGGCTGTCCGGCCTCGGAGCCCCATGCCAGGGTACTGTGTGTTTCATTGTAAATCTGCCTCTGATAAGAAAGATGGGCCAAGATCTGGGATTGGACTGAGGAAGACTGTTCCAGAGTGGAGAGGTAGATTTGTGAGTAAGTGGTAAAAATAGAGTTGTCAAAGCCATATGAAGGGTAAGATCACCCATTATTAAGGTGTAAAGGAAGATTAGGAGGGGGCTTTCTCACTACATAAATTATACTTAAACTAACATGGTTCCATTAAAATGTAAGGTCTCAGTGAAAACTGGGAAGCTCCAAATATAAGGTTCCCACTGCCCCTGCAACTTGGCCATATTATAAGTACATATAGATAAAGATTTTGAGTAGTTCTCTTATATGTTTGTGTACAACAACAGAAGGGTGTGTTCATATGGATAGAGGCAAATGTATATCTTAATATTTATGCATATGTTATAAAAGAACTGAGTTAGATGGGGGAAATGTCACTGACGTATCTAGACCTTTAAATTCTAATTACATTAATCCAGTTTTGTGTACCTAATTTTCCTTTTTTTTAAAAAAAGGGAGTGAACTTTAGAGTTCTGGTGCACTTATGAAACTGCGGTAAGCATATTTTTAACATGAGATAAGGATTGTTCATTCTAATCCAACTACAATAGCTCTATTGATATTTTCTGTATTTGTAGAGGGCTGGGTACACGTTATAGACACAATTATGGTATTTTGACTTATGTGGCAAACAGCATGCATTTAAATAAACATACCAGGTCATGAAGGTTTCTGTATTGGGGAAGAGGGTTGGACCAGGCACTCGTGTCAGTAGGAAATTGTGGAGAGAGCTTCTGCAACTAGGATGGGATTCAAGTCCCAGGAATTTGTCAGCAGAGCTTGGGAAAGATTAGAGGGTTTCTGCAGTTGAGTGAATAGTCAGGTTAGTACTTGTCCAATACATGATTCTTTGGGAATTTATATGCAGTGGTGTTGTAGCCCTGTCGACTCCAGGATATGAGAGAGACAAGGTGGGTGAGGTAATATCTTTTATTGGACCAACTTCTGTTAGTGAGAGAAACAAGCTTTCTAGCTACCTGAAGAAGAGCTGTATGGCTCAAAAGCTTGTGTTTCTCACCAACAAAAGTTGGACCAATAAAAGATATTATCTCGTCTCCTCTGGGAGCCGTGAGCATGCTCATGTACCTGGTATGGTTCATTCCCATCCCTGACACCTATCCCTTTTGTGGTGTGAGGGAGACCCTAGTGCACATCTATCTGCAGTGTGCCAGGTTGCAGCCCCTTTTAAAGTACCGCTGGAACCTCCTTTTGAGATTCTGGCTGCATTTTTCCTGCTCCTTTTATTATATGCACACCCTGTTTGTGGTCCCACAAAGTCGTGAGACTGCCTAGTCAACCTCCTGGTACTGGATAAAGTGCCCATCTATGATACAAGGAGGAGGATATTGGACAGGGAGCTGTGTGGGGCCTGCTTCCATTCCTGCCATATTTCATGCATCCAGAGTTCCTCTGGGTGGTGTCTGCTGGCTCTGTAGACCTTTGAGGAGCTGCTGGGGATGTTGAAATGCCGATTATTATCTCTGGGAACCCAGCCTACTCATTAATGCCCTGTCTCATGAAGCCATACACAGATGCCCTGGATAGAAGTGAGGAACTGTTCAGCTACAGACTGAGCAAATGCAGAATGGTGGTAGAGTTGCGTTTGGGCGTCTCAAGGGACACTGGAGCAGCTTACTGACCCGTTCAGATCTCAGCGCCAGAAATGTTCCCGTTGTTATTGCAGCTTGCTGCATGCTCCACAATCTCTGTGAGAGCAAGGGAGAGACGTTTATGGCAGAGTGGGAGGTTGAGGCAGACCGCCTGGCTGCTGATTACGTGCAGCCAGACACCAGGGCAGTTAGAAGGGCACCCTCTGACGCAGTGCGCATCAGAGAAGCCTTCACAACTAGCTTCATGGCAAGGGAGACTACAGTGTGAGACTTCAATTTGTTTCTATTTGTGCTGTTTGTTTATGCATTCTGAAAACCCACCCTCTTGCTCAGGCTAATGGTTTAATTTTTTTTTTATTTCTATGTGTCCTTTTCCTTTCTCTTGCTCCCCTGCACTGAACTTTCAGGCAGCCGCCCTCTCACGTTCCCTCATCACTTGCTGAGCAATAATAAGGTCATTGTTGTTTGAAAAACATGCATTCTTTATTAAGGGGTCACAGAAATGGGGGGATTGCTGCAAATGTAGCACTGGAAGGGGTGGGAGGGTAGGCACTGGGCAGGGTGAGGGGAGGACAGGAACACACAATAAGTCAGCTTTGGAAGTGCCACCTTTTTGGTGCCTTGGGTGGTCCTCAGGTGGAGTGGCAAGATGCCTGGACCTTGCCCCCCTCCCGTGTTCTTCGGAGTGCAGGCGATGAGGCTAGGGAACTTGGGAAGGAGGGGGCGCACTTATAGAGGGGCTGCAGTGGCGATCTTTGCTCCAGCTGCCTTTCCTGCAGCTCCACCAGTCGCTGGAGTATGTCGGTTTGCTCCGCCAGAAGATAGAACAGTGCTTCCTGTCTTTTTTCCTCTCTCTTGTCCCTCCGTTGTTCCCTTTTGTCCCTTCTCTGCTCCTGCTCATCCCTTCTTTCCTCACGCTCAGTTACTGCTTTCCGGAGGTTCAGCATTGACTGTCTCCAAGCCCTAAGCTCCACTCTGTCTGTGCGGGAAGAGTGCATGAGCTCCATGAACATCTCATCCTACATGCGTTTTTTTCACCACCCTATCTGGGCAAGCCTGTGGGATGCGGATGAGAGGGGGAGGCTGGAAACAGTTTCAGCTGTCGGACAAAGAAAAGGGAGAGTGATATTTAAAAAAAAAAGAAAATAAAGAAGTTCTCTGTGATGAGTTGCACCCCACCCTCCAAGCACCTGGCTGGTATCGGGGAAGATCCCTGTTAGCCAGAAGGTTACAGCATGGCATTTGTGCCCCACTCCCTCATTGCAGTCAGAGAACACATGGGCACACAATCCCAGATGCTGCTGGCCATCCAGAGTCAACCCCCCCTCCCTCCCCAAAAAAGTTCGGGGAACTGCTGGGAGGATTTCTTTTAAGATGGGGTGCAAGAGTGTCTCTAAGTCCTCAGGGCACAGTAATCATTAAAAAAAACTGCTTGTCAAGCGTGTATGCCATTGACCAAGGGACACTCACTAGGGCTGCCTTGCACGCCTTCCCCATCCAGGACACCTTCCTGGGAGGGTGTGGGGTTACCGGTTCCAGGGTGATGAACAGCTCCTGGCTTTCCGGGAGATAGGTGTCTCCACTTGCCTGTTCTGTAGACTCCTCACCGTCATAGTCCTCCTCCACCTCATCTTCCTCATCCAGCATATCCTCTGCCATGCTGGCAGTCACCCCATCAGTGGAGTCCACAGACACGGGTGGGGTAGTTGTGGCGAACCCCCCATAGAATGGCATGCAGCTTGGTATAGAAGTGGCATGTCTTGGGCTGTGACCCAGAGCGTCCGTTGGCTTCTTTGGTTTTCTGATAGCCTTGCCTCAACGCTTTAATTTTAAGATGTGCGTCCCTGTTGTGGCCTCTGTCCATCAGGCCCTTGGAGACTGTGGCATATGTATTGGCATTTCTTTTTTTTTGGATCACAGTTCTGCCAGCATGGATTCGTCTCCCCACACGGCGATCAAATCCAGTACCTCCCTTGCAGTCCATGCTGGGGCCCCTTTTCAATTCTGGGACTGCATGGTCTCCTCTGCTGGTGGACTGCATGGTGAGCTGTGCAGGAGAGCTCGCCATGCTGGCCAAAGAGGAAGTGATATTCAAAAGTTCCTGGGGCTCTTCCTGTCTAACTGCCCAGTGCATCCATGTTCAGAGCGCTGTCCAGAGCGGTCACACTGGAGCACTCTAGGATAGCTCCTGGAGGCCAGTAACGTTGAATTGCATCCTCACTAATGCTAGTTTGACCCGGAAATGTCGATTTCAGTGCTACTCCGCTTGTCGGGCAGGAGTTTGGTAATCGATTTAAAGACCCTTTTAGGTCGACCTAAATGGTATCGTAGTGAGGATGGAGAAGTGGAAGGATCAATTTAACGTGGATAAATTTGACTTTACCACGAAGTGTAGACCAGGCCTTAGGCTGGGGAGGGGCCTTATGACAAGGATAGGCTTGGGTCCACCACTTTCCTAGAATTCAATAGGGGCTGTTTCTTTTGGGGCTACTAAAGGGGCTTAACAGTTGGACCAAGTTTGATCAGGGCTTAGTCACTTGAGTGAGAGCTGGGTTTGGAGATTTCCCAGGCAGTTCCTGGGAGAGGTATTGGGTCAGGTGCTTGTCCCTGGAGGGGGGAGCTGGAAAGTTTCCTCAGCTGGGAAGGAAGTCAGAGGTGCTTGGCAAGTGGACTGGGGGAAGTGGTGAAGAAGGCAACTTTCACTTAGCAGAGACGGTGGTTCACATTGTTCCCTGGGGCTCCACGCAGCTTTAATGGTTCACGGGGAAGACTACAGCTCTCCCCTGCAGTAAACAGGAGACGGGGGCGGGGGAGCTCTCGCGGGCTGACAGGACAGCGGGGAAGGGCTCCGTAGTCTCTTGAGGAGCACAGCCCGTGAGGCGGCAGTAACCCCGTGACCGGGCGTAGCACTGGGAAGCCAGGGACGCGTCTGGCCATGGGGCAGAGCGGGAGGCGGTATTGCAGCCTTGCTAGATGCGGGGAGGGCGCTGTCCCCCCCGAGCTCCTCGGAGCAGAACTGGGCGCGGCTGCGGGTGCTCCCGTGAGAGGCGAGGGGCTGCAAGGAAGGCGCTGGAGGGCGGAGGGGGCCGGGTCCTGGCAGGTGGACGCCGCCCGCTGAGCGAGTTCAAGGGGCGCGGACTTGGCGGGACGGGCGTGGCCGTGGGCGGCTGCCGGAGGTAGAGCCGTGGTGGGTGTGAGCGCGGGGCCGGCGCGGGCGCAGGGTCGCTGGCGGAGAGGCCGCCGCTGGGACATGCGGGGAGATGAGGCTCAAGCCCGGCCGCATCGTGACATTTCTGTGCCTCAGCGCCGCCTTCGCCTTTGTCTGCTTCAGCGCCTGGAGCAGGAGCGGAGGTGAGAGCCGCCGGGGCGGGGGAGCCCTCGGGGCAGCCAGCCAGCCGTCCCCTCGCGCCGGGCAACGACAGCCCCTCGGGGGGGCCCGCTCCCCCGCCGCCCCTCCTGTTCCCCGGCAGCGGGTGGCCCCCAGCCCGGCCCCTCGCTGCACTGGCGCAGGAGGGAGCCGCAGGTGTCGCTCCATCTTCCCCGGGCTGCTGCCGCAGGTGCAGCTTCAGCTCCGCGGCCGGGCGCCGGGTGAATAGTCGCGATCCCGGGGACGTCCCCGCGCCCCCAGCCGCAAACCTCTGGTAGCGGGATGCCGACGCCTCGGAAATGTCTTGGGGCACAAAATAGCATTTCAGATTCAAATGCTGTGTTAATCCTTGGGCTGGGATCTGCTGCTGTCCGGGGCTGGAGCTACCCTGGCCGGGTATTCAGAGGTGCAGAGCGCCTGTGGACTTCATGCATGGGCGAGGGAGTTCAGCACTTCTGGAAAATCGAGCTTCTGTGTCTTACTGCCTCCCACCTTTATAATGATCACATCCCTATATACTTGGGATGGTAAGGGTCACACCCAGGATTACTGAGGTGTTGCAACTTGTAATCATCTCATCCTGTCAAGAACTATTCATCTTTCCCAGAATAAGAACATGTACTGTATACTGTCTAATTATTGTCCTCAAATTAAGACTAGAGAAAAAAACCTGTTTAAGAGGCTGCATAAGAAGGTAGCTCCTAACCAGTAGCTGTATAGGTGAAAATTGCACAGTCTGCATCGAATTATCTGAAACGGATTATCCTCACTTAAACCAGTATAAATAGAAGTCAGTGGAGCTATCCCCCATTTTATAGTGGGGCCATAGCCCAGTCCTGCTCCCACTAATCAACTGCAAAACTTCTGTTGACTTCAATGCTCAGGATCCACCCTTCTGTGTTTTAGAACATAATCCTGCAAATACTTAAGCAGGTTTGCAAACTTACTCACATGACCAGTCTTACAGATGGGACTACTCAAGGTCCTAATTCTGTGAAGACTAAACCGTGCTTAAATGTGTGCACTGTGTGCAGTCCATTAAAATAAACACTGCAAGATAATATTTCAATTAAATCACAAAATTGAAGTCAGTGGGACTACAGTATATAAAGTTTAAGCATGATTGTAACTCTTTGCAGGATCAGGACACAAGTGAGTGAAGTTAAATATCTGCATAAGTGTTTTGCAGATTAGGGTCCTTTTCGGTGAAAATTATATTTAAGAAAATTCTTGTCAATATTATTACCAATACCCTTTGTATTAAAATGGAAAGAACAGGAATGGAATTGGTACTATAGTAAGGCTTTTACATATCTATTATGATGATTTTTAAAAATGGATCTTTATATTTTATTCATCTGGGACGCTGAAACTGATCTGGTCTGTTTTATTTGCTGATTCTTGGGCAGTAGGATCTGTGTTAGTGTCTAACACTGTCAATTAATGCTTCCATCAAAAGACAAACATTTAAGTTAACTGTTTTTAAAGAAAAACATTTCCATTCATTTTTAGGTTGTGTAAGATAAGTGACTTCTATGTTGACTAGGTTGTCAGCCCTACGGGTAGCCATGTCTGATACCTCCCCTGAGGAGGCCAAGGAAAGATGAAATAGCACATGGGGGAAAAAAAGATAAAACTGAAATTATTTTCCAGATATAATATAGAGCTGTGGTCTGTTAAAGCACTAGAAGTCTAAAGACAACTCTGTCATGAGGGATGTTTTGCCTGAGAAAAGGGCAAACAGAATTTCTGGATTCACAAATGTTTCTTATGTACACCTTCACAGAGGACCCAGTTTTGTAAGATGTAGGTGTATTACTGTGAGTCCCAGGAATTAGTCCTTTCTAGTAGGGATAAGAAAGACTTTGAGATGACTTCTTGCTTGTAGTAGCATTCAATCTCTCTAAATACTTGTTTTTTTTAATTATTATTATTATTATTATTTATATTGCGGTATTACCTAGTGTCAATAGGGATCCATACCCCTTTGTGCTAGGCACTGTACAGATGAGTACAACAGAGACACAGCTCTTGGGACTTGCTCTTATTTTCTCTCCAATCATGATGCTATTTATCATATAACTTATGACACTTTCAAAAGCAACAATGTTGCTGAAAAATGTTGTGTAGCAATAAATACAAGTAAGGTAAGGCAGAAACTAAGATCCAAAGATGATGCAAGCAAAACTTCAGTCTGTTCCTTTTGTAGTCTAACAATCAACAGTCTTGTGTATTTCATATTTTGTTACTCCTTGTTTCACTTTCATTCACACTTATTGTATTGAGTTTTTGTCTTTAAGTGTCCTCTTCTGTGTATATATATTTTGACTACTACTTTTCTCTCCCCTTCCCTCAAATTTGCACTCACCCCACTCAATAAATAAACATAACATCTAATTCTTCTCAACCTGCTTTGGCTTTCCCCGCTACTATCTGTTTTATTAACAAACTTCTTGTTTTGGTGGCATTTTTCTTTAATTGTTCAAAGTTTGTGTCTTTGGTTTTACTAGATAGTGTGATTATTTTAGTAAATATACAGATGGAGTCATTTGTTAGAAATTAGGTCAAATGATAACTGTGGGATGAATGTAGTACTTTACTAAGAGATGAGGCTTCAGGTCAGTGGTGGAGAGGGTGACCAGATGTCCCGATTTTATAGGGACAGCCCCAATTTTAGGGTCTTTTTCTTATATAGGCTCCTATTATCTCCCACATTTGTCACATTTGCTGTCTGGTCACCCTAGTGGGAGGCATCCTGTGGCCCGTGGGCCACACGCAGCCCATTAGGGTAATCTGCTGGCGAACAGCCAGACCATTTGTTTACATTTGCACAGCTGCCCACAGTTCCCAGAGACCGAGGTTTGCCATTCCCAGCCCCCCACTACTATTTTAGATTTCTAAAGAAGCTGGCCACGCCCCAGGCAATCATGATCCCTAGGAACACTCCCACAGGGGTCCCATCCCATCCCCTTACTTCACTGTTAGGACCCCTCCTTTTTCAGAGACAGGAACAACAGTATGAGATTGCAGAGGGAGCAGCAATAGCTTCTCATCCCCCCCCCCCCAAAAAAAAAGTACTTACCCTGCAGTAAACATGTATCTGCTTGAGCTGGTGGGCTGTATGCTTTTCCGCCTGCTAGGTTTAAATGCCTTTTGGGGGATAGTTTTACAAGTCTCCTTCTCCCTACATCAGCTCAGTAGTTGGTCTTTTAATTATTCCCCCATATACTCATATCCCCACAGATACTGAGTGTACTCTACATCCCTCAGAGCTATTGTTCCACTGGTGGTCTGCAGTGTTAGTATTAGTGTTGTACCTAACCTGACTCCTATGCACACACACAAAATCTGTAGCTCAGAGGTACTTTGAGCTAGCTGTGGCCCATCAGAGGGTATGGAGTAAAGTGATACCTAAGTGCTGCTGATGCTTGAGCTAGTAATACAGGAGGACTCAACTACTCTGTGCTGTTAATACAGTCACTCTGTGCAGCTTGAGTCTTGCATTGCAGTGTGACTGCTCTTCTTTGAACTAAGCTAATTTGAGACAAGTTGACTAAAATGTGGATAACAGTGCAGTGAAGACAAGTCCTCAGGCAGGTGTCACTACATTACTTATGCCCAGTTCATGTTTTCTTTACATGCTTTGCTTTGCAATCATGAGGTTAGAAACTTACTTTTTTAATAATGAAGACTCTCTATGATGTAGTAATCAGGAGCTGGGCCCCTAGGCACAGGCCTATAGTGTCTATGGTTTAATGTGATAATTTCATTGCAAAGCCAGATTAAGTTTTTCACCTGCTTTTATAAATAACTTCTGTAAGCAAAAGAGATGACTTTGTACACTCAGTTCATTGTACCAAGGAAGCTTTGAACTAGGTACTTGTGGAGAGAGTAATCTCCCTGTCTCCAGTGAATCAGACATTATGGGCTCAGTCCTGTATGGTAACATGACTACTCTTTAAGTATCCCTAGAGCACTGTACATACAGATTGCTATCAGTGAGTAAGCAGGTTTCACTGTGTAGCAGTGCCTGTTCCACATGCTGGACTCTTTTTGCTCTGAGCCTTTTTGGTCCGTATCCAGCCTAGGCCATGATGTGTCTGTGAAGCAGATGTGTGTGCATGTTAAGGGCAGAAAAAGTAAGGGCCAAAGTGGAGGTGATTCATTGTAACAGAGTCCAATCTGATTGTGTAACTCCACTCCCAGATAAAATAACTACCTTATGTAATTACATCTGATACAGGTTCAAAGTCAGAAAAACAATGTAATAACTAACATTTACATAGAGATCTGCTCCCAATATTTCAACAAGGTTCTTTCACAGTTATGTATGAGTCAGATTTAGTATTTGTCTTCAGTATTGCCCCTCAGTCCATGATAAATCACACAGGTACATGGGTTTGAGAGAGGAAGGTGAGGAAATAGAAAATCTCATTTGTCTTTTCATTTAAAAAAAAAAGCTCAATCATAAGTCAGGGAGGAGATAAAAGCACTTGGCAAATGCGTTTATATTGTCTTTATTTCACTGGAAAGATTTATATTTTGTTCCTGAAATATATACTTGATAGTACAGCAAAGTTTTCAGTGGGTGTAATTTGAAAAGGATAAGGAAACGGATAAAGAGCTTATAAGGGAAGTATCTTCTCCTAGGTATTTTTTTTTTTTTAATACCTGAGTCCTGCTGCAATCTGGATTGCAAAGTCAAAAAAATACTCTTCAGGAGTTATTTTATAGCACTCCAGAAATGAGATTCCTCTGGTACGAGTGGTTTAACAATGTTGAGAGTGGATGAACCCTACCATCCCTGAGCTATATTGTGTATGTATTTGTACAGGGTTTTAATCTTCATTAATATTAACTTATTAGCTAATTGATACAACTGGGTGTGTAACCTGACAATGATGTTTACATAACTCAAATCATTATTATAGTAATTGGAGATGCTATCCTGGACTCTTGTTGGGCCCAACTCCTGTGCAGTGGTGAATTTAGAGTTAGTGGGGCCCTGTGCTCAGCTTCATTTCTGGGGCCCCTCCTTGGGACCCAGCCAAGCAAAGACCATTCTCTTTTATTTCCCCCTCTTCCCCCTGTTTTTCATTCTTTTTTTCTTCATCCTCCTCCTATATTATAAGTAATAGGAAATAAATGAAAATAAAATGAGGCACCTTGATTGTTTTTGTAGTCTAACTCATTTTTCCACAGACTACTTGAAAATCGCTGAAGGTCTCAGCAGACCACTTAATGATCTTTCCAAATATTGTTTGTACTGTTAGCTAACTATTGTAAAGCGCTTTGGATAAGAGCGCTTTATTTAAAAAAATGTAAAAAAGTGTTGGGGTGCAGGGTCTGGCCAGCTCTTATGGTGTGGGAGAAGACTTAGGGTGCAGGGCAGCTGGGGGTTGGGGTGCAGGGTCTGGCCAGGAGTTAGGATGCTGGAGGGGGCTCACAGTTGGGACAGAAGGTTGGGGTGTGGAGCGCTTACCTGGGGCAGCTCCCATTTGGTGCATGGGGTGCAGGAGCTCCCGTTTTGTGCTCAGGGTTGGGGGTGTGGATGTGGGGAGGGGTGCAAGAGTGAGGGAGCAAAGGAGGCTGGAGAGTGTGACGGGAGTGCAGGAGTCAGGATAGGGGACTGGGGGTGGGAGTGCTCCCAGTCCCCTACTCCACCCCTGCCCTGAGTGGCTCACAGAAGGGGGCTGAGGGAAGAAGAATGTGCAGGGGGAGTGTGGGGGCCCGGCCTCTGCTCCGCCCTCCCTGATACCACCTTCTACCCCAAGGCCCCACCCCCACCTCTTCTCCGCCTTCTCCCCTGAGCCTGCTGCGGCTCTGTTCTCCTGGTTCCCACTCCCCCGGAGTGACCTGAGCACTGGCAAACAGCTGTTCAGTGGTGGAGGGAGTGCTGGGGGGGGGAGAGGGGAGATTGTCTGCTGGTTTGGCAAATTGTAACCCAAAACTAGCCAACCAGCCAAAATTGATCACTTTGGCAATACAGCTCTGTCTGCTGAATACCTTGGCAGAGTAGGTGTGTCCATGCAAATACAGTATGCTCCTGAAGTCTCTTCCCTCAGTTCATCACTTAATGTCGGGGGGAGAACTCAATCAGACCCTGCTTACAATATATTTCCCAGGAATTTTTGAAAATCTGTGTTTAGAATTGCATATTCAGAAGGCAGATGACAAAGTCTAAACCACAGAAGACTGGTTAAAGAGAAAATTAGTTTCCTTAGTTATAACTCTTATTTCTCATTATGAAGGGCCTGGAGTGGTCTGGACACTATTGATCGATTAGACCTGTTCGTGCCACCACAGTGGAAGTGGATTAGTGTCTGTGTAAGCAGACTCTTGAGCCTGCATGAGCCTTGCATGTCAATGGAAATCTGCCCATGTGGAGGTAGTGATAGGATGAGAACCTCAGATTTCTGTATTTTGTTTTCTTTCCTCCTTTAAGTTGAAACTCCTGGTGCTGCAGCACCATGCTTTGACCTCGGGCTGACTTCTAAAGCTGAAACTATATACACGCTACCTGGGATCCTAAAAACAAACCTAAATTCTTTCCTTTTTGCATAAAACCACACTAAACATCCCACAGGATAAGATCTGCTCTCTGTTACACCCTGCTCTCTTCTAATTATGCCCTCATGACACCTGTGTGTCCCAAATATCTTCAGTGGGTTTACATACATGTGACTGATTTAATAACCAATTGCTGATTACTGCTATGTGTAGGACTGACATGCTGTTCACAAAAGTTTTGAAATTTGGCTTCATTCAGAACTGGAATGAAAATAGTAAATTTAGAAATTCTCCACAAGGAAAATTCAGAACTTTTTTTGTTTCACTTTGGTCTTTTTAAAATATTTGGTTCCAAAAATGTCAAAACCCAGATGTTTGATGTAAGAATTTTTTTCTGACTTTCTTTCAAAACACCATTCAATTTCACAAAGTGTTTTTAGATTTAGATGGAACCACATATTCTGACGGAATATGGTTTTTGTCTGAGTTTCTCTGTCCAACTCTATTACTGGTGCGTGAGAAGGCATAGAATTCAACTCTCTCCTTCATAGTTGCATTATCTCTGCAATGCTTGGAAGAGTAAAAGATAGGAACAGAAATAAGATTTTTATTAAAGTAAGCAGGTGTGGCTTTAATTACAACCAGGGAGCATATCTTTTGAATAAGTGGTAACATTTTTTACTATAATCACTTATCAGAAGGAATCACAATGGCTTCAGTGGATTATATGGCTGTAATAGCAAAATTTGTCCTAGTTTGAAAGCTGGCTTATCATTATTTCCATGATAATGATAAGCCAGCTTTCATCTCACATGAGTAGTCCTAGTTCCATTCAGTAGTTCATAAAGATTGCAGGATTAGATTGGTCCACGTTAATTTACATATGTGCCACTGCCCTGTTAATTTAAATTTTGAGAAATTTATCTCTGGGTGAAGATAATAAATATTGGTAGGAAACTAGGGGGAAAATAAGCTAAAATATGAAGTTGTAACAATATAAACATGAGAATAAATATTTATATTTGGCCTTAAAAACAGTTAAATACAGATATTAAAAAAGACTATCTGGAAAACAAATTAAGAATTTTTCAGGAACAATAAATATAATCCAAATTCACAGAAGTAACTCATAAGTGAGTAGATAATTTTATAGAGTGTTTAATGTCATGTTAGTAAATATTAATCTTTTATGAGCCAAACATGTAACAGTCTCACAGTTTCACAAGATTTATCATCAGAAAAGGGACTTCTCTGGTTTTTAGGCTTTAAATATCTTGCTGAAATAAAATCTGATTTTTGGTGAATTTTTGATGCTTACAATTGAAATAATGTGTTGTACATAGTAACACAAACAGCTGTTTACTGAGAAGGTCTAGAAACTTATGTGAGCTCTCTTTTATATAGTATTTTAGCAGACGAAGCCTTGATCCTGCAATTGTACCCATGCAGAACCCCACTGATGTTTTTGCCCATTTTCATGGAGTGTAGACATCTCTGCAGATGCGGTTGCAATATCTGGCCCAAAGTTTCAAAGAAAACAGTGGCAAAATTAATTGTCAGGCTTTCAGTGTGTCTTGCATATTCTCATTTTGATAAATAGCGTTAATTCTGATTTATGGAACTACAAGTGAAGCCCAATATTCATATCTAGGCCTCTACAAGGCCACTCCTACAGAACGTTGAATACGCTCCAAATAGGCTTCTGTGGAAGCTGAGAGCAGTCAGGATGGGAAACTTTTGGCACAAGTAGGACTGAATCCTAAAAAAGGCACTATTCCACATTTAGTCACCTGAACTGACCACCAGGGTTTTGAGGACTCCAAAGTGGAGATGCCAGAATTTGCACCCAAGGCTGCAGAAATTCTGTAGTTGTGCAGTCTTGTGAATATGTGATTTACTGTACTGTGTAAGGGCCTAATTCCAGTGTGAAGTTTTTGCTGTTCCGTTCAGAAGGAGCAGGATTGTGCCCTAAATATGCAGGGCCAGATTGAAGCTGGCTTTTGCAGCGACTCATGGGAGGAAGACTGTACGAGGTGCTTCCCTTCCCCTTGTTCTTCCTCCACAAGGCCTGGTCAGAGCCCATACATGAACAGTGTAATATGTGGGCACAGAAGACCTTCTCACTGCTCTTTCCAAGAAATTCTGTTAACTATAGCAATCACTAGTTGTTTCTACATAAGACCCTAAAAAACCCCCCAAAAACTCTGAAGTTGAAATATATTTAATAAATTCCCGAAGAACTGTTGGTTTCTTCTGACTTTTCTTAACTTGCTGATTAAATTACTGTTTATTACAGTAAGGTCACTAATAAATGGTAAACTCAGTGCTGCACTCTTAAAAACAGATTTGTGAGGCAAATATTATTTATTAATAGTTAAACCTACTCATTTATACATGATCTATTTGTAATAGCAGTACATCCTTTTTCTTGTTTAGTTTCAAACTATTGATTATATGATAAGCCAGTGTAAATAATGCATTACTGGAATACAAGTAAGATCATTAGTTATTTCTGCTATTTTGCAAATAGTGTCACAAGTACAACATTACTAATTTATATTGTGATAAAGTGGAAAACTGTTTTGTCATTAAGGCTGGGTGAATGATGTTTAAAGAAAAAGGAAAGAGTTATTTTCAGTCTTACTCTGCCCTTACCAATGAGATTGAGTGCTGTGGAACAATGTCTTGTATTGCTCATATGCAAATTTCTGAACCTATGTGATAGTGATGCTGACATGTACTGAAAGATGTCCTGTCTTATCTGCCTCACCAAGAAGAAATAGTACCTGTTGTTATATAAGGCTTGTGAAGACTCATATGTACTAGATATATTTAAATAATTTTAAATGTAGCTTAAAATGTTTTTCATTGTCCTGTTGAATGAATAAACAAAAAAGCAAATTTAGTACCAATTTTGGGAAAGATGTAAAAACTGATATCTTAGAATTATTTTGAAGTTTAATTATATAACCTTCAAGCATGTTATCTTACTATTTCCTTGAAAAATATTAGAACAGTTCTGAAGACAGGGACATTAGAAAATAGGTTTCAAGGTCAGGGACGTACAAATGTCTATCCCCTCAGCTGCAACTAGCACTTACTGGGTGCACAGGAGGATTCAACCTGCTGTACCTGTCTAATTAGGCATTTTGTTATAGCCCACATCCCTTCAAATCCTCATACCTTACAAACATTAATTACTTTATCCTCCCATCCTGTGAAGTGGGGAACTATTATTTTCCCAGTTCTGCAGATGGAGCGACTTGCTCACCATCACACAGGAAATCTGGGGCAGAACTGGAAATCGAACCCAGATTTCCTTAGTCCTGTTCTGGTGCCTTATCAACAAGCCATACTTTTTTCTTTCTTTAGGCCCCTATGTTAATAATTGTAAAGCCTTTTTTTAACACTGCTTATTCCTGACTTTATTCACTATGTTCTTGATCCATGTCCATCTTGGCTAGGAAAGGCTAGTGGTGGAGATTGTCAATTTCTCCTTTAAGAACTTTGCTCAAGGCACTGATGCATCCCTCCCTGCTCCATCTTCCCCGACCCCTATCCACACCCCCGCTCCCTGACAGACCCCCGGGGACTCCCATGCCCTATCCAGCCTCCCCCCCATTCCCTGTCCTCTGACCTCTGCCTCATCCAACAGCCCCCTGTACCCTGACTACCCCGACCCCTATCCACACCCCTGACAGACTCCTGGAACTCCCACACCCTATCCAACCACACACACCACCCCAGAACCTCTGCCCCATCCAACAGCTCCCTGTCCCCTGACTGCCACTCGGGACTCCCTGCCCTTTAACCAACCCTCCAGCCCTGGCCCCCTTACCACATTGCTGGCGGCCTGGCCGGAGCCAGACACGCTGTACTGCTCTCCTGGAAGAGTGCACAGCCCTGCCCCCCGGAGTGCTGCCCGTGTGGCGTGCTGAGGCTGCAGGGGAGCAGGGAAGGCTGGGGAGGAGTCGGGAGCAGCCTCACCCACCAGGAGTTCAGGTGGGACAGTCAGGACGGTCCCACAGGCCGGATGTGGCCCACGGGCCATAGTTTGCCCATCCGTGTCCTAGATGGCGGTGTTGGACGATTACTCCTCTGCCCTGAAGGGTCTCTTATGGAGAGTTCTGCGGGACTGGTTTCATCTTGTTCTCCTGCTCAGTGTGCATATGAGGTCATTAAGAGAGTTAATGTAGAAGCACTGGTTGTGGGTGTCTTCAGTATGCTCATGACACCCATTTTTCTCTCTTCTGACTTCTATATTTCTGTCTCTTCTGACTCAGACCAAGTGAATGAATGCCTTTCACACTGTTCTGTGGAGACTGGGCCATGCAAGGTAATTGGCTAGTGAGTCCCAGTCCAGATGAGACACAGCTGATTAGTCTGGGATAGCAGCCATAAAATATGGCCAAAATTAGCTATCACAAACTGAAGGTGTGTCTACAAATGACTGTCTCTTGTTTGCAGCCTGGGAGTTTGGCTGGATTCCCAGTTGTCACTAGATGATCATCTCCAGCAAAGCCAAAGGTCATTTTTATCATTTTGTCTCTGGTTAGGAGGTTATGATCTTTTCAACATGATCTTCATCACTCTAAGACAGGGGTGGGCAAACTGCGGCCCCTGAGCCACATGTGGCCTGCTGGCCATTTTTATCTGGACCGCGAGCACTTGGCGGGGGGAGGATGCCAGTGGCCCCCTCCTCTCCGCACAGGGGCCAGGCGAGCCCCGTGACGGGCTGCACTCCCCTGCCAGGCTGAGCTGCGGGGCCCCGTCCCATGAGCCAGGGGGAGCCGTGGGGCCCCGCGTTCCCTGCCCTGCGAGCTGAGGGGAGCACATGTGGCCCGCCGGCCATTTTTATCCGTCCCGCGAGCACTCGGCGGGGGGAGGGAGCCAGTGGCCCCCTCTTCCCCGCCCAGGGGCCAGGCAAACACGGTGAGGGGCCCCGCGCTCCTCGCCCCGCGCGCCGGGGGGAGCCGCGGGGCCCCGCGCGCCGGGGGGAGCCGCGGGGCCCCGCGCGCCGGGGGGAGCCGCGGGGCCCCGCGCGCCGGGGGGAGCCGCGGGGCCC
>ML677326.1:71183511-71287544 GCA_007922305.1 Dermatemys mawii
GGGGGGGGTGGTTAGTGTGAGTGGGTTTCGGGAGGGGGTAGTAAGGGAACAAAGAGCAGGGGGCTTAGATGGGGAGGGTTCTGGGGGGGCAGAGGGGTGGGTTGCCGGAAGGGGCGATCGGGGATAAGGAGCAGGGGGGCTTAGGTACGGGGTGGTGTTCTGCGGGGGCAGTTAGGGTGGGCAGGTCTCCAGAGGGCACAATCAGGGGATAAGGAGTAGGGCGGGGTTTGGATGTGTCAGGAGCTCTGAGGGGGCAGTCAGGGGGCGGGAAGTGAGTGGGAGTCAGAGAGGGGGTGAGGCCAGGATGTTTGGCGAGGCAGTGCCTTCCCTACCTAGCCCTCCGCACAGTTTTGAACCCCAGTGTGGCCCTCGGGCCAAAAAGTTTGCCCACCACTGCTCTAAGGTCTGGTTTACACACAGTTTTTACACCACTTCATCTATATTGATTTAGAAATTGATATAGCTAGATCAGTGCAAACTCTTCTGTGAATAGTTACACCAATATAAACACTATTATGTAAATAAAGATGTATTGTTATAACTTAAGTCTACAATAGGGATTGCGCCTATTTAACTATATTTGATTCTAAACCAGTATAGTTAAAATCCATACACTAAAAAAGTATGTGCAGGCAAGCCCTAATTCATGCCTTTTGTGCCTCAAGCCTATAGCTCTGTAATGTGCTCTACTGGGTGCTGCACCTTAAAACCCATTGGGAAAATAAGAGTAGTGCAGAATACAGCTTGATTAGTGGAGTGTCTGCCTGTGGGTTTCTAGGTTGATTTTTACAGTGTTGGTATTGAGTTGTAAAGCTATAAATATCTGAGAGAGAATATCAATCCTAAGTGACTTCCTTCTTCTTGTGACTTACTTCCATATTGGAGCTTGGCAGAGGCTCTTGAAATAGCTCTCCTTGGTATAAAAGAGAGGGAACTTCCAGCAGGGTGTTCTCTGTAAGTGCCTTTTCTTTAGAATGCATTTCCACCTAAGTATGAAATAGTTTGTTAGATGACTTCCATGGTGCACTGCAAGTCGTATAGTCCTAGAAGACTGTTGAAGAAGTAGATATGTATGAAATATCAGGGGGTAGCTGTGTTAGTCTGGATGCACAAAAGCGACACAGAGTCCTGTGGCACCTTATAGACAAACAGACGTATTGGAGCATAAGCTTTCGTGGGTGAATACCCACTTCGTCAGATATGTGTGGGATGATTAGAGGGGAGAAGGAGGTATTTTTATTTTTGTGCTGCCTAGTTACTTAGTAGTGTGTTATAGAGTTGTTTTTTTCTATGATTGATTGTATTTTTAAGTGTTTGTCAGAGGCACCTAGGGTGTTCAGACAGGCACCTCGTGTTATTTTCTAAGTTTAAAGAACAAATAAATAAAATGTACAATTACTTTACTCTGATGTGATTGCCAAAATGCCAGTTCATGGTTGATATTTTGGGTCAAGCTGACATTGGAGCATTCAAAGAAATGTAAGGAGGGAGACTGTGTGAGAGAGATCAAGAGACAGAGACCACGTGTTCTTCTGTTTGTCTTCTGTTCCCCTCCATTCAATTTCATAACTAATTCCACCTTGCCTTATTACCTTCTTAATGTAGTCCTGATGCACTGGCCCTGGTCAAATACAATCTTAGAATGGAAACTTGAATTAAATTTAGAAAAATACTGTTTGGTGATAAGATCATGGAAAATAGAAGTTAAATAGCAGCAAAACAAGTAATTAGGAAAAACCTCTCCATTGCAAGATGATTAGAGTAGAAGTAGCCAGTCACCTCCTATGACCTGAGTGCGATTGCACCTTATGACTCCTTTAATCCACACCTTCTGGTATGTCTCTAATGGCTGGATCCTCACAGGAGTGCCTGCCTCTAGGGCCAGTAGGTCCTTGACTGACCTGTTGAACTGTGATACCGGTTTCCTTTTACTGTTGACTATCTCCTCTCAGTGGTGTCTCCATCCTTCTGGTTGCAACAGATCTCTCCCTGTTGAGAGTGGGATTTTGGTCCTTTGCCCCTTCAGTGTCTGCACTGACTGTTTTGGCACCTGTGTGATGGAGCTTTCCTGTGTGTGTCAAAAATGTTAAGAAGGGGTCTGAACCATTAGAAACAGCCTTGTGTAACGGACCCTTTGAGGTTTGCACAGATGATTTCATTTTACCATTACTCTGTAGGTATGCTGGGGTGGAGTTCTGTTTGCAAGCAAATTCCTTGAATTTTTCTGTGGTAAATTATGGTATGTTGTGAATGAATGCAGTTTCCAGAATATCATATCTCACAAAATGGGCCTTCAGTTCACTGATCACTGACTTTCTTCTTGCATCTGGCAGGGACTTGACCTCCCAAAAATTTGGATAGTAATCTACTGTAATCAAGTACTTCTTTTCATTAAATGTAAATAAGCCAACTCCTAGCTTTTCCCTTGGTCAGGTAGGCAGATCACTTGGTGACAGTCTCTTTCTGAAGACTGTTATTACACAACAAGAAGGTGCCATACCCTTCAGTCATAGAGTGAAGATGTATATGCATTCCTGGCCACTAAACACACTCCTGAGTTTGTGTAAGACAGCTATTGGTGCTGATGTGTGAGGCATGTATTTTTTTGCATGACACTCTTACATAACGATGCAGGGACAACAGCTCTGTCCTTGAAATATGATTCCATCTTTCATGTGCAGCTCATCTTTAATTTGAAAATATAGTTTGGCTTTTACTGGTACTTGGATTTTATTTTCTGGCTTCTTGTTCTCCTGATTGCCTGGAGTTGGATGTCCCTTTCTGTAGCCTCTGATTTCCATCAGCTTTCCTGTTGAAAGTGGGACATAGTGCAGCATGTTAATAAATCCTGATCTCCTTCTCCAAACTTGCTTATGCTGGATATATAGGCGGCGCTCAGGGGCTTAGCTAATACCAGTAATCCTAGACAATATCTGATCTCTACGTGGTAGAGATGGAGGTGCATCAATATATATGGCAATCTCTTTGTAACACTAAGAAAAGACTTTGCCATGATAGTTTTTCCGGGTCTGAGTGCACTATTACTGGGTGGCCATAGGTAAAATGATGACATTGCTCCACTTCAAATACTACAGGCAGAAGCTCTTTTTCTATCTGGGTGTTACCTCTGTTCAGTATCTGACAGGGCTTTGTTAGCACAAGCAATCGGCTCTCCGGCAGATGAACTATAGCCAATCCTTTCTCCAGTGCATCACACTGGAGTGTCAGTGACTCTCCTGGCTGGTAGTACTTCAGGATGGGAACATCTTATATTATTGATCAGCATGTCATGATTGATGTTGGGAACTTACCGAGTGCCATTCAACATCCTGTCATGTGAATCTATTAAATGTCTCAAAAATTGGTACTCTCCTTATAATATCTCTGTGAGGCAGGGAGATGATACCCGTCAGTAGTATATACCTTGAGAGCATTCATCATGAGACAACTTTTGACAGCTTTATGTGTCCCCGTTTCCCATTGCACCGAAGGTTGACTCCATCGGCCATTTTGAAAACTGTATGTGTGTGTGTTTGAATGGGGGAAATGTTGTGCTTGAATACGTTATGAGAAGGTGGGTAAGGAGAGCTGTATGTAAAGGTCTAGTTTGAAAGAAGTTATTAAAGAAAAGAAACTTTGATACCTTGAGAGAAGTTTGAGTAAGGTTTATTGAATAAGGAGAGCTGTGGGTAAAGGGAGGCGATAAAAGAATAGAAACTTTGATGCACTGAGAGAAGTCTGGGTAAGGAGAGCTGTGTGTAGAGGGCAGGTTATTAAAAAGGAGTGCTTGTGTTACTGAACACATGCAGAGTGAAACATCTTACCCCACTGCCCATTCGTAGTGAAATGACAGCTGTTTTGGGCAGCGCTCCTAGGGAGCTACGCCCTTCTTTTGATGGACCAATCAGAGGCATCTAAGTCACAGAATCCCAAGGGCCGAAAACCGGCTAAAAACGGGATAAAAAGAAAGTTTAGTAAGCACATGATAAAAAAGTAATTAAGCAATATTAAAAACTTGTTTAGTAAGCACATGCCCAAAAACTAGCTAAAAATAGGATAAAAAAGAGAATTTAATAAGCCCATGATAAAAAAGTAATTAAACAATATCAAAAATGAAGGCAAAGCCTGTTTGGTAAGCACAAAACCAAAAACTAGCTAAAAAATATGCAGCTAATAGTGGTGATCAGCTGCTTTTTAACAAACACAAGTTTTGTAATGAAAAGAGACAGCCTTTTCATAGCACTTTTGCCTGTGTTATAACAACAGAAGAGCATGCAAAAGAACCACAGGTTTAAACTCTTACTAAGGTTTGTTTCTTTAAATAAAGGTAAGGAAAAACTTTAAATTGTTCTTACTAACCCTGTTAGTTTAAACTATAACCAGGCTCACCTTTTATTTCAGCACTTATGCTAAATAAAGAAGTGTTTATAGCTTTCAGCTCTTTGTTACTAAAAACATTGTAAAAAACTTTTTGTTAGGGTTTAAACTTATAATTCTTGTATGCTCTTTTGTTATAACAGGCAAAAGTGCTATAAAAAGGATGTGTCTTTTATAAAGCAAGGCTTAATTTCATTATAAAACTTGTAATTGTTAAAAAGCTCCCTTCTTATCTTTGATTACATAAATAAAAAAGTGTCATCAGAAACGTCCCTGTATGTAAAGGAATGTGTCTTTTAAGGTGTTTATTAAATAAAGTTAGAAAAGAGGATTTTTTTAAAAAAAACAATTTAAATGATTTATAGCTCTAGATAAGAAAAAAACAATGACCTCTTAAAAAAAAAAAAAAAAAGGAAGGAAACCAAAACTGAATTCCTTGGCTTTTTAATTACAAAGGAGTTTTGTTACAGCTTTACATTGATTCCTTTACAAAACTTCCATCTCTTTTTTTGTTAAAAAGTGGCTAACAAAATAAAAACATGTTTAAAAAAAGGAATGTGTCTTTTTAAGTAAATATAAAACAAAACTTCATTTCATTACAACACGTGTATTTATTAAAAAGCAGTCTTCTTAGTGCTACCCTAAAACCAGAAAAACCCTTTTAAACATGGTTTGTTTCTAAGGAATTTAACTTTAATAAAAGCTCCTTTGCAAAAAAAACTACATGGTAAAAAAAAAAAATGCTTTGGGTATGTTTCTTTAAATAAAAATAAGGAAAAATTTTCAATTGTTCTTACTAACCTTGTTTGTTTAAACCTTTTATAATCAGGCTTACCATTTATTACAGCACTTATGCTAAATAAAAAAGTGTTTATTGCTTTCAGCTCTCTTTGTTACTAAAAATCATTGGGAAAAACTTTTTCTTAGTAAGGGTTTAAACCTGTGGTTGTTTTGCATGCTCTTCTGTTGTTATAACACAGGCAAAAGTGCTATAAAAAGGCTGTGTCTTCTCATTACAAAACTTGTGTTTGTTAAAAAGCAGCTGATCACCGCTATTAGCTGCATATTGGGCTTACTAAAAAATTAATCAGTGCTAACCTAAAACCTAGGGTTTTAACTTTTAGTAAAGATGGGGCAGGGGGAAGGGAAGGGAGAGAATGGGTGTGGGGAGTAGAAGGGGAGGGTAGAGCAGAGGATTGGTTCAAAAAATAAACTCTGTGACATTGCTGCCTCTGACTGGTCCAATCCAAAGGCGGGGATAACAAGCCTGAAAGTTTCTAACTGTGTAGTTGCCTCATTTACAAAAAACCAGGCAAGCTAAAGATCTTTCTCTCTCTGGTTTAACCATGTGCTTTCTATCTTTCCTTTGCTCCTTTTCTTAGCCTCCCCTGTTACTGAATGCTTTCTTATCATGTGCTTTCTAGCTTTCCCCTCTTCTTTCTTTTAACCTACCCTGATACTAAATGGTTTTCATGGTTTTTAGCTAGTTTTTGGCCCTGTGCTTGCTAAACAGGCTTTGCCTTAGTTTTATATTGTTTAATCACTTTTTTATCCTGTTTTTAATGTTTTGTAGCTAGTTTTTGGTTTTGTGCTTACTGAACAGGCTTTGCCTTCGTTTTTGATATTGTTTAATTACTTTTTTATCGTGCTTACTAAATTCTCTTTTTTATCCTGTTTTTAGCTAGTTTTTGGCCATGTGCTTACTAAACAAGTTTTTAATATTGCTTAAATTGCTAAATTTTCCTTTTATCCTGTTTTTAGCCGGGTTTCGGCCCTTGGGATTCTGTGACCTAGATGCCTCTGATTGGTCTACGAGAAGAAGGGCGCAGCTCCCTAGGAGCGCTGCCCAAAACAGCTGTCATTTCACTACGAATGGGCAGTGGGGTAAGATGTTTCACTCTGCATGTGTTCAGTAACACAAGCACTCCTTTCTAATAACCTGCCCTCTACACACAGCTCTCCTTACCCAGACTTCTCTCAGTGCATCAAAGTTTCTATTCTTTTATCGCCTCCCTTTACCCACAGCTCTCCTTATTGAATAAACCTTACTCAAACTTCTCTCAAGGTATCAAAGTTTCTTTTCTTTAATAACTTCTTTCAAACTAGACCTTTACATACAGCTCTCCTTACCCACCTTCTCACAACGTATTCAAGCACAACATTTCCCCTATTCAAACACACACACATCCAGTTTTCAAAATGGCTGATGGCGCCAACCTTTGGCGCCACCAGAAACGGGGATGCATAAACCTGTCAAAAGTTATATGGTGTTGAATGCTATCGAGGTATATACTACTCCCATCTTACAGAAAACAACACTGTGATTTGGACAAGGTTACACAAGAGTCCACATATGATACAATTTTTTGTCACTTTCTGTATGACTGAAGGCTGTTTGCTTTGCATTGACATTAGATCCTATGGTAGTTTTCATAAGAAGAGGGCTTTTTCACCAGTGTCCCTGGCTAAAATGTTCCTTTCCTCCTCTGTTAAGTAGCATGCAGTGTGCTTGTCGCTGTTTTCCACCACAGGAATGGCTGCATTTCAGTGTTGCAATATGTATTAATTAGTGAAGTACTTGGGGGATCCTTCAAAATGAAAGACACTGTGTAAAATATTGTTCTTTGGAATAAGAACTGACCCAAAATTAATTTTTTGATCTTCAGAGTAGTTCACCCAGTCCTAATATATATACATGCACCCTTTCTTCTGAATGCATTAACTGACTATTTTAATCTTTGCTTAGGGCATGACTACATTACAAAGTTAAGAAGACTTAATGTAAGTTGACATCCAGCTGCCGAAGTAATTAAGTCAGTCGTGCTTGTCCACACCATGCTCATTTTGTTGGCGGAGTGCATCCTCAGCAGCAGCACTTGCATCAATGCACAGAGCAGTGCACCGTGTGTAGCTATCCCACAGTGAAACTAGCTGCAGGAGGTTTTGGGAAGGGCTTGCAATACCTCATGGGACCAAAACATTGTCACAGGGAGGAATGGGAACTTGGCTTTGGCCTCCCATGATGCAGTTTCCTCCCTCCTTCCCCTATATCAATGGCAAACAACCTATACATTCTCACACCTTCTTCAGAAAGCCTTGCTTAGCCGTGCGTACGCCATAGCCCGAGAAGAATGGAACCTGCTCAGCTGTGCACTCTTGTGAGCATTATAAATATCTTGTGCCTTATCCTGCAATATTTCTAGAGCTGAGAGAGGATCTGCAGCGTGGAACATTGCGATGTCATGCAAGCAGTCCTGCTGCAAGCCATAGAACGAAAGAATTCCCAGGTGTTGCTGACAGTGACACATCAGCTGAGCCTGGTGAAGCACAGTTTCTGATCCCTGGAAACAGGCATTGATTGATGGGAATCACATCATTATGTAGCTATGGGATGGTGAGCAGTGGCTGCAGAACTTTTGAATGTGGAAGGCTACTTAGCAGGAACTTTGCGCAGAGCTTTTCCCCAGCCCTGAAGCTCAGCAACACTAAAACATGACCTGCTCTGACAGTGGAGGAGTGAGTGGCAATTGCTGTATTGAAACTTGCAATGCCAGACTGCTACTGATCAGTGGGGAATCGATTCAGAATTGGAAAATCCACTGTGGGAGCTGTTGTGGTCCAAATGTGCGGAGCCATTAATTGACTTCTGCTAAGAAGGGTAGTTACTCTGGGAAATGTGGATGGACATACTGGATGGTTTTGCTACCATGGGGATCCCTAAAACTACAGTGGGGCAATAGATGGCATGCACATTCGTATCTTGGCAGCAGACCACCTTCTCAAAGAGTACATAAACCAGGGGATACTTTGTAATGAAGTTGCAAGTGCTGGTAGATCACAAGGTGTATAGGGTGACCATATGTTTCCTTTTGGCTGGGACAATCCTTTTTCTTAAGCCCTGTCCCAGCTGTCCTGACTTTTTTGGCAAAAGTGCCATTGTCTCATTTTTCTTGCCAACTCATTAAGTTGGCAAGAGCAAATGGGACTATGGCCACTTTTGCCAAAAAAGTGGGGTACGGTGATGCAGAGGAATATGCAGGGAGTGAGCAGAGAGGCTAGCCCCATGGAGAGTGGGAGGTAGGGCTGGGGGCAATATTCCCTCTAATTTTGGACAGGCCATGTGTGCAAAAAATTTCTCCTGTGCAAATTTTTGTGCTTCTGTGCACATTTTTGCACGTGCGATTTTTTTACCATGTGCGTGGAGTTTAGGATCTATGTGCGTCTGCGCACGCGCACGGCTTAGAGGGAACAGTGGCTGGGGAGGGAAGGAAGGTTCCAGTGCACGAGGACCGGCGGGGTTCGAGCAATCAGGACAGCCTCGGAAATAAGGTCACTCTACACCAACATCAACATGGGATTGTCAGGAAAGGTGCATGATGAACACATCTTTAGGAACACTGGTCTGTTCAGAAAGCTGCAATCAGGGACTTTCTTTCCAGATGACAAAATAACCATTGATGTTGAAATGCCAATATAATCCAGGGACACCCAGCTAACCACTTGCTGCCATGGCTCATGAAGCTATACACCGGCCAACTGGACAGCATTAAGGAGTGGTTCAACATTAGGCTGAGCAAGTGCACAATGGTGGTTGAATGTCTTTGGCTGTTTAAAGGGTCACTGGTGCAGTTTGTTTATAAGGTTAGACCTCAATGAAAGCAGTATCCCCATTGTTATCACTGCATGCTGTGTGCTCCATAATATCTGATAGGCAAAAGGAGAAAAGTTTCCACTGCGGGGACTTGGAGGCAGATAGGTTGGCAGCTAAATTTGATCATCCAAATACCAGGGCAATAAGAATAGCCAAGTGAGGAGCTCTGCATCTCTGGGAGGCTTTGAAAACCAGTTTCAGTAATGAGCCATGGTAATGTGTGCTGCTTATCTGTGTTGTGCCTGCCCATACCATCCCCTCCATTGCATCAGTTTTCCTGAACCTCCATCTACCCCTATTTACTATTGGAATGAATAAAGAACATTTCTTTCTCAACATATTTATTTTTATTGCACACATACAAAGACAGTAAAAGAACAGGAGTATAGTTTAACCTTGGATAAATGGTGTGATGTATTTGGGAGGGGAGAAACCAAGTCATATTTTCTGTGAAAGCACAATAGTCTTGACCATCGAAGGTCTTTGAATATCTGCCTTTTGTTCTTACTACCTCCCCCAATGTTGAGTTGAAGGAATACTGAATTTCCCTCCACCCCCTCGAACGTTTGGGAAGGGGGACTGGGAAGAGAGCGAAGCTTGCTGGCTGTTCTGCAGGGGCTGCAGAGGGAGTCTAGCCTTAAGCTTGTTTTCTTGAAGCTCAACAAGATGCTACGACATGTTTGATTGGTCCTTCATAATCCGCAGTATCTCATCCTCCATGACATGCTCATGGTCCTAGGATGCTTTTCATGTCCAGGTCCAGTTTTTCAGACAATGAAATCCTCCAGGCTTCTAGCTCTGTGTCAGCTGTCCTGGAGGTGGTTATCTTTTTGCCAAACATGTCACCACGTGTCCTATTTTTCTGCCTTCTAATCTGTGAAAGCCTCTTCGTCGCTGAAGGCCAAGCTTTCCACTGTAAGGAATGCAAAGCGCAAGTCAACTATTGTTAGTGCATACCCTGGGTCTAGAGCAAAGTTGCTATTTCAAAAGCACTCCTTTTATTACACCAAAGTGCAAGCCAGAACATAATCAAAATCCCTAGCTATTCAGTGAACCAATTTGCTGTTCCAGCCCTGGTGAGTATGGCTCCACAGCATGAGAGACAGGCCTTGTCCTGCAACTTGTGGCAAACCTTTGTTGGGTGCACAGGTGGACA
Source organism: Dermatemys mawii (assembly GCA_007922305.1). Classification (NCBI taxonomy): domain Eukaryota; kingdom Metazoa; phylum Chordata; order Testudines; family Dermatemydidae; genus Dermatemys; species Dermatemys mawii. Next base: position 71,193,696 of record ML677326.1, read on the forward strand.
ATGCCCCCTCCCTCTTGAAACATAGACATTGTTTTGAGACCAGTGACCTGCGTTAAACCTCCCAAATTGAGGTTAGTGGTGGTTTAGGGGGTGGGTGGTTTGCAGCAACGAGAGAACACAGGAAGCTCTCTCCCTCCCATTCCCTTAATGCTGCTGGTAGTAGTCAGCCTTGACTTGCAGAATCTGAGGTCAACATGGATCCCTGCCAGCCAAATCACTGGCATGCAAGGGAGAGCACAGGTGAAGGACCCTGAAGTCACCATGGGTGATGGATCATATGTGCCATTGTTTGCAGTCCTAGCATTTGTAATGAAAACTTCCCGTTTTTCCCCTAGGTGACTCTATGTGATATCAGTTTCCTGAGGGTAACAGGTGGCAAGAGAGCAAATGCTGCAAGTGTCTGGATACAGACCTAGTTCTTATGCTGCTATGCTGTGCATCACAATGATGTCAGAAGCGTTAATACTGGAGTGGCATGGGAAAGTGTGCTACCATAGTAGAGGAAATAAGACAGCCCCCAAAAACCTTCTGCAAAGGATTGCAGAGTACGTCTATGAACGTTTCATAAAGATCTCCATGGAGGATTCCCAGGCTGTTATGTGCACGTAAAGAGTCTTTTCCAGAGAGCACCTCTATATAGCTGGAATGGCCACTTGGAAATAGATACCCAAGGTACTTATCTTTTTGTTAAGATTAAACATAAAATATAAAAGCATGTAATTCTTACAATTATACTGGAATTGGGTACTCACTAGAGGTGCCTTGCCCAGCATCTCACTCAGCCACTATGTTGTCCTGCAACCTGCTGGGCTCTGAGGTTAAAAATAGGTCCTGACGTTTGGGGAGAATGGCTCCTCTGCTCACCTGTCTCCCATTCTCCTCTTCCTCCAGAATGTCGTCCTCGTTGTTGTCTGAGGTGATCCAAGACTCATACTCCTCAGAGGTGTCCCTGTTGTGTTTGGAGATAGCAGGGTGGGGTGTGTGTGTGTGTCAATGCTGAGAATCGCATGCAGTTCAGTGTAAAAGCGGCATGTCTGTGGTGCACAGCCTTTGTCTTCTGGTATGTTTGCTGCAGTTCTTTGGTTTTTTTACATGGCACTGCTCTGTGTCCCTGGTGTAACCATTCTTCCGCACGCCATTCTTTTCACAGATGTCTGTATTTCTACAGCTGGATTACAGCTGTGCCTGTACAGACCCCCTTTCCCACAGACCAGTAAGATCTACCACCTCCTATGTACTCCAGGCTGGAGCATGTTTGGGACGTTGAGTCGCCAAGATCAGCCGTGCTGGAGAGCTCTCCATGCTGACCAAACAGGAAATGGGAATTCAAAATTTCCTCGGGCTTTAACAGGGGAGGGGCTATTTCTTGTATACCTGGCTGCTGTGTAGTGGAGTTGAAAATGATCTCCGGAGCAGTCACAGCAGAGCATTGTGGGACACCTTCTGGAGGCCAGTTCAGTCAACTTACACAACACTGCGTCTACACTGCCTCTCTGTCAACTCATCAACATTGAGATAAACACTATGCCTCTAGCCAAGGTGGAATAATTAAGTCAATATTACAGGCAAGTTAGGTTGGAGGAAGAGACCTGGTAGTGTAGACACATACATTATTAGGTCAACGTAAGAAGTCTGTAATAAGAGATTTTTCCCCTTCATATTTTTAATACCCAAAAATCATTTGGGGGTAAATTGTAGCAGAAAACAACCAAGGAAAAGAATTGGTGCTAGGTCCAAAAGCAGATGTTAAAGATCATTATGAACCCTGGAGAATGAGGGTACAATGGAAATTGGGTTACGATTTTAATTAAAGTCTGCATTAACACTTCAAATTTTGTAGCTGCTCTTACGTAATAATATAAGCATGTGTATAGACAGGGTTCATATGTTTTTAGCTCCATGTCAATAAAACCTGCCCTGAGCCACTGTTACACTCCTGTTATATCTGATGTACCATTTTGTTGTCTAGACAAAGCTTTAATGGACAGGGCGTTCTACAGGAAGTTACTGGAACTCACTTCCCCCATTTTTCTGGCTGACCCCTAGTTTTGCAGAGTGTCCTGAAAATGAACAAATGTATCAACTTTCCCAGGCTTTTGTGGAGGAGTAGTTAAGATGTGTGTGAATGTGTTGAAAGGGAAGATTCTTTCTCCCTTGGTGCGATGAGTAAATTGCAAAGAATATCTTGTATAGGAGTTAAATTTTAAACTTTTTGTATTTATTTTATATCATATTAGGGAACCAGTAGAATAGAATAGCCATAGTCTAAGAATTAAAATTAATACATCAATTAAGTAGAATGAGAGTGGGCACCAGCAGCACCTACTATAATATCTACAAAAAATCTTAACATGTTTAACAGTATAATCTGTTCTAAATGGTCAAACACCAGTTTTTTGAGTACTACAAGTACCTGATGAGTTTTAGATCTTTGCATTTCAATGTTATACATAGGTGATATAAAGATTTGCGCTCAGTAAAAAGCAAGAGCTAATAACAGTTGCTGCTTTTATTGATGTGCATTTCTATTCTCTAGTGAGTCACATATGAGAATACAGTTCTTGGAAAAACCATAATAATGAGTACCACAGCACTGAAGTAATCGCAGAGCGATTTCATTTTGAGCATGGTTGTGAATTAGCCTGGTAATGATCTACCAAGAATCAACATTTATTCTGCCATAGTACTTCAGCTTAGTGGCCTATACGTATTTTTTGGACTTCTCTTGTTAAGGGGTTTATTAAATTAACAGTTTCAGGCCCATGCTTTGACCTGCCTGAAAGTTATAAATTATGAGAGCCTACTGATCCTCAATTTAAACTGAGAGAGGGCATTTGACAACCCATCTGGGTGGTTTTTTTATATATTAAATGCTCTAAATTTTGGTCCGCAACTTATTTTCCGAATTCAGCTATTCTGTCTATGGTCCCGACAAGAATATACAGTCAGCACTGTGTAATCTCTAGAAAAGACTTAAATAGGTATGCTTGGTTTCCCCTATCGTGTGTGCAATGGCCATTGTGTCTTTGACAACAGCAATATGCACAGACCATAATATTTCAGGAATTAAACCTAGTTCTTGTGAACATAACACATTTTCCAATGGCTTATTAATAAATATAAAATCTAGAACATCCCTCTACAAATTTATTATCTGCTCAAACAGTAGGCTGATCTGTCTGGACTCATATATATTAAAATCAAAAGCAACCTTTCTGGGCCAAATTTCAAAAAAATGTTCCACCAAAAATGGAATTTAAAATGGTCATTGTATGGATTTATATATGTAGATGTGGAGATTGCTACTAGTCCATCAAGAAGCCTCTTGTCTTTACTGCAAAAAGTACAACTAAACATTGCCAAATGGAATGGCTTAGATAAAACCTTAAAACAATTTCTGTGAAAGAATGAAAAACTAAGATTCTACTCTGACTGAAACCTTTTGGGACTGGAGCTGTCTTGTTGTGATATATTTGTACAGGATTTTTACATTCAACCACGATCTAAAATAATAAGTCTCTTAGATTTTTTCCTATGATAATTTAATTTCTAAGCCTTTCCAAATTGAGAATTTTGCATTTATGCAACCTCACGTCAAACAATAGTAGAATGGTAGCACTACTACAATTCTGTCCAGGACCTACTGATGGTACATTAAACAATACAGATTTTATCTTGATAAGTTACACGTACTACTTAAACGCTAAACATCAGAACTATTCCCTTTCTGCCCACAGCCTCACGTTGCTAGATCAAACCTAGCCATTAATTAACCACTAATATAAACCTAATTTAAAAATGTATGGGGAAAGTTCATCATATTTCTGGGTTAATAAATTACTATCCACTGCTGAGATTAGATATATTACAGTGACGGGAAATCCAAAGGTCTCATAAATATTTCATATTACTTTCAAGGTATATATTCCTCTTATTTTATTAGTTAAAACATACATTTTACTTTCCTTGTCTATCACCAACTCAAGGATTTTACTTTGTGTTATTTCCAGTTCTGTCCTGTCCTGTCCTTTGAACCGAGGTTTTTGCGCAAAATTTAAGACTTGCCAACAATATGAAATAGTTAATCTCCAAATTCTATTTGATTCACTGGTGTACAGTGATGAATAGTGTGGCACTATCACAGTGTCCTGGAACAAAGGTTTAAGGACTGATCTGGAACTACATTATTTGGAATATACATTTTCAATTTGTAACAAGTACAGTATATAAATATGCAATCCTACATTTTGTATTCATAATGCCCTTTGCTGTTCACCTGTTATAATTAACAATCTGACCATAATAGTCTCAGTCCAAAATGTTTTCATAAAACTTATATTTTGTCTTGCCTATGGAGCTGCCCAGTTTCTAATAATTTTCTAATAATGGTTTCAAAGATAAGTCTATTATATAATGGTGGGAACTCAGCAGCAATTTACACCATCATTTTGCCTATTATTTGTTTTTGTAATGTTGACACTATATACATAAAGTATATGGGTAGTCAATACTGTTTTCTTGATTTCCAGAAAGCTTATACGTACTTAGCCTTTTGAATCTCTGTTGCACATTCTCTGAAACCTGAAAAAGTAACTGGTAAACTGCCTTATGCTTCTAAACCTGACATATGTTAAGGAAGCAAACAACCAAATTTTATGAAATGTGAATTGTGTATTCTGATTCACTTGCAATCTGAAATCAACTCCATATACAAATCCTCCTCATACCATCATTCTACAGTAATCAACAACTTAATTTTCTGCTTCTCGCACCACAAAAGGACTTTTTGTACTCAACTCTCCAGTACGTACTTGGGAATTGCTACAGAATATAATGTGAATCCATATTATTTGCTATACTATAAAACTAACAGTGTTAAACTGCACCTGACACAATGATTAGCTCTGTGTATTGTTATGCCTCAGTCCATCTGGTGCTGGATGTTAATGTCAGTTTTGGTTGTTTAATTAGCTATATTAAATTTATTATATTTCTTGCTAAAAGGTTGTCATCTGGTTAGGAAAGAATTCAAGATTTGAAATATAGCTGGTTATTTTCTTTTGTTTAAAAGTAGCACTCCTTTCACAGTGAATTATTTTTAAACAATATCTTTTTGTTTTATAGACCATAGAAATTGCAAGGGGTTTCTTTTCTTTTTCTCAATGACTCTGCCACAGCAATTTTAGTAACAAACACTATTCCCAGAGCTGCAATTACAGTAATTAATAATGTTGTTGCATAGAGCTCAGAAAAGCTCTATGCAACAGCTCAGAAAGCTGTAGTGCTTTCTGCACCCAAAATTCCCATAACTTTGGGCCTGCTCCTTCACTCCTAGCACACCCAAAACATTCATGGTGGGGATGAAAAGGTGTACAGGAGTGTGCCTAAAATTATTTTAGCATTAATTTTTAATTAAAAAAATCACACATTTTATCTTATGTGAATAATTTCACTGAAGTCAATGGGATTACTCAGGTAGGTAAAGTTAAGAATGTGTTTGTGGGATTTGGTCTTTTGTGCTAAATCATGGTGTGTTGAATGAGTAGTTCTAATGAATGAGGTGAGAAGGATTTGGCTCTGTAACAGATTTACAAATTTTTGAAATTTAATTTTTTTAATCAAAAACATAAAGGGCAGAGAAATTAGGAGAAAAGAATAGAAAAATGCTAACCAAAGAGCAATATTGAGTTTACATTTAATGGGAATGTAATCATGGAATTTTCATTTAGAATTTGGACCGAAATTTCAATTTAAATCTTTTGTTCCCAAAATGGCACACTGGAACTTTTCATATTAGTTTTATCCCCAGCTGATGATGTTTAAAACACAGCCTCACATACTCCCAAAGAAATCATGGCAATCTAAATCACTATCTTTTATTTTTCCTTAAGCATAGTATTCGAAGCATGAGTCTTGTTTTTGTTAGCCCTGTACCATATTCAAAACCAACAGTTTAATTACTTTTCTTAGAACATTAGACAAAAAGTAAAGACTCAAGTACTGAGCATATACATGGGTAATTCTCAGTCAGTTAGGACAGCTTTGCAGTGGTTGCCTAACTCAAAACTGACCTTTAAGCCTGCAGATCTGGCAAATGGAGGATTGTCCCATATAAAGCAATCCTCCAGTGTCTCCATCCTCCTACCATAAGGACAATGTTTAGAGGAAAGAAGACTATAGATAGATAGGGTCCTATCAAATTCACAGCCATGAAAAATGTGTCACTGACTGTGATATCTGGTCTCTCCCGTGAAATCTGGTCTTTTGTGTGTTTTTACTCTATGCTATACAGATTCCCTTGGGGACACGAACGTTTCTCAAATTGTGGGTCCTGGAACAAAGGTTTTTGTTGCAGGGGGTCGCGGGGTTATTTTAGGAGGGTTATGGTATTGCCGTCCTTATTTCTGTACTGCTGTCTGCGGGGCTGGATGGCCAAAGAACAGCGGCTGTTAGGCAGGTGCCCAGCCCTGAAGGCAGTGCCCTGCCAGCAGCAGCACAGAAGTAAGAGTGGCAATACCATACCAGGCCATCCTTACTTCTGCACTGCTGCTGGCGGAGGCTCTGCCTTCAGAACTAGGCTAGCAGCCTCCACTCTCCAGCTGCCCAGCTCTGAAGGCAGGGCCACTGCCAGCAGCACAGAAGTAAGGTTAGCCGTATCAAAGCCCCCTCCCCTCCATCCCCAGCACACACACAATAACCTTGTGACCACTCCCATGGGCACTAGGTTTGTATAATATTTGGTGGTGCCCAGAACAGGTCCAAGTCCCTCCCCCGACACCTGCCTTGTAAGCCGATATATATCCTTCCCCTGACCCCTCCCCGCCCCCTCAGCTGGGGCCAGGAGCAGGACCATGTCTCAAGGAAGGGAGACCAGGACAGGGGTAAGGGGACCAAGGCTGAGGCCACAACTGGGGGTGGGCATGGGGGCTTGAGCAGCAACTGGGACCCCGGATGCGGTGCTGGGAAAGGAGTCCCGGGCGGCAGCCAGAACCCTGGGCGCGGGGCCAGGCCCCCGTGTAAAACATGAGGGTATTGCAGCACCCCCACATGCCTAATTCCTGCCCTATGAAAATAAGAAAATGTTATTTACTCCTCATAATACAAGAACAAGGGGCCACCAAATGAAATTAACAGGCAGCAGGTTTAAAACAGACACAAGAAAGTATTTTTTTTTTCACATAATGTACTGTCAACCTCTGGAACTCCTTGCCAGAGGATGTTGTGAAAGCCAATACTATAACAGGGCTCAAAAGGGAACTAGATAGATTCATGAAGATAGGTCCATCAATGACTATTAGCCAAGATAGGCAGGAATGGTGTCCTTAGCCTCTGTTTGCCAGAAGCTGGGATTGGGTGGCAGGGCATGGATCACTTGATGATAACTTGTCTGTTCATTCCTTTTGGGGTACCTGCCATTGGCCACTGTGAGAGGACAGGATACTGGGCTTTATGGACCTTTGGTCTGACCCAGTATGGCTGTTCTTATGTTCTTAAGTGTGCCCTTCAAGTTGGTGCTCAGTGGACAATTGTGGACCCACATTCCTGAATATTGGTGGAGCATGGTCACCACAAGCCCATATAACTTGCTGCCTATGACCACGCCACAATTCTTGTTGAGTCAGGATCCCTACAGCTACAACACTTTGAAAGTTCAGATTTAAATAGCTGAAATCATGAAATTTACAATTAAAAAAAATCCTATGACCGTGAGTTTGACCAAAATGGACTGTGAATTTGGTAGGGCCCTATAGATAGGTATTCAGAGGTAATCCTCTGTTCCCATAAGAGTACCTGTGGGCTTTTGGCAGCTAGTAGAACAGGTCTGAAGCTATTCTAATCTATGCTGGAAGGCCAGGCTGTCACAAAACCAACATAGGAGATGCAAAACACTCTTTTGCACACACTCCCCATGCTGTCCCAGGTCTTCCTTGGTCCCACTGAAAATCTGTCTCAGAATATTTTATGTAGTATTACTGGGCCAGACTCAGCTGTGTTATATTGGGTATAAATGCTAAATAGCTCCACTGAAATCTGAGGCAATCCTATCAGAAAATTGGCATGTTTAGGCACATGATGTTCTGTTAGATATTAAGTATACAAACTTGGAATCCTTCTAAGATTGTTAAATAATGACACTTCCCCCTCCACCCCAATCAAAAATAAATCTTTGAGGGTGGAGGGGGAAGTGTCATTATTCGTGGGTCTCAAGATTCATGCCTACAATAGTCAGACAGGCTTTGCTGCACTTGAAAAGCTTAGTGTTTAACTGGCTCTCCAAAGGACAATAATCATGCTCCTTTGATGTCATTGGCATCCATTATGTTTACCTATCATCAGTTTTTTCTGTCACCTTGTTGGGAAAGTAAATGATAAAATCTGGATTAACTATAATGTATTTAGAAGGGGAAAAGCACTATTGTAGTGTTGTTATTTTTCTTACACTAATTTTAGTTTAAATGGACAGTTTTTAAGTTGTTTTAAATGATCATTCCCTGCTGATTGAAAGCAATCAGTGGCTTAATGCTCTGCCCGAAGTGCACTTGTAGGGAATCACTAAGAAGTTAATATAAGTGCTCCCTTTTTGATATGTGATTGATTAGTTTAGAATGTGTGATATGCATGAATGTATTGCTTCAAGAGGTCCACATTCAGGAGCTGAAGTCAGCACATTCTTACTCGCTCCTGGATTATTTGATAAATCTGACCCATCAGCATGGATAGCCCCAAAGAAATTCTTTATGGATGATTATTAGTGATAGCTGAGCCTTTGAAAACCTGGAGGTTTTTTGGTACAGTTTAGATAAGCACCGAAAAATAGGAATGCTTTTCCAGACGACTTGGATTTGTAAAACTAAATTGAGTCTCGTGGGAATAGGTTCTCTTGAAAGATTTTCAATTCACTTTCAGGACTTTCACTTCTGGCCTCTGATTAAACCAGGAAGTGCAGAGGTACCCTACAAATGAAAAACTGTTTGCGTAGGGATTGTGGGGAGGGGAAAAGGGGTGTTAGTGAAGGGACTTCTCTTATAGATTGTGGTCCATGGAGGGTATAATATAATATATTTTAAGAATCAGGAAGGAAGGATTTCATGGAAAAAAACTAATCCAATTACTACAAAGTTCTTCATTATAATTCATTTCTGCATTAGTCTATTGTAGATCTGTTATGCTTGTCCTAGCTTGCAGCTATCAAACCTACACTCTGACCCAAGGGACTTTCTATCCCTATTGCAATTTGCATGTCCTTACCTTTATCTCCTACTTTAGCTATCATCCAGTTCTCCTAACTCAGTCATTTCATGCTCCTCAAATCTGTCCAGAAATCATCCTTCTTGCCTGGCATTGGGTCTATGCCATCCCCCACTTCAAGTTCTTCTAAGGCCTTCCTCATCCTCAGTATTGTGTTCAGATTTCTTGTCCTCACTTTCAAGGTTTTGAATAACTGTGCTCTCCTAAATCGTATCTTTATTTCTTAGCATTCTGTCCCCTTCTTCACTCCACCAATGAAGCTTGAATCAGCTCTTTTATTTTCTATTTTCACTATCCTCTTCATTCTCTTTCCACACTGTCCCCTATTCCTGAACTCCCTCCTTATTCTAATATATGGTTAATCCCTCGCTGAAGAAACCATTTACGTTTTCATTGCAGGAGGTGGCTTAGACATGTACCAAAGCCAGTTTTTGGAACTTCATCAAAGATTGTTATATGCCGAAAAAGAAAATAAAAAAAGATCCCGTGAGTTGAGCATTGTCCTGGATGCAATTAAACGGGTAGTTGCAGAGAGACTGAACTCTACAGCAAATCATACAGGTTTGTGCACATCAAAAATTTTCTTCCCAAAGAGATTAAATTATTATATGCTCTGGGCCCAATTCTGCTTCCACTAATGTTAATGGAAACAAATCTATTGACTTTGATGATGGCATCATCAGGCCCTTATATGTGTAAAAAGAGGGTGAGAGAAGACTTTTACCATTCTTTAATTAGGTCCTAATAATATTTACCTAATGCATGACAATTTATGGGATTGGTTTCTTGGAACCTGAGAGAACTCTAAGAACATTTTTCTATCATTCTTTTCTCCTTTAATTTGTCTTGTAAAGAGTCCTTATTACCTTTTCACCTCAAATTTCAAAAGAGGGGACATTTAAAAAAATCTATGAAATGTTTACCCCTTTCTCATCCTACTTTGCATATGAGAAGCAGACTAAAACACGTGTTACCGAAAGTCTCTCTTGCATCTTCGCACTCTCATGTACCTTCAGTACATTTTTAAAGTTGGACAACAAATACTAGAAGTAATTCCAATTCAGTTAATCGTATTCTATTGATCTGACTTTCTGCTCTAATTTAATTAGAGCTTTTATTCACTTCTCCTTTAAAAAAAAAATTAGGCCCTCCTGTTTCTGCAGCTACTGCACATACTTTAGACAATCTACCCCCACTCTAGTGGTTGCAGTATGATGGATTAGGCAGTTAGCCCTGTCCCCTGGAGGAGGAGTAAGGTAGAGCAGGAGCTGGCCATCATATCCCTGGTGATATAAGCACAGCTTTTTCTAAAAGCTGTCCTGATTGCTGCTAACCCCATTGTCAAGAGGGAGTGGAGGGAGTGAGAGGGGCTGCCGTCTTGTGGGGAGATGGATTACGGATGTTATGTTGTAGTTGAAATGTGGGTTTAGTTCCATCAAGCCCATGCTTGGTGGAGCTCCAGGAGGTAGGGGAGAGAAAGGTGACTAATTTATTACAAACCAGCAAGGATTTGCAAAGCACAATAAATTCTAGCCCCATCTATCACTTCTCCAACATGGCATATACATGGCTATCCTGGCTTTATGATGATGTGACGAAGTGTATAAACCCTGCAGAAGTCAGAAGAGGATTAAAGGACTGCTGGGAGCTCAGTCAGTTCAGCACTGTGATACTTGAAACAGGTGTTGGACTTTGAAAGATGAGCAAAAAGGTTGCTGGCTGGCTGGGAGGGAGAGCAGACTTGAACTCCGGAATGGTTACCTATTAGAGCCGTCCCTTCCCCCCCCCCCCTTAGTGTTTGGAAGAGTTGTGTTTATTTTGGACTTTGGGTACCCTGGAAGCGATGGAACTTTTATCTGACCTAGCTGGAGGGTTAGGTCACCTTACCCTGACAGCTGTTGGCAGCTGGGCTGTTCTGCTCAAGGCCAGGATGGAAACAGAGGCAGAGCCACGGCTGCACTGCACCACACCATTTGAGGGCGTGCAGGGAGAGTGTGTCGCCACTGATGGCTTTGTGCAACTTGGAGGTTACCCAGTACCAGCAGAACTCCGTTTTCTGGGTTTACACAGACTGAAAAGTACAAATCCTCTAGAAGCAGAGCTGAGGATATGGCCCTTGAAGTCTACGCAGTGTTTTCTCAGGCAAATCAAAGGAGTTTTGCTCTCTTTCAGGCCTATATATGTGCTTGTTCTCATATATACCTACATGAGCGTGGGTAGTCCCATGGACAGGGAGGGAATGACACAGACAGAATTCTCATATGATGTACATAGGAGTTCCACCTGTGTCCGGACAGCAGATGTAAGCTGTAAGACAACTGGGAAAGTTAAGTGTTATAATGATTTCTTGCTAGCTGCTTAGCAGGTACACATTTGAGTGAAAAAGATCTTTTGCTGTTCATGTTCCTTTCTTAAAACAAAACAAAGAGTAAGTTTTTTCATTTAGTCCTTTCAAATATGTATTAATTTACCTAATGGTATCCCTCATCTTTGCACATTGGGTGCCTTGTATTAATTAAGTGGAAAATATTTTTGTTTCACCATCTTTTAACTGACGTCTGAATTATTTTAGGAACAGGCTGTATAGGTTTTTGGTAGCTTTTCTAATCCTATATTTTTAGCAAGTTCCTATCATTTATTCTGAATAATGTTTCACAAAACTGGAACCCATAGAAATGTAATATATTTATATCTAGACAGCTAAAGTTAGCAAATGACAATTTTCTGCTTTGATTGTATTTGGTAAATTTGGATTATTTTTATAAATTCATATTGGATTATTTCAACATTGGTAAGTATTTTAATTAAATATCACCTCCCTTTTAAAATTCTGAAGACTCAAGTATAAATAAGTGCTACATATTACTCTTCACTACTGCAGCTTTTGTTTGCTCAATATCTATTTAAAGGTCGTGGTCCCATTGTCCTTTTAAACAATGGGAGTTTTAACTGTATACGGTCATCAGATACAGGCCCTTCATATGCTCAATTAAAAACTCCATGTACTGCGTTCTAAGAGAGAAGGCTCACCTTCTGGAAAACACTGAAAGTTATGGATTAGGAATTATTGGTATTAATGATATTTCTTGTTTATTTGCAACTGACAAAAATTATTCTCTCCAGTTGTTTGTTATACCCACTTGTTGGCTCTTCTCTCAAATGGGGCCTAATCCCGCAACTGCTTGTGCATAAGCAGAGCACCTACAGAGCCCCACTGAAATCAGTGAACCTGTGTATGGGTGCAGGAGTCTGCCAATGTCCAAGCAGTTGCAGGATTGGGGCATTTAACAGTAAAACTTCTGAGTCAGGGACTCTCTCACTATGTTTTCTGTAGGAATCTTAATACAGTAGGGTCGCAATCTGATTGGGACTTCTGGGTGCTACTGTAATACAAATTAGAGCTGGTCAGAAAATTAATTTTCTGTCCTGCAAAAAAAGAGAGGATTTTAAAAATATGTTTTGGGTCAGCTGAAACAAAACATTTTGTGGTACATATGAAGAGTTTCAATTTTGACACTTAATTTTGTATATAAAATTAAATTTCAAAATGAGAAATCAAAACTTTTTGTTCCAAAAATATCAAACCAGGACACTTTGACAATTTCAAAACAATTCTTGCAATTTTCTCTTTTTTTTTTTTTTTTTTTTTCAAAATTAGTATAATTTTATGAAAAATTTTGGCTTTGTTGAAATGGCATTTTCTGAGAGCAAACTATTCTGAGGAACTATTTCTGACCAACTGTAATACAAACACATCACAATAATAAACTCATTTGGGTCCTGTTCCTGCAGTCCATCAGAACTTTGAGAAACTTGTTTTTGATTGAAGGATCTGCAATTAAGAAAGTTAATAATTCATCACGATGAAGAAGAATTGATTTGACCTACAGTAATCTCTGATAAAATGGCTCTGATTTATGCTAAAGGAAAAATATTGAGGGAAAATATTTGTCAGAAAAATGACCTCAGTCCTCTTCTGTTTTTGTTTTTCAAGATGCTATGAAGTGGAAAGTGTTAAATCTCACCAGCAAACTCCCTTTGCATCTTACAAACATACACTACTACCTACCTCACCTCCGGGAGCATGAAAAAAGCCTTTACCCAAATGTTGTCATTGGACAAGGGAGAACTGGAGGTAAGAGATAAAATTTAATATTTGGTGGCATTTTTATTTTCACACTGAAGAGAAGTATAAGGTTTGTAGTTTCAAAATTTGGCCTATTGATATATAAATTGTTATCTTTATTTCACCTTGATCAGAGAGAACGCCGATCACAACATGTCATACATGTTGTTCTATCCACCTGTTTGAAAATACCACTTAATTCTTTACAGTAATTCAGTACATGTTTTTTCTGAAAACAATTCTAACAGCCTACCAACTAACCATACAGTTGAAAACTTCTTTTTCCATGTACTCAATGGAAAAAACATTGGGGAAATATGTTTTCAGACCTCAGAAGTTGTTATAAGTATTGCTAGTAATATAAAAGTTATTAAATATAATTTGTCTGTGACCATGGAAATTGTTCTTAACTATTTTCAGGGTTTTCATTTACATTTAGAATCAGTGCTTTTATTTAAGGAACTCTTAAATGTAAGCTGTACAAATTTAGAGTTGCTCCTTTTTGCACCTGCAAAAAATGTAAATGGAAACTTAAAGGTGTGGTTGAAAATCTCCCCCCTCCCACTTCTCTCCCCCTGAAAAAAACTACAAAACTAAACACGAAGAAAATAGTTGATTATCTTTTTTTTCTTAGGGAATTTCAGTAATTTTAGTTCATACCTGACATCTACAATTTTTCAGCAGAGATTGTTTTTAGTTGTGTATTTTTTGAAGCTGTATGATCACATTGTCCACAGTGAGTATGGTGATAAAAGTAATGAAAGCTTAATTTATGTCAGTAACTACACAGATTTTTTAATTGAAACATTTTTGTGAAAAGAATGAACATACATTTTTATTACTAGGCTAAGAAGGCTATTCTCTCAGAATATTAATGCTTATATCATAAAATTCCTATGAGACTCATTATTCTGTAGTACCCTTCGTAGAGGAAGCAGGACAACAGCTTGCTTTTCTTAAAACTTAACTAAAAGTGTAACTTTGCTTCCCATTTCCTGCCGCTCCTCCATCAGCTTTTCCCATATCCCTCCTGACTATAGTATCTGGGTGGCACGCATATGAGATTGTGTTGGCTGAGTGGTCTAGAAATAGTACCATTTTCTCCTTCACCAGATGTCAGGTTGTCTTCCCTTCCAGATATAGCTCAGTGACCTTACTTCAGAACAGTCTATTATGCAAATGATTTAATTCAAACAAACACGAGATCTATTAAAAATAGAGAAAAAAGTCGGATCCACACTAGCTCTTGGCCAGGACTCCAAAGGTGAGGTCCTTCTGCTATCTTGGACAAACCACCCCAGGTATGCCTTTCCTCCCATCCCACTGCTACCAGATGTTCTAAGAAAGATTTGCCATGGCAAAGCTTGGGTCACTCTCATTGTGGCCTAGACAATTTTGGTTTTCAGACCTTCAGGGGATCTCAACCCATCTCAGCCAAAAGCATCTCATCCTTTCCAGATCATCTGAATCAAGAGAACAACAAGGCCAGACATGGCAACCCAGACCCTCTTTCCATGGACTGGTATTTGGGTACGCATCAGATTTAACGCATTCATTTTTAAAGGCCTGAATGCCAATCTGTTCTCAATCAAAGCAGAAGGGCTTCCACCAGAAAATGTATCGGGCAAAATGGAGACATTTCTCCACAGGGTCACAACAGAACCAATTATCCCCACAATATATGAGAACTCTTATTATTTTAGATTACCTATTCACTGTCAAGATGTTGGGTCTTTCCATTAGCTCATTGTGGGTACACCTTGCAGCAGTCAGCAACTCCCATTTTTCAGTTAAGGACTATGCTGTTTTAAATCATCCAATAAAAACCAGATTCCTGAAGGGCCTCATTAGAACTTTCCCACTGATGGTGAAACAAACACCACAATGGGATCTTAATTTGTTCTTTCAGTACTTACCAGACATCCCTTTGGACTGCTAGCCACTTGCTCCATGTCCTATACCTCCATGAAAGTCACTTTCTTAATTGCCATCCTGTCAGCCAGAAGAGTGAGTGAAGTGGGAGTGCTTATGGCAGATCTGCCACATATCACATTTCATAAGGAGAAGGTTTCCCTTTGGCTCCATCCAAAATTCATCCCTATATTAATTCCTGAGTGTCATATGAATCAGTCTATTCACTTACCAGTATTCTTTCCAAAACCTCATGCTTCCAATGAGGAGAGAAGACTTCTCTCTTTATATCTGAGGGTCTTTGGCATTCTTTCTGCAGACAACAAAACCAATCAGAAAAATGCCTAGTCTATTTGTTGCTTAAGTAGAGTGATCTAAAGAACAAGCATTAACTGCTCAGAGACACTCTAAGTCAGGGGTGGGCAAACTAAGGCCTGCAGGCCATATGGGGTCTGCCAGCCATTTTCATCCAGCCCGCAAGTTTGCTCCCGGCCGAAGGGCTGGGCCGGCGTGCTGTGGGTCCCCACGCTCCCTGGCTGGGGGCCAGATGGAGTGCAGGGAGCTGCTGGGCCCCGTGCTTCCTGGCCAGGGGCCGGCCAAGCCCGGCGTGCTCAGGGTCCCTGTGCTCGCGGGCCGGGCCCAGTTGAGGAGCGCCCAGCTTACTAGGGGAGGCGGGGCCCTGGGGTGGTGGTTAGGGTCGGGGGATCTCAGGAGTGGGCAGTCAGGGAGCAAAGCAAGGGGGCTTAGATGGCAAGTGAGGTCCTGGGGGTGGTGGTTAGGGTGTGGGGCAGTCAGGGAACAAAGCAAGGGGGCTTAGATGGGGAGTCGGGTCCCAGGGGTGGTGGTTAGGGTCGGGGGATCTCAGGAGCGGGCAGTCAGGGAGCAAAGCAAGGGGGCTTAGATGGCAAGTGAGGTCCTGGGGGTGGTGGTTAGGGTGTGGGGCTCTCAGGAGGGGGCAGTCAGGGAACAAAGCAGGGGGGTTTAGATGCGGGTGGGGTCCCAGGAGGTGGTAGTTAGGGTGGGGAGATCTTGGGAGGGGGCAATCGGAATAAAGAACAGGGGGGCTTAGATGGGGGTAAGGTTCTGGGGCAGCAGTTAGAATGGGAGAGTCTCTAGAGGGGGCAATCGGGGACAAGGAGCGGGGAGGGGGTTTGGATGAGTCAGGGGTTCTGAGGGGAGAAATCAGGGGGCGGGAAGTGGGTGGGGGTGGATACGGGGTGGGGTCAGGCTGTTTGGGGAGGCACCACCTTCCCTATCTGGCCCTCGGCACAATTTTTAACCCCAATGTGGCCCTCGGGCCAAAAAATTTGCCCATCTCTTCTCTAAGTGGACCTCTTTCTGCCTCGTTCTTTATCAACTGATGCATATTTCTCCTGTGGATGAGGTGAGAGCCCATTTTGCTAAAGCACAAGCAAGGTCTACAGTATCTCTTTGAGACGTACCTATACTGAACATCTCAGCTCATTTTACAAAGGCTAGTGTGTGTCCTCTCCACATCGATGGAGGGGTGGGCTGGATAACAAACTTACACTGGTCAGGCTTCTAACAGGGCAAGACAATGCAATTCTGGGATGCAAGGCTGGGGACCTGGGGGGAATTGGCTGAAGCCTCTCATTGGTTCATGAGTGGCTGGAAGAAACATTCATGTAACTCAGTGGAGTGTGTCCCTGCCTACGGATGTCTGTGTATGTGTAGTACCTGCCAGAGGTTTGTAGCTTGCCAACAGCATCACAGTGTGAGAGGGAGCCCAGGTTGGTGGGACAGAGTGCTCAGAGTCCCACAGTCCAAGCTGCACTCTGGGAACGCCATCACAAGCATCAATAGCCCTGTGAAACAGCATAGTCAAATGCATCTACCCCATGACTCCAAATATCACAGATCAGAGTGCTGAGCAATTCATTCAAACAAGTTTTGAGTTGTGTGGATGCAATGATTATAAAGAAAAGTACCTTAGGCCAACAAAACAAAATGGTGTAAACACACTTTGGTTAGATATATTTAAATTGTTGCGTTCAGAGTGCACGAAGTAGATCAATGTAACATCCCCATGTAAACATGGTCAAATTCCTCAAAACTGCTTAACAGCTATGTAATGTAGACCCAGTGCCTATAGTGGACAAATGAAAATGTCTCCAACCTAATTTATGATCAGGACACACAGTATGTCCTGTGCCATATGGCAGTTTGTTCCCTGTCAAAACTGCACAAACATTAACTAATCGATCAGTCTATTTAAGTTCCTACTTATGACGGTCCCTTTTCTGTGTGTTATTTTCATCATATAAACTTGTAAAAAGTCACTAAATAGCCTCTATTTGACTTGAGAGAAAATTATTTTATTTTCTGTTTGCAGTCTCCCTTGTGATGGGTATTCCTACTGTGAAAAGGGGAAAAGAAAGTTATCTGCTGGGCACATTGAACTCTCTCTTCTATGAGATGTCTGCAGAGCAGAAGAATGATTGTGTAGTGGTTATCTTTGTAGCAGAGGTAAGTTAGTATGAACAGGGGTATTTATGTTAATAAAGAGACAATATAGGAATCTATGTGTGAGTATAGTAGTATATGAAGCACTTCCATTTACTGATCACCATCGCTTTTGGAAGGGTTTATCTATGCAATTCAAATATGGGAAAACATCCCTACTTTTCAGTAAAGAGCCAATAACATGGTCAAGAGATGGAATTTGCGTGAAATCCTATTTAATTAAATGCTAGAAGCTGACATATTGTATTCCTTTTGTAAAGATGTTGGCAGTCATAAAATTCCCAAACTTTGTGCCTATTAGGACATGTGTAGTGATCAGTGCCTTGGTCGTCTTGTCTAGAAAAGAACTGTAGGTACAGGTAACAACTGTCGTGTTATATTCACAGGTTTAAGATTAGCAGCTGTATTAATCTGTGTCCGTAAATAAGATGAAGAATACTTGTGGCACCTTAGAGACTAACTAGTTTATTTCAGCATACGCTTTCGTGGGCTATAACCCACTTCATCGGATACATAGAATGGAACACACAGAAGTAAGATGCATTTATATACAGAGAAAGGGAAAAAAAAGTTGTACTATTACCATACCAATTCTAAGAGGCTGTTTAATCTGGATGGGCCATTATCAGCAGGAAAAAAAAACCTTTTGTAGTGGATCTCTGTCTGACAGGTGATAAGAACTATTGAAGGGAAATTAACTAGGGAAATGCAATCAATTAGTATAATGACAAAGCCAGACACTCTTGCTCTGCTTGCAGTCACATCTCCTTCAAATAAAATCATGTGAATTCATTTTTGCCTCTTAATGCAAAGTATTCTGTTCTCTGAATGAAAGGATTTGAAAACTGTCATCCACAAAAGTCCATAGAACCTGACAAAACATGATTTTATTACCTTAATCTGAAAGAAACATGATCCGACGAAGTGGGTAATAGCCCACGAAAGCTTATGCTCTAAAACTTTAGTTAGTCTTTAAGGTGCCACAGGACTCTTTGTCACTTCTGCAATTCCAGACTAACATGGCTACCCCTCTGATTCCAGTTACTCCGTGGTGACTCCTGCTGATGGAGCTCCTATGGCTCCTCAGTGGGTATTAAAGTTACCTCTTTGGTGGACTCCTAATGGAGGCAGAAGCAGAAATACTAGGTTCACACTAGAGTTAGCCATTGTAAAAATTGACACAGTATTAATTAAAATAATCCCTCCCTACACTGAGTGATAAATTACATTTAACGCCATGTTATTTAAGAGGTGTGCAATTATGTTCTGCACCTCCAAGAGGTGCGGCACACACAGATACAGCTCACAGGGTGGAAGGCTAAGATTGCTTTAAGCACTGTCCCTTCCCCAGCATGCTTCAAGTGTAGGAGCTTGTGAGGGGTCTTTGCATAGTGCATGCACCAGAGGATCTCCCCACCAGCCAGCTAAAGATTTTTTCCTGTCTCTTTATGCTGCTGTAGCAGTGTATAAAGGCCAAACCAGAGTAGCGTAGGGTAGGAAGAGTGGAATCCCTCCCCGGGAATCCTCACGGTCACTTTCTAACTTTCTGTGCATCCAATGAAGTGAGCTATAGCCCACGAAACTTATGCTGAAATAAATTGGTTAGTCTCTAAGGTGCCACAAGTATTCCTCATTTTCTTTATGGATACAGATTAATACGGCTGCTAATCTTAAATCTTTCTAACTTGGTATTTCTCAATTTAAAAGGAGTGAAGTGGCTTAGGGTACAGTAGCTTTGTTAGCCCTTGAGGCTTCTGGGGATCAGGTTCACAAATGCTTGCATCATGGGGTAACTCTAAGTAGTATCATGTCTGTACACGGGTAACACAGTTGTTGAAGTAGCTTTCTCTTGTCAACCCTCAGCAGTTATGTATTCTTGACTTTTTGCTGTTTTAATATATATCTTGTGATGAAGCTTGGCTATAACTTTTTAAAATAATCAATCCTAAGCTGGCAGGATGACTCCTACACTTCCAAAGGGACAACACCTTTAAGCAGTGTTAGATTTTCGTTTAGTTGAAACCTGAATTTTCCATACTAAAGCTGCTAGTTGTATGGGGCAACAACAATGAGCAAAATGTGACGTAATTTCCAGGCTAAATGCCACCTGTAAGTTAAATGAGGAGCAAACTCCTGTTTAAAATTTTGGACATGGATAGCCGTAGGCAAGGAAAGTTTGCACAGGTGAATTTTCTCACCAACAGGATCAGGTTAATAAAAGCTAGTGATTTTTTTGATGATTAATCCAAATGACCTCTTTACTGAGAACAGGATCAGAAGGCCATACTAATTTAGTCCTCACAACTAGAGGCTGTAGACAGATTGCCACAGATATGTGCTCTCTCTCTCTTACTAAAGTGATGAGAACCACAGACAAATAATTTACACAAACGAAGCATTTATGATTTATAATATAAATATATAAAATTCAGATGCCTGGGTAACACAATATTTAGTTATAGGAACACTGATATAATCACTGTTGCCTAGAATAAAAAAATTAGGCAGTGAAGTGTTTTGTGGGTATACTTATCAGACTGGAAGTTGATGAAAATATTAAATTGGGTAAAAAGACAGAGTGTTAAATACTTTTTTGTTCTTTGCTTCTTTAGGTGAATGCAGAGTATGTTAACAGTATTGCAGAAAGTATTAGAACCAGGTAAGTCCTCCCTCAGTACCTATTGTATGGCTAATTGCTTTTCAGTTTTACATGAAAAACTGCAGCATTTCAACAAACTTGCTGAAATGGTGCCATTACTCACATTTCATAATTCAGTGATTTTAGGTTGCAGTCTAACCTTTGAAACACACAGTTTTCTTCAACGTGAGCCTGCTTTCCAAGGAATTAATAGTGCGATCCAAAGCACCTTATTCATACACTGTATCCCCATTTAGATTTTGGATAGCAATCTGCTTCAATGAAATGCACTAATTCAGTTATCTGTATTGCCATTCAATATGAAATGATTCTGAAAAGACTTTGAAAGATTGAATTCAAGTGAGACTGTTATGAAGAAATACAGTTGAGGCTGAGATTTCAATGTAATTATGCTTGCTCTTACCCTACTCTTTGGTAGATATTCAGTAACGCTTGAAAACTGAAAGTCTTTGCTGGAAAGGAACAAGCGCTTGACTTGTCTATTTAAATGGTATATTGACTGCAGCTATGTTAGCTGATTGTGAAAAACATTGCATTGCTGATGCTGCTTTTTAAGTATCAACCTGTACTCACTAAAGAAAAACGATTAAATGCAAGGAGGATACAGAGTGGAAAGGCAAAGTTGAATGACAAAGAGTATAACAGATAATATCTACATCCGGAAGCTGGGACTGAATGACAGGATGGATCTGTGACGCATTGCTCCCCTGTAAGGTGGCACCTGATGTACTGGGGTACCACTGACCCTGCCTGTTCCGCCAGCATGGGCACACTTTAACCTGTCTTGCTGAGGCAGGCTCTTAAGCCTCCTAGCACAAACACACAGGCAGGGCCACACACAGCTTCAGAAAGACACAGACACTGAGATCAGCTCTGGGAATACTCGGCCTAAGGAACTTGCCCCAGCACTCAAGTGCCCACCTCCCTTGGAGTGCAGACACAAAGGTTTATTGTCTTGTGCTGTATAGGAAGATCTGCACAGCACAAGCTCATAAAAATTCACCCTCTTCCTCAGTGTGAAGAGAGACATGCACAACTTCTTGCTCTCTCCCCTTCCCCCCAGGTTAGAAATTGCACAAACTGGGTTTAATAATAAACAAAACAAATTTACTAACTATAAAAGGCAGATTTTAAATGATTATAAGGGATAATAAACAGAAGTAAGTGGATTACTGAGCAAATAAAACAAAACACGAATACTAAGCTTAAGATCTTAGAGACCGGTTTCAAGAAGCAATTTCTCACCCTAAATGTTATTTTAGGTAAGTTGCAGCGTTTCAGTAGCTTAGAGTTCCAGTTATTTCTTCTTGCAGACTGGACCCATGTCTCAATCTGAACTCACCCCTGCTTTTTGTTCAGATTAGTTCCTTTGTCCCTTCATGTAGATTCAGCAGTTTTTCTTCTTGGATAGGCAATGGAGGAGAGTCCAGATGAATCCCCTCCCTAGCCTTAAAAAGGATATACCTAAGGCAGGAAACCTTTGTTTTTAATCCCCATCCCCTTACAGAGGAAAAGTACCAGCAGTGTCCAAGGTGATACAGTACAGACCTGTTTACGTGCGGATGTCAGGTGTGAAGCCGTCATGATTGTGTGTTAATGGATTGCGGGTTGAGAGGGCAATGCTGAAATATCTTAAGATATCTGTATATACATGTATAGTTATCCCCTGTCTCTCCCATTGGATTTAGATGTAATTTTTTTGGAACTCCATTCCAACCTCCAAGCTCTTCATCTGACAGCATGGATGCTTCATGGCTGATATCTTTTGAAAAGTCCTGCTTGAAGGACATTCAAGAAGTGCTTCTGAATAGCAGAAAGCTCTAGAAGCACTTACATGGCTAAACAGAAACATTTTTCCATCTGGTGTCATGCATTTCCAGACCAGGCACTCCTGGACCTCATGCTGAACTATCTGCTAGAACTCAACTACAGTTTGACTATTAGCTCTATAAGGGTGCATCTGGCAGCTATTCTGGCCTTCCACTTCTTGGTGGATGTTAGGTCTCTTTTTTTCAAACCCGATCATCACCCAATTCCTAAAGGGCTTGGTCAGATTATGCCCATATGTATGAGACACCATCCCTCCAGGGATCTGAACTTAGTTCTAGCAAAATTTATGGGACCTCCCCTTGAGCTCCTGGTAACTTGCTCTCTTCTTCACCTTTCCATGAAATTATCATTTCTGGTGGCAATTACTTCAGCCAGAAGGATGGGTGAGTTGTCAGAACCACTCTACACAGTTTGCCGTAAGGATGAAGTTTACCTCTGTCCTCACCCAAAATTTCTCATGAAAGTATGCTCTGATTTTCATGTTAACCAAGCAATCTGTTTGCCATTGTTCTTTCCGGAGCCCCATACACACAGGGATGAGGAACAGCTTCACTCATTGGATGTGAGAAGGGTTTTTGCTTTCTATACGGCCTGGAGTAAATCTTTTAGATCCTCTGCATAGCTGTTTGTAGTGATTGCAGACAGAGCTAAGGGCCAACCAGTTAAAGGCAGACTCAGAAAATCTCATCCTGGGTCCCATTTCATGCATGTTTTTGTGCTACCAACTGGCTAATACTATTCTGCCAATTAGAGTGTTGGTGCATTCTACCACTTGACAGGCAGCTTCTGCAGCTTTCTTGGGGTCAGTGCCAATTGTAGATATTTGTAAAGCAGCCACTTGGTCATTAGTCCATAGTTTTGTTTCTCATTATGCCATTGCCCATCATCCAGAGATGATCCCAGTTTTGGGCAGGTTGTCTTACAGTTTTTGTTCAGGTAGATTCTGAACCCACCTCTATGTGAGTTTGCTTCTGAGTCACCTACAGTGGAACTGTACATGTAAAACACATCTCAAAGAACAGCTATAGAAAGAAAGGTAACCATTTTTTACCAACAAGCAGGCCAGTTTGAAGATAACCCTTTATTAAGAATGGAAACTATGCACAGAAATAAAGTGGTAAAACTTCCTGCAGCTGTCTGGCTGTAGCCTACTACTGCCCTGTTCTAGGTTCCTTTGTTTCTGTTCCACTTCAAGAAATGTGTCATAGGAAAGCCAAAGACTTCATGAAGAATGCACC
The DNA here is from genome assembly GCA_007922305.1 of Dermatemys mawii. NCBI lineage: Eukaryota > Metazoa > Chordata > Testudines > Dermatemydidae > Dermatemys > Dermatemys mawii. The sequence goes on from ML677326.1 coordinate 71,217,193, forward strand.
TAAAGTGTGACATATCTGCTCTGTAGCACATACTTACACCCCATCCCATATGGGAATAACTATACCAGTTTAAGTCACTTTTAGACCAGTATAATTACATCCACATTAGGGCTATTACCAGTTTAACTATTTTAGTACAATGTCTGAACCAAAATGGTTATTCCCATAAAACATTCAAGTGTAGACCAAGCCTCAGTATACTTTTCAGTTGAGTTAAGTTTATTCAACTGAGTTAGCTTGACATTTAAAAATACATCTTTTTGCCCATGTAGACATGGTCTGGGATTGCACTTGGGGCTAGGCACTGCCTGCACAGATCCCTATGCCAGGATTAACACCTGAGGGCTAGATCCACAAGGAATTTTAGGGCTTGTCTGCATAGCGAGTAACGAGCTGTACGGGAGGGTGATTTCTAAAGTACACTAAAGTGTGTATTGATTGGCCTATGTAGTGTGCACTAGCAGGTCTAAGGTTTCCCTAGTATGCTTTAACATAGTGCTGTTTGAAACAGCACTATATCAAAGCAGACAAGGGAACACTTAGCGCACACCAGCAGGGTTTACATGGACCAGTTAATGAGTTTTAGAAATCACATCCCCTCTGAGTACATTATCCCATTGTATAGATAAGCTCTTAAGTACCTAACTGCCCCCTTAGGCACCACTGAGATCTTAAAAATGTCCAGTAGTTACCGCCTAAACCTGTAGGTGCTTAAATTCCCTAGTCATCTAAGTTTTTGTCAGTGGGCATGCACAAAACCACTTGACTCCTGACTCCATTGTGCTGCTTTGCACCCTACCTGATGTCTAAGACCCAGCAGGATTCTCAAACTAGTTGCTCCCCTGCCTGTCTCACCTGTGGGCCTGCTCTGGTAAGGATTTGCAGAGCATGCCAGCCAGTTGGGGGAAGCAGATCATGAAATAGGTGAGAGAAAAATGTGCGTGTCTGTACATCTGTCCCAAAATACCCAACAGCCCACTGATTCAGGAACTTACATGGGATCCAAGTTCAAATCCCTGCTCAAAACTGGGCTGAGTAGATATTTGAAAAACAGGCTTCCCATATTGAAGGTGAGTGCTGTAACCTCTGGACTATTGGCTGTGGTGGAGTGGCCTCTCTCTCTGTCATTTTTGTGAGAAAGGGCTGACCTGACCTAGGCACCTAACTCCAGAAAAGGGTTCATGGCTGTGAATTCCAAGTGGAGATAGGCACCTCCCTGTGACCCTTATGTAGGCACCAACTACATTTGAAGCATGGGGCCTGGGCCCTGATCAACTTTCTGGCTTCTGAGAATCCCATTCTTAGGTACCTAACTTTCTCCATGCATTGTATAACCTGGTGCTCAGGATTCCACTGAGCAATGTTAGGCATTGCAATGCTGGCAGTCCCTTTCTTGATTTAGCCTGTAGTTTTTAATCTTTTCTTTACAGCTTCCCTAACGAAGTGCAGTCGGGCATTCTTGAGGTTATTTCCCCTCTTGCTTCCTATTACCCAGACCTCTCCAATCTCAAGGAAACATTTGGAGACTCAAAGGAAAGAGTAAGGTAAGATAGGCTATGTAAAAACTTTCTAAGAATTTTGTTCAACAGTAACTCCTTTAAATAGTCCACTGTATTTAAATTGATGAGTTTGGGTGTATTTCAGAGATAAAGCACTGTAAGTTTAAACAGAAGGTCATGGAAAATTTATTTAATACAAGTATAAGTATGGGGGAAACCAATGCCGTTGTCGGTGTCAATCTACTTCAAAGTGAGAGCAAAACATTCTCCCTCTAGTCCTGCTTCTAAAACCCCAACAGGTTTAAAACTGAATGTATAATGCCAGATGATGATTTATAAAGATTAGAGTGGCATGGTGATAAATGGCCCAACTTTTGTTATAGTTACTTCTGTAGAATATAATTAATCATCTTTACTAACTCCTGGTGGTGTCACTGGCCCACTTCCTTCAAATTCATTAGCAGGAAACTATAAGCTGAAACTAGTTGATTTACAGAAGCCAATCAGTTTTTCGTAGACCAAAAATAAGTTTAGATTGTCACCAACAACTTTCGTGGCTGTGCTTTCATGTGCTCAAGAGCAGTGAGCTGCCAGTTTGAAGCAACACAGATGACAGCAACAGAACAGTAGTGCATGTTGCATACATGAATAAAATTGGGTTGCTTTTTTTAAATTAAATCCCTTTCTTTCTAGAAGGCAAATATATTTGGTTCATATTAGTAGAATATTTCTAGTTGCTCCCATCAAGACCCAAATTGCACAGTTATAATTTGTATTTTGCAGTCATCTTCAAACCTTTATAGATAAGGCGAGGGAGGAACTCTTTTTTTATAAATAAGTGTTGTGGAATTTCAAAAATAATAAGCACAAACAATATTTAATATTAATAGAGCTGGTTAGGAATTTTTCATCAAAATGCAATTTCCACAAATCTGACATTTTTCATGGGAAATTTTGATTTTGCCAAAGTTTTTCAATTTTCATTCAGAAACAATGAAATTAAGTATTTCATGTCAAGTTGGATTGAACCAAATTGAAATATCTTGGTTTGTCAAACCAGATCAAAATGTTTAATTTCAGTTCAGATCTGTGTCTGCCTGAGCTGCTATAGTGCCTCATGCTACTGTTCTCCTCTCTGGCTGGGCTCTCAGCTGGATGCGTCTCTCATGAACCACGTTAGTCTCTTCTCTGGTTGAATCGTGGTGATGAGTCATTGGAGATACAGTTCAACTGGGGGACAAGGTGGCATGGCATGCTCAAACTGCAGCTCTGATAAGGCACCAAGGTAGCTCAGGTTGATACTTTTCAATGTTGAATTGATGCAAAATGAAACATTACAATCAATTTCACCAACCGAATTGAAATGTTTCAGTTTAGGAATGTCTGAATAGTCCCACTTTTGATAATTCTAAATCACTTTTGAGGAATTGTGTTCCACTCAGATTTTGATATTCTAACTTTTGTCCCAATTTGGGGTGTAATATTGGAATTTTCCACGTTGGGTGCTTGAGCACTTACTAATTTGGCCTTCAGTTCTTTTAACTTTTGACCCAGGTGATTATTTGTTAATTAACTATCTTCTGATAAGCATGATAGATTTTAAGGGACTCTCACTTCTCAGAAGGAATGTTTAGAAAATATTTAGAATGAGGATCAGATTAATTACAAGGTCTTAAGTATGAGATGAATGGCAAAATCCCACTCTCTTTATTTACACAAGCATTATTGCCTCCACTGAAACTATATGGGCAAGACTGCCTGAAAAAGATTTGGGGACAGGTATAAAATGATTACCTCTTTGATCTCTATTGCTGAACAAAATGATGAGGTACTGAAAATTGAATATATATAATATATATATACACACACTCTAAGATAATAAAGGTAAAAATATTCCTAGTTCAGAAATGTATCAGGTACATGGAATTTGATAATTAAAGTCATGAGCCTATCAGATGTACTACAGTAATTATTTCTGGAAATCTTTTTGCGTATAACTTTTTATATATCTGCTTCTTTAAAGTCTTGTTTCAGATTAACAGATATTAACTTTATTGATAGAAAAATGAGATGGTTTGCTTTGTAGAGGAAAAATTGCATTTTACTATGAAATATTACAATTAAGTTTGTTGACCTGCTTCTGTGTTGACTCATAAAAGCACTCTATTTTACTGCATGGTGAAATCTCAATAAATTATAACTATGTTGACTGTTGCTATTTATAACAAAACAAGAAGAGTAGTTTAGTCCATTTGACATATGTAAATTGGTTTATGTGCTGTGTATAGAGGAAATTCTAAAACGAAGTTTATTTTGAATCACCCTTTTTTTTTTTTTTTTGCTAGTTTTCCTCTGATCCAGTTAGTAGAGAGTGGGAGTAGTTGCTAGTATAGACTTCATAACTACAGTGTTCTAGTGCCAGTATTATGCTGATAACTCCATTGAGAAATCCAGAGGAAGATTAATAGAATGTGTTGCTTATGTTTAGGTGGAGAACTAAACAGAATTTGGATTATAGCTTTTTAATGCTATATGCACAACCTAAGGGAACATTTTATTTACAGGTATGTTCATATTATTAGTAACCAGCTCTAAATCAATAAATAAAATGTGCTGATTTTTAGTGTTGGCAGTTTAATTACTGTTAAACTACACAGTGAAGATAAGTCTTCTGTGTTTTTCAGTATATTTGTTCGCATCATTTGTAAGCATGAATCTCCATATATTCATCTTGCAGTTATGTATTATTTGATCTAAAATGGTAGTGTCATTTGTACCTTTCTGACATTCACAGGGCTGAATGATAGACTTGCAAACTAGCTGAACCATCAAACTCCTCTCTGGCCAGGTTAGGGGAATCTGTGTTTTTAATGAGTTTTTGCTTGTAGTATATACACGGTGTGGTTACAGGTCCAGGTAGCAGCCCAGGTCATAGCTGGCCAAAATCTCTCAAAAGATTTTTCCAAATGGGAAAAATATGAGCTAGTTTATTTCATTAAAAACAAACTGGAATGCGTGTATGCTGAACTGCAAAATCCAGATCTTCAACTTCCCCAGAACAGGTAGGAGGTTGGATTCACATAAGATCCCCAGATCTGGGCTTAACTTCAGTACAAATCAAGACATGTAGCTGATTAGCAGTCTGCGATGAAAAAAATGCTCACTGCACTTTAATCATCTAGAAAATTTCACAAAAGCTGTCTGAGAGAAACAATAAACTAGCTAAAACAATGGTGGTGACGTGGGGTGAGGGTGTGGGTGGAGAAATATGAAATCATGAAAGAATATAAGGTAAAAAGCATCTTTACCTCATTTAATGTTTACCATGGATTTCGCTGGAGAGGAGAGTATCCAGAAAGTCCATTCAGGTGGAAAGAGAACTGGAATGTGAGTGAGGCTCGCCCAATCCCATGATGGATCCTAGTGTTCTACATGGAGGGGTTCTCCCAGGTGGTCAGCAGCAGGATGGGGCACATAGTATTGCTGCTGCTTCTCTTTCCAGGAACTGCTGCTGGATAAAGATAAAAATTCCAAAGTGATTTGAGAGTAGAACTGACCAAAGATGGAAAATCCAGTTCTGCAGGAAATACTGAAACTTCAAAAAAATTGTTCTGAAACAGAATGAAAAATGAGATGTAGCAATTGCCCACAGAATGGGAATTCCAAGTTGACCATTTCATTTCAACATTTTAGAAATGTTTTCAGGGCTGCCCAGAACCCTGGCAACCTACCAGGTGAGGAACTTCATTAGCCTGGGAGCTTTGGCTCCCAGGATCCCCAGGCTGTGAAGAGCTTTGGGTACCTGGAATCCCTGATTCTTCAGCATCCCACTTTGCAGGCTGCCCTGGAGCCAGAAAGCCCAGGCTACTACAGAGTTGGGAGCTTTCAGGCTTCTGGCTCCACGTTAGCACACCAGATGGGCTCCTTAGGAGCCAGACAGGGGAACTGTCAAGAAACCAGGCATGTTTTGGTAATCCTTTGCAGTCAAGTTTCCATCTGAATTTTGTCAAAAAAGACGCATTCCTGGACAACATGGTTGATTTTTGATAAAGCAGCATTTTCTGGTGGGAAAAAATGTTCCAATTGAAAATTTCTGACCAGTTCTACTTAAGAGCCTAAGCCCAATCTTCAAACATGATTGACCTGCTTAGGCAAGGGTGCTGGAACCATTCATATAGTGGAGGTGCTGAGAGCCATTGAACCAAACTGTAAACCCTGTATGTGATGGAAACCACTTCAAGCCGGGGGGTGCTACAGTACCCCTCACACTCCTAGTTCCAGCACCTATGTGCTTAGGAGCTAAAGTGTCAGTGCAAGTTAATGAGACATAGGCTCCTAACCACCGAAGTCATGTTTGAAAATGGGCTGAGGTGCCCATGTCACTTGTACACTCCTGAAAATGTTACCCAAGTCTCTAATGCACCTTAGACACCATCAGGGAGAGGATGGCTGTCCAGAAGTTAACAATGCCTCTAAACAAAATGCTCTGTACTTTTAGTGAATGACACTAAGCTGGGAGGATAGGATCCGATCCAGAGTGACCTAGACAAATTGGAGGATCGGGCCAAAAGGAGTCTGATAAGGTTCAGTAAGGACAAGTGCAGAGTCCTGCACTTAGGATGGAAGAATCTCATGCACTTCTATAGGCTGGGAACTGACTGGCTAAGCAGCAGTTCTGCAGAAAAGGATCTGGGGATTACAGTGGATGAGAAGCTGGGTATCAGTCAACAGTGTGCCCTTGTTGCCAAGAAGGCTAATGATATACTGGGTTGCATTAGTAAGAACCTTGCCAGCAGATCGAGGGAAGTGATTATTCCCCTCTCTTCGGCGCTGGTGAGGCCACATCTGGAATATTGCATCCAGTTTTGGGCTCCCCACTGAGAAAGGATGTGGACAAATTGGAGATAGTCCAGTGGAAAGCAACGAAAATGATTAGTGACAGAGTCCTGTGGCACCTTAAAGACTCACTAAAGTATTAGAGCATAAGCTTTCGTGGGCTAATACCCACTTGGTCGGATGCAAGTAGTCCAACGAAGCATGGGATTCTTCCATCCTAAGTGCAGGACTCTGCACTTGTCCTTACTGAACCTTATCAGACTTCTTTTGGCCCGATCCTCCAATTTGTCTAGGTCACTCTGGACCCTATCCTCCCAGCTTGCATCCGATGAAGTGGGCATTAGCCCACAAAAGTTATGCTCTAATACTTTAGTTAGTCTTTAAGATGCCACAGGACTCTTTGTCACTTCTGCAATTCCAGACTAACACGGCTACCTCGCTGATTCTTGAAAATGATTAGGGGGCTGGGGCACATGACTTATGAGGAGAGGCTGAGGGAACTGGGCTTATTCAGTCTGCAGAAGAGAACAGTGATAGAGGGTTTGATAGCAGCCTTCAGTTACCTTCAGATGGGTTCCAAAGAGGATGGAATTGGGCTGTTCTCAGTGGTAGCAGATGACAGAACAAGGAGCAATGGTCTCAAGTTGCAGTGGGGGAGGTCTATGTTGGATATTAGGAAAAACTACTTCACTAGGAGCACTGAAATGGGTTACCTAAGGAGATGGTGGAAACTCCATCCTTAGAGGTTTTTAAGGCCCATCTTGACAAAACTCTGGCTGGGATGATTTAGTTGGGCTTGGTCCTGGATTGAGCAGGGGATTGGACTAGATGACCTCCTGCAGTCTCTTCCAACCCTAATCTTCTATAATTATATGATTTGTGTTGGTGTGATTGGGGAAGATTGTAACAATACCAGAAATATTGTGCTTGCATGGGGATGATTATTATGAATTTCCAGTTTCCTTTAAGAATAATTACATGTTGTTTACCTTATCTAAGACATCTTAAGGGTTGTCTTGTGGCATATCCCAAGCCCTAGGTTGTGGTGATGCCTATAGCAATCTTCTCCTTTTAACACTTTTCTGGAGGGCTAGAAGGGAAATGATACCCTTCCTCTTGGCCCTTTCCCAGCCTGCCACATCTTCCCTTGGTCTGTCCAGTCTCTGGATCTTTCTCCAGGACAGACCCTGACGTGTACAGAGAGGCTTTGGTCAAGCAGACAAAGGGGATGAAACAGGTGTTACAGTGGCAGTTGCGCCCCCCCTTTGTCCCTCCCCTCCTGCATGCATGGATCTAATAGGAACATTCTAGACCACTATATGAAAGCTCCATAATAACATGAAGAAAAAGTTTAAAAATTATTTTTCTCAGCCCATTACTTGCCATACTGTAATATAATAATTTTAGATTAAAATTGAGGTTTGGTGACATTTTTTGGATGCTTTTGTTTTACTTGTTGGGTATGTTTAGTATTTTAGGGAAATCTTAAAACTGAGATTATTTTACTGTTTTCTCAGAAATAACATCATTGTTGTAAATAACTTATGAACTGAAGTTGAAAAGATAATAAAGTTATGTAATTATGTATCTACAGTACACTTACTATCACATGCCAGCTAAAGCCCCAGTTCAGCAAAGCATTTAAATATAAGTACTTTGCTAAATTGGGATCTAAGTGAGCTGCTTTGTGAAGTGCACTGATCACAAATAAATATTTGGAAAAAGATAACAAGACCTAACACTTATTCAGTCATTTCTTCTACTTTAATTTTTTGTATGTGATCAGCTACTGTATCTTTATGCTTGGTAATGCATTTGTTAATCAGTAAAAGATTGAAAGATGTTTAGAAACAATTGCCATTTTCACTGTAACTGCTCAATTTTTTTGCGATACATTAGAGCCTCTTGAGACACTTGTATTAATGCCAAAGCCAGGATAATAGGATTGCAAATCATCCATAAAAGCAGGCAGGCAAATTTCTTCATACCTAGGAGGAGATGTAGTTTTTTTTCTCGTGTCCATTTAGAGTTGTTTTATCCTTCGGTAATTATGTATTTCCAAAGCTGAAAGCATCTTTGAGTAGCTCAATTACTGCAGTTGTTGGGAAGTGCTTTCTATCAATACTCATGGGAACTTAAATGAAAACATTAAATATGACAGCAGCTTTCACCATCTTCATTCAGAATTTGTTATATACTCAGACTTATTTTTTGAGGTGCTTTTCCACTCTAGTATCTGTAGCAAATACTGACATCTCACAGTTTTTTTTCTTATTAACTGCAAATAACTTAATAACATTAGAATGGCCATACTGGGTCCATCTAACCCAGTAGCCTCTCTTCTGACAGTGACCACTGCCAGATGGTTCAGAGGGAATGAACATAACAGGGCAGTTTTATTGAGTGGGCCATATCCTGTTATCCATTCCTGGCTTCTGGCAGTTGGATGCTTGGAGACACCCAGAGCATGAGGTTGTGTTCCTGACCATCTTGCCTAATAGTCAATGAGGGCTCTATCCTCCGTGAACTTGTATCATTCTTTTATGAACCCAGTTATATTTTTGGCTTTCATAATCTTCTGGCAAGGAGTTCCCAGGTTCACTATGTGTTGTGTGAAGAAGTATTTCCCTGTATTTGTTTTAAACCTGCTGCCTATTAATTCCATGGGGTGAACCTGGGTTCCTGTGTTACATGAAAGGGTAAATAACACTTTATCACTGTCTCTGCCCCATTCATGAATTTATAGACGTCTATGGTATCCCCCCTTGGTCCTCTGTTTTCTAAACTCAACAGTCTCAGATTTTTTAATCTCTCCTCATGTGGAAGCTGTTCCATACCCCTAATCATATTTGTTGCCTTTCTCTGTACCTTTTCCAATTTTAATGTATCCTTTTTGAGATGGGGCAACCAGAACTATGCACAGTATTCAAGGTGTTTTATTGTGTATCCCTTTCCTAGTGGTTCCTAACATTGTTAGCTTTTTGACAGCCACTGCACTTTGTGGATACTTCTCCGAAAATGTCTACTCAATGATTCCAAGATCTTTCTTGAGTGTTAACAGCTAATTTAGAACCCATCATTTTGTATGTATATTTGGGATTATGTTTTCCAATGTGCAATACTTTTTATTTATTAACATAGAATTTCATCTGCTGTTTTGTTGCCCGGTCACTCAGCTTTGTGAAATCCATGAAAGGACCTTCCCTCATTCCATCACTGTTTACTTTGCTTAACAACCTTTGGTCTGGGATTTTGTCAAAGGCTTTCTGAAAGTCTAAATATATTGTATCCACTGGATCACCCTTGTCCACATGTTTGTTGATACCTTCAAGGAATTCTAATAGATTTGTGAGGCAAGATTTCCATTTACAAAAGCTGTGTTGACTCTTCCCTGACACATAGTGCTCATCTACATGTCTGATAATCCTGTTCTTTACTGTCGTTTAAACCAATTTGCCTGATACTGAAGTTAGGCCTACTGGCCTGTAATTGCCAGGATTGTTGCTGGAGGCTTTTAAAAAAATTGATGTTACATTAGCTATCCTCCAGTAATCTGGTACAAAGCTGATTTAAGTGGTAGGTTGCAGAACTACAAACTTTGATATGTTATTTCATATCTGAGTTCCTTCAAAACTCTTGGGTGAATATAGTCTGGTCCTGGTGATTGTTTATCAGTTTGTTCCAAAACCTCCTCTATTGACTCCTCAATTTTTGACAGTTCCTCACATCTGTCACCTAAAAAGAATGGCGTGGAAACTGACGCATTCAAGGAAGAAGTTAGACACACATTTTTAATGGTGAAGGTGATTACCCCCTGGAACAAACTACCAAGGGAAGTGATAGATTCTCCATCCCTCAACATCTTCAGATCAAGACTGGATGCCTGTCTGGAAGTTGTTTTAGCCAAATACAAGATAAGGGCTCAGTACAAGGGTAAATGGGTGACATTTCATTGCCTGTGAATATACAGGAGGTCAGCCTAACTGATCTGTGAAACTTCATCTTAGATCCCTTCCAAATTGCCTTCTGCCTTCTGTGCTACTTCATTTGCTCTAACTGAAGTCTTTAATGATCTCTTTGTGGCCATATTTCAGGACCTCTACTCATATTCATCTTCTCTGCTGATTTTTTTGATGTTGTCAGCCTTCTTGCTCTTGACATCTGATGCTGATCGGGTGTTTGAGATAATGTCCTCCCTTGCTCTTCTTCCCACCTTTGATAGTTCTGTCCATATCTACTCTCCTCTCTCTGGAGGTTTCCCCAGTGCTCTGTCCTTGTCTCCTAGCCATTCTCACTTCATGCCCTATCTCTAGATAATCTAACTAGCTCATACGGTTTCAGGTGTGATCTCTTAAAAATCTATTTCTCCACTGAATAACTGTCTCTTTACATTGACTCCTGCATCTCATTTTATCTCTGGTATCTCCACTTGGATGTCTTGTAATCATCTTAAGCTGATGACATGGTCAAAGGAGACTCCTAATCTTCCATTCCAATCCACCTACCTTCTTTCACTGTTTGACACACCATAATTTCTGTCATCTGAAGGTTATTCTCCCTTCCCCTTTCCTTGTCCCATAAATCCAGTCCCTATACAAGTCCTGCTAATTCTTCATCCCCAACAGTTCAAAGTTCCATCATTTTATTTACATCACTACAACCAAATCTCTCATTCTGGTCTTCATTATATTCTTCCTCAACTGCAATAGTCTCTCTCTGGCCTCCCAAATGCACACTTTGTCCCCATCAAGCCATACAAATTGCAGCTGCTAAAGTCCTTTTCCTTGCCGTCAAGTTGATCATGCCACTCTCTTCTGTAAAGAGGCTGCCCGTCCACTCTTGCATCTAATTTAAGCTTCTTTGCACCAATTTTAAAGCTCCAATTCTTCCCCTTATTGAGCTTTGCAACACTCTCCCCTTGCTCCACTTGTATTCTCCTGCCATGTCCAGCTGTTTGTTAGCTAATCACACAATTGTCTCCATGTCCTCTTCCATGCAGCCCCATAAATGGTACAACCTCTCTGCAAGCTCATCTGCAAAGTTCTACCCCATTCACATTAGAAGTCTCTCTTAAAGACTCACTTCTACCATGCTTCTTACAATGAATGGAGATTACTTTTATATAAATGTTACTGTTTCCCTTACCTTAACCTCTATCTGTGTGTCTATTTATCCTTAGATTTTCCTTAAATCTCTTAACACAGGGACTCATGCTTTTTTGAATATCTGGAAAGTGCTTAACATGTTATGAGTACTATTGTAAAACAAATATTTGTGTTATTCTGATATAGGACTCTTTTGAGAAGACTAGAGAAATCACTATTGTGCTAGAGTCTGGGACATCCCAGTCATGTACTTGACAGCAATAAAACAAAATATATAGTGTATACGTATCAAGATAACCCACTCTCTGTAAGCAATAAAAACATCAGTTTCGCTGTTCTTTTTTTCAGCTAGAAGATGATATTATAGCAAAACCCCAGTACTTTCAGAAAATAAAAACTTTTGCTCTTAAACAGCCCTCAGATGAGTGGATGATTCTTGAATTTTCTCAGCTTGGATTTATTGGTAAGTGTTGCTGCCTCAGCAGGATCACTAGTGTTCAGCTCAAACTCAGGGGTGCACTACTAATATACATTTTACATGGAATAGTGTTTCAACCCCGGGAAGGGCTAATCTGAAAACATCCCTGATTCTCTAGGAAATGCTACACTACATCAGACTCCCAATCTATGTTCAGGTTTCAGAGTAGCAGCCGTGTTAGTCTGTATCCTCAAAAGGAACGAGGAGTACTTGTGGCACTTAGAGACTAACACATTTATTTGGGCATAAGCTTTCATGGGATACAGCCCACTTCATCAGATGCATGGAGTGGAAAATACAGTAGGAAGATATATATATAGTGGTAGTGGCAATCAAGATGGCCCATTTCAGCTTTCATTTTAAATTTTTTTGTTGAAGAATTGCCACTTTTAAGTCTGTTACTGAGTGACCTGAGAGGTTGAAGTGTTCTCCTACTGGTTTTTAAATGTTTTGATTCCTGATGTCAGATTTGTGTCCATTTAGTCCTCAAAAACAGACTCCAACGAGAAACTGCTGAACTGGAATTAATTTGCAAACTGGATACCATTAGTTTAGTCTTGAATAAAGACTGGGAGTGTTGGGGTCTTTACACAAATTGAATCTATTTTCCCCATGTTAACTATCCTCCTACTGTTACTCACACATGTCTAAAATGGGCCATCCTGATTACCACTACAAAAGTTTTCTCCTGCTGACAATAGCTCATCTTAATTAATTAGCCTCTTAGAGTTGGTATGGGAACTTCCACCTTTTCATGTTGTGTTTGTGTGTGTGTATGTGTGTGTATATATATATATATATATATATATATATAATAAACTTCATACTGTATGTTCCATTCTTTGCATCTGATAAAGTGGGCTGTAGCCCATGAAAGCTTTTGCCCAAATAAATTTGTCAATTTATGTTCAGTCTCTCACTGTCCATGCTATTTGGCACTGAGGCTGTAGGCATTATCCTTCTAGTGCAGGATCCTATCAACCCAAGATCCAGTCATGTCATACTCATTCCCACAGGGAACAAGAGGTCCTGCCATGTTCCCAGCTCCTATTTAACTGCCTACTCACTTAACTAGACTCAGGAGTCAGCTTCTCCCTCCAAGACTGACAATTTGCACAATAATTTGAGGTGTGGCAGGTTTCCAAAGATGCTTATTGAGATGCATTTGCAATTATGTAACTTATTCTGTTGAGAGATGGAAACGTGGTAGGTAGTGGTCCCAGGGTTGGTGGGGTTGCAGCTGCAGAGCACTCCAAAGTGCAGCACATTGCTGCCCATCATCAGGCCCTGGATCAGCAGTTGGTGGAGAGGGTAGGCCTAGCTACCTAATCCATTCCCAAAAGCCAGGAGATCAACAGAAGCCTTTACCTTGACAGAGAGTCCATCTGGGGAAGACCCTGACTGTTCAAGGGCCCAAATCCCCAAAGTCCCCATATTATAGCAAAAGCCTTTGGGGAAGCTGAAGGACATGACTATAACTAAAAGATGTGACCAGCTGCTGCACCCCTCCCTGATCCCCGTGCAGCACTGTTGGTAGTGAGTGTTCCGTGTTTACACACGTATACTTCAACATGCAAAGGTTCCTATATGTCAGTTGATGATCACATAGCAATTTCTAAAATTTCAAGATTAAAAATAAAATGCAGCCCCTTTGCAAATCTATTTTAAATTTTTCATCAAATTGTTGGAAGCTGTTTATCCTTGTTATGGCACAACTAGAATGATGCTCTAGAAGTAATGTTAAGTGGGTTAGATTGCCAAAATGTCAATGGACCGTATTCTGCCCTTGGCTCCAATTGATTTCAAGTCACTGGACTTTGACTCACTGTCAGTGGGAGCTAGGCATACTCATCCAAAGGTAAAACTTGGCCCATTGGTTGTTAGTGCCCTTTGAGTTTGTGCATGAAGTCAGCTAAGTCGTCATAAATTAGGAGTTGTTTGTTTTGCTTTAATGACTGTTACTATAACTGAACTATCTGACAACATGACTAATCACAAAATATACATATTATGAACAAACAACATTCTCAAGTTTAACAGTCTAGAAATACGAACAATGAGTAATTCAAAACTGATTTTGTGTCAACAAACATATTGAACTGCATCCTGCTTCTGAATGTTGTGCAGAGGAAGCAAACATATAGACAAATCTATGGTGGGGCTATACAGGAGGGAAATGTTTATGCAGGATGCTTCTCTGTTCCATTTAGCTGTCTTCAGCTATCCTGCAAAGCAGGGAAATGAGACATTGGCTGGGGTTAGGAGTGAAGGTGGTATGGGTTAAATTTAGATGAGTCTCCACACACACAGTTGCACCAGTTTAACTAAATCAATTTAAGATTACACCTTGAGCAAAAGTGGTTCAACTTTGACTATGTCTATAGTTATATCGACATATGCTCCCCTAGATATAGATAGTAGCATAGATGGTGAGGCGCTGCTTAGATGAAGAGAGTGAAGACATGTCTGAACCTCGGGGTATATACTCTACACCGTTCAATACACTCCCAAGCAGTGCCTTCCATTGCCAAAGCCTTTCCCTGTCCAGCAGGGAGAGGCTCCAGCAGCCGGTAATGGTTCCAGAGTGGGAAGCTGCTGGAATCTTTCCCTACTGCCCCAGAGCCTTTTACTGTGGCATGCAGCTACACACAGCAGTATGGATGCAGCCTGGTTTTCTCTGTGGGTTGTAGCTACACGTACACCACATGCCATTGCCAGCAATTATAAGGCCAGAACATATAGACCAGGCCTAATCCTGCAAGTGCTGTATTCCCATCTAGCATCAACCCCCACCTTGTAACACAGTTTTAAAGGTGCTTAACTGCATGTAGGTGCTAACAGATGTTTCATATGGAATTAGTAAACTGGAGATGAATTGGTTTGTTTTTTGTTTGTTTAAATCATGCTCTTTCCTTGTCTAGACAAAATTTATGGTGAAAGCCTGACCCTACTGATGAGAGGTTCCAACAAACATATTGAGGGAGATCATGGAAGCTCCTCCACTGGAGACTGGATAGGCTTCAAAAGGAGGCTGGATAGACATTTGTCTTGGATGATTTAGACACAACAAATTCTGCATCTTGGCAGGGGGTTAAAATACATGACCCTTGTGGTCCCTTCTAATCCTATGATTCTGTGATTCTAATGGTAAAACTTCTGTTAAGTTCAGTAGGGTCTGGGTTCTACCCTATGTGTTTGGGTGAAGGAAGAAAACATGGGCTATAGTGATATTCATACAGGACTAAATAGGACTGAAATGTGTGATTTCTTTTTATTTTGTTTTCAGGAAAGCTGTTTAGGACTAAAGATTTACCACTCATAGTAGAATTCTTGTTAATGTTCTACAAAGATAAGCCCATAGACTGGCTTCTAGACCACTTACTCTGGGTTAAAGTATGCAATCCAGAAAAGGATCCAGTAAGTATTTCCATATTTTAAGACTACAGAATAAATTATATTATAAATCACAGTTAATACATGATTCAGTTTCAAAAACAGAAAAGTAAAAATCCCTAAAACCACATTTATGCAGTTTGGAATTTGTAAACAGTTGTGGGGGATTGAACTGTAATATGATTCAAAGTATAA
Organism: Dermatemys mawii; assembly: GCA_007922305.1. NCBI lineage: Eukaryota > Metazoa > Chordata > Testudines > Dermatemydidae > Dermatemys > Dermatemys mawii. The sequence continues at coordinate 71,232,699 of ML677326.1, forward strand.
TTTAACTGAACTACTAGCTTAGACATCTTATGTTACTAGTTTGTTTGTCTGATTTCATTCCATAATGAAGTAAGCATACACAACTATATTATTAACCAGTAAAAGCAATGCTTAATATTTAATATATGCTATGGCGACATAGGAATTAAAAAGGCAAAAACAAATTAATAGTAAACATCAAACCATTAAATAGTTCCTTCTAAGAAACCTAATGAGGAAAAATAAGAATTTCGGTTCTAGTATTATAGACAGCTTGTGTGGCCAGACTTTTGTATTTACATGAAGCTCCACTGATTTGAATCCGGGTTCTTATGGGTTCAGGAGTTTGCCTGTGTAATCAATTGCAGAATTAGAGCCTTATGTAGCATATTGTATTGAGACTTAGCATTTGATTTCATAGTATTTTCAGACTGCTATGATACTTAAGATAAAATGTATGCATTACTAATCAACACCTTAGTTTATTAAAACAACCAGTTTTAAAATATAATTTGTTTGAAACTGTTCACGCTATTTACCTTTTATATTTCCCTCTGTTTAGGAGTGGACGATTGGTTTGTTTCTAGTCTGTTTCACTGTCTGGTCTCATGAGTTAGGAAAAGGTTGTAGTATTTGTTTGCAAATAATGCAGGAAAATGTTTAGAGCAAAACCAACCTAAACTGCCTGTTTTAACTGAAACTGAAATAAACCGTTCCAGGTAATATTGGAAAAGGTGCCATTTCTAGAGTTCCAAATGTTTCCAGTGTCATTTTAACTATGTGATTCTTTAAAGTAGTTCTGCTTTTACACTCCCTTTTCACTTGTTTAGATGGCACTTGAGTGTTCTCTAACTCCTACATTTACACAGCCTGTGGTGCCTTTTGTCACCAACCATGGCCTTCTTCGATCCTGGGCTAGGCTAAACTCTCATGAAATGGACTGCTGACTACACTACAGGGGGGCAACAAGAGGTTTCCCTCCACCTACCCTTTAGAGTGCAGACGGTTTTACTTGAGGATAGAATAGTGACAGTTCTCACTTTGTGTTCTTTTTAAATGTTTTGCATGTGTATTATTTTTTGTTGGTATGGGTGGAAAAAGACTCCATGTGAGAAAGATATATGGGCTGTGTAAACAGGTGAGTGACAAGAGTTGAGCAAGTGGGCTAAAAAGACTCATTATGATGACACGCTGTAGGGAAGATGAACTTTAGGGATGGTAGAAGGTGGTTTGTTTTAAGCTCCACCAGTACAAAGAGGACTTAAAACTGCCTTAAGGAGGCAGTTGAGGATTCTCCCAGTATGGCGTTTCACGCTCCCCACATGAGCATAAAAAGAACCAGGATCTTACTCCAGTCATCCTGGGCTGGCAACCCTGCATCTCTAATTTATCCAGGGACTGAAGTGGCCCAAATCTGCCTCTGGTGTACCAACAACAGGTGATGGAAAGATGTTATAATGTCACCTCTTCCCCCTCCATATTCCTCAGATGTGCTGAGCTCAGCTCCTAAGGACTGAGCCCTTAGTTTTCATTTAAAAAAAAAGTTGGTAGCCCGTAAGGTTGTGAATCGTACATAAACCAGGAAGATATAACAGCACGCATCTCTGCTTCTGTGTTTGTTTCAACTTGGCAAAAGTAGAATGATGACAACAAGTTTCTAGTGAGTTTCACTGCTACCCACAGAATTTTGAATAGCAGATGTGAAACTGTCAAGGCAAGTCAATTGCATGCAAGAGGCATGAGCAGCAGCAGAGGCAGCTATTTACTAGAATGCCAAAAACAGAAACCAGAAGAGGGGCACAATAGGACAGACAGCTTTTTCCCCCAGCAGCTGCTAAGAAGTTGATATTAAAGAAGGAGCCTTCAAGCAGGGCTCAAAGAAGGACCTTGAAAGTAACCCCAACACCTTCCCTTTCCAAGCAACTGGAATTCTCACAAGTGTGTTGCCCCAGCCTACCAACCTCTGGCTGGTATGTTTAATCATCTGGCCAATAGATTAAGTATATGTTTCCATCTCTGGCAGTGTGTTTATGAGCCATTATAGAAGCAACCATATCTTTTCACTAAATGCTAGAGTATAGTTGGCAAATGGGTGCAACCATCAGGTCCATGGGCACTTGAGGAACTTCATCAGATCTACCTTTAAAAGTGAATAGAAAGGTTCATATAACCTTATGGAAGTTCAGTTCCTGTGAGGATGAGACAATAGCTCTCCAAATTCCCACCCAAAAGTAGAAGTGTGTGTGTGTGTGTACACACTTCTGAATCTTCTAGACAGATTGAGCAGGAAATGGAGCATCATGTTGTGAACTTTCCTCTTACCATTATAACTCAAGTAATTATGGGAAGGAGAAAACTGGCTGCAGCAACTTGAAATTTATTGATAAAGCAGATGCCAAAAACATCATAGTAACAGAAAGGATACACATTGCACTGAGGTAGGGTGACCAGACAGCAAATGTGAAAAATCAGGATGGGGGTATGGAGTAATAGGAGTCTATATAAGAAAAAGACTCCAAAATTGGGACTGTCCCTATAAAATCAGGACATCTGGTTATCTTACACTGAGGAGAAGACACATCTGTCTTATTACAGATTATATACCCTCAGTGTAAGGATAGCAATAAGTAAACTCACTGGAGTGGAGGGATACTAATGGGAGCTGACATTTAGAAACAAGAACAACAAAAAAACAGTCCAAAACCTCAAATCACTCTGCAGCCCTCTAGAAAAAAATCTCAGGTAAATTGGTTATCTAATCAAATTAATATTTAAATGTCACTGTGGCACATATAAATTAAGGTTACATTCACGGTGTGATTGGAACAAATGTGTTGGTTGTCTCCAACTTTTTCCCCTGGATCCTGAGGATTGGCAGGATCTTAACTGGACTTCAGTACAAGTTAGAGTAGACCAGGGCCGGTGCAAGGATATTTCGTGCCCTAGGTGAAACTTCCACTTTGCATTCCCCTCCGGGAGCGCTGTGACAGCTCCCCCCGTCCCCTCCCACTCCACCTAGGGAGCCCTGCAGTCAGCAGCTCCCCACCCCTCACTCCCCTCCGTCTCCCCCACCAGCAATGTCAATTTCAGCCTGGAGCAGCTTCACCTGGGCTGGGAGGAGGAGTTCTGGGGGCTCCAGGCTGAAACTGACATTGCCGGTGGGGGCGCCAGAAACTGGGCAGAGGGTCTGCCTGCGGCTCTCAGACTCCCTCTCCCAGCGCAGGCAAAGCTGGCTTTGTCTGCACTGGGAGAGGGAGTCTGAGAGCCGCAGGTGTCAGCGTGCTGTGGGCAGTCCAGCCCAGGAATGCTTTCAAAAAAAAAAATTGGGGGGCACTGCTTTTTGGCAGCCCCAAATCTTGGCACACTAGGCGACCATCTAATTCACCTAATGAGTTGCACCGGCCCTGGAGTAGACTCACCATTCCTATAATGCAGTGGTTCTCAACCAGGAGTCTGTCACGCTCTGGAGGTCTGAGCCATTTCGGGGGCAGGAGGGGATGTGAGGTCTCAAGGCTGAAGCCCCAGTGGTCCCCGCAGGGCTGATGTCAGGGACTGCAGAACTGATGCATGGAGTCCCAGTGTCCCCCGTGAGGCTAAAACACACAACTTCTAGCTACCCCCCTGCCTGCAACCTGAACTACCCTTTGCTTGCATATAGCTGCTAGCTACCCCCTGCCTGCATTCTGATTGGTTTTCAAACTTTTTAAGCTGAGCCCTCCTCTTTGAGTTATAATTTTTGGTTTCACCCCTGCCCTCACAGCCCAGACAGGCTGGGTGGCCTGCTGAAGTGTGGCAGGTGGTGGTGGTGGCATTCCCTCCCTGTGCCCTAGCATGTGGAGCTGGCCTGAGACCTGCTGGGCCATCCTCTTCCCCCACTCCCCAATAGAAGTCTAACTATACGTATGCCCAAAGGCCGCACCTCCACCTGCTGGTCAGAGCACCAAGTCCCCCACCACACACACATACTCTGGCCCTGGATTTTTATAGCATGTTGTGGAGTGGGGGGAGGGGTCTGAAAGAAAAAGGTTGAGAACCCCTGCTGTAGTGTATCATGTGCTAACTTTGCACACAACACACCCTAGGCTGGGACCTGATGCCTACTGAGGATTCCTCTATGATTGCAATATCCTCATAAGTTGCTTTAAGGTGGCTAAGTCCCTTTTGCACTGCTGCAGTGGCACAAAAGGGGACTTCTTAGGGACCAAGGTTCTGGTGTAATATTTTTTAGTTACTGTGATTATGGTAGAATACGGTACAGCTACACACCGATTCCACCAGCTGGGATGATAACGTGTCACAGTTGTATTTTTTTTGTTTCAAAAGTCTAGCACCCTTTTCTAAAGAAACAGCTGCCAGTGCACTAATTTGCATTCACTCGCTTTTTCTAGCATTGTTTTACTGAACATCTGCTTTAGACACGAATATAAAAACACTTTATTCTATTTATATGCCCTCAGCTAGATTTGAGTATCTAATTAGTACTTCAATAAGAGCCATAAATCCCATCTGAGATTTTGCATTTGAGCTAGTTAACTTTTCCTTCCCTTTTCCCTTTAACTAGTACTGCTAGAACTTACATAACACGTTTAATCTATAGCACTCAAAACAGTTTACAAGGCTGGTTAAATATTATCATGCCCATTTTGAAGATATGGAAACTGGGATACAGGGAGGTATCTTACCAGGGTTGGCACAGTGGTTCAGTGATGAGCTGAGAGTAGAACCTAGGACTTCTGCCTGTAGTCTTGTGCTTTATTCTATTTAGGTCATGATGCTTCCTTATATTTATCATTATGGCCTATTATATTTCGTGTATCAAAATGCACTGCTGATCACATCCAGAGCACAAATCACTTTCAGGGGAATATTCCCATATCTGAGAAAACATACGGATGGAACAAGACATTGCAGAAATTCTTACTGAAGGGCAGTTACTTGCATTCCCCAGTTTGTCACTTTAATTGTCCGAAGTTGTACCTAAATTAGAACAGTACGATTTAAACCCAGTGCTTGCGAGCTCCATGTCATTTTCAGGATGATCCAGCATAGTGTTGTAACAATTACTTGTATCAAACAGAACAGAAAGAGTCAGGAGTGGAAAAGTGACCCGGATCTACAATGGGGAAGTCAGTGCAGATAATGGTCAGCTGTTTGGTAAAAGTGATATGATGAGCTCAACAACCAAATTGAAATTTTTCAGAGAGAACCTGCAATACAACTTGTACTAGGATTACATTCCTCCACACTTTAGACAGACATATAGATAGGAAAGTGGTCTTTAGTTGATTTCTCCTATTGTTATTTCTTTGACCAAAAGAACCCCAAACAAAACCTAACAACATTAAAATGTTCAGAGAGAACAGAGGTTTAAGTGAAGACTTCCAGTTCTGCCTTATCTGAATGGTCCTTATGGAGTCTCACTGAAGTCACTGGAGTACTCACCAAAGGATTACTTTTGTGAATATGGATTGCAGGACAAGGCCTGTAGCTATAGCTATGTAATTAAATTGAATTACTGATGGTAGGACATATCCCTTTGTTGTTGAGGGGGGAACAATTCATACATATGACCTTTTTATTTCCTTTCCAGAAACACTGTGAAGGGCAAAAGGCCTATTTACGTATCCGCTCTAAGCCATCTCTCTTTCAGCATGTGGGAATTCATTCATCTTTGGCTGGGAAAATACAGAATTTAAAAGTAAGACTCTTTAAAAAATATCCACCATATTTCTAAATTATTTGTGTAAATTATGACTTGTTTGCTTTTTGAACTGAAAAACATTGTGTATTTGGTGATAAATTTTATGTACCAAAAGTGCAGATTAATGTAAATGGGGAGGATTAGGTTCCAGGGAAATTTTTTTCACCAGACAAAAAAGCTGTGTATACACACACAGTGTATACATTTTAAACAAACAATTTAATACTGTACACAGCGATGATGATTGTGAAGCTTGGTTGAAGTGGTGAAGTTAGAGAGTGGGATATTTCTCAGGGAATACCGTACTGATAAATGATGAACTAGCTTTTGGCTGAGCCCTCAAGGATGTAGCCTCACATTCTAAAAGGCAGCCTGGCAGACAGAGACACACACCGTGTGTGAAAGAGAGATGGTTATGCTGACCCCACTCTTAAGTTCATTGTGTTTTTAAGTGGATCAGGAAGTTGAGATAGCAGCTGCTGCTCCAAGCTCTCTGACTCTCTCAGTCCATGTCCCCACCCTGCTCTATATGGAGAAGGGGTAAGTGGGGTGCAGGAGCAGGGGGAGGGAGACACCCTGACATTAGTCCTTGCCTTTTCCCCCTCCCCTAACCCTCACCTCACGGCAAGCAGGAGGATCCTGCTTGCAGCTCTAAGGCAGAGGGCAGGAGTAGCACATGGCAGAGTTGGGAGGGACAGCTGAACTGCTGGCAGTTGATAACCTGCTGGGAGGCTGCCACACAGGGAACTTAGGGGAGCTAATGGGAGGCTGCCGAGCCACTCTGGTTCCAAGTCCCTACCAGCTGGCTCCAGCAGGTTGCTCCTCCTGCAAGCAGTGGACAAAGCAGGCTGCTGCCAAACGACTTTATAAGGGAGCATTGCACAAATTTAAATAAGTATGTTCCTTAACTGATCAGCAACATAACATCAAAACAGTGTTAACTGAGGCAACTTTAAGTGAGGAGTTCCTGTACCATCTCAAGAGACTCTGGGATGGCTACATAAGCAAGGCAAATAATACAAACTAGCATAGGGCTTGATTTCTAGTGTACTCACAAAAATTCTCCAGAGATTCCTGAGGAAATGGAGAGATTTCTTCTGGTAGCCTTTCCTCCTTAGATGCTGTCCTTTCCTTATATTCCCCTCTATTAGTAATGCACCACAGGTCTGTATTGCCTGTGGCATATCTCCTCCCATAAAGCAGTTGTCCTCACCACATAAGAGCACTTAAATACAAGACTTCAAGAGTTTAAGCAGTACTGTATGATTGCATAAAAATCACCATGTTGGATCAGACCAGTGATTTGTGTAGTCCCCTTGTCTCTGACAGTGGCCTATCCCAGATGTTGCAGAAGAAGGTGTAAGGAGCAATTATGGAACAGCCTGCTCATCAGAAAAGCTTCTATATTATTTAAGAAATGATTGATAAGGTTCATAGTTACACAACTTATTGCTGAATTTTAGTGGTTTCACTGAAGAAGATCCCATAAATATGGGCTGCAATATTTAAAACCTAAATATATCATTTTATATGAAAAGAGTTCAGATAATGACTCTTCATTTTCAATAACAGTCCTCTGTGATCCAAGGTATTTGAACACTGAATTATGAGTCTTCATATGTGATATTGTTTCTCTTTGTGTCTAACAGGATAAAGATTTTGGCAAAAACATGCTATATAAAGCACATGTTAATCCCCCTGCAAAAGTAACTACTAGCTTAAAAATATTCCAGCATTATACTTTGGAAAAGGCTTATGAAGGAACGGACTGTTTTTGGGCTTTTTCTCCAGTGGCTGGAGATTATATCTTATTTACTTTTTTACAGCCATTGAAAGTAAATGGGTAAGTACTAAATGATATGGTAGGATACTTATACCCAGTTTTGAATCCTGTCAAGATAACCATTCTCTATTGTTTGAGTATGCACAAACTGCCAATTTAAATAAGTGTAATAAATCTGCTATGCCCCTTTCCTCTCTTTTAATGCTTTCCCTGAAACACACTTCTTTCTTAAAAGCTTATGAATTCTAGATTTCTCACAACAATGAAAATTAAAAAATGAAAAAAATGAAAAGTTAAAAAATAAAGAAAAATCAGTGTAAACCCTATGGTGAAAACAGTGAAAAGCAACTGACTGAGTGGTGACACTGTTATGCTTATAAGAAGCACGCTGGATTTTTTTCAGGAGAAAAGGCAATACGCTGCATTTATTGGAGGTACAACAATTAGCATATGCATTTAATCCCACACACATACTGTCCTGCCAGTTGATATTATAGTTACCATTTCCAGAGTCCGGATCAATCTAGTGGCCATCTAGGTCGATCACAGGTGGAAAGGAGCCGGGTTCTGGGTCTTGACATGATGCTCCGGGGAAGTCTTGGCAGGACAAATCCAAACTTTCATAGCAAAGCATCCTGTTTCCTTCATTGGGACCAATGAGTTTTGCACTGTCATGCTGTAATCAATTTTTATTTGACAAATGCTTGGTTTTTTTAGATTGTTCTTTTTATTAGCCTTTTAGGATATTACCCCAGGCTAGTTTTGATCACAGCTATTTTGTCCCCATTGGTGGGTGCCTCCCACATCTTTTGGAGTCGTCAATTTGTCTTCCTCTGACATCTCAATAGGGGCATGTTGCAATCTCCTGGCACTTTTACGTCTGTCCTCGATTCCTCCCTACAACATCTGGTCCGGCGATGGCCTTCACACTTATCTTTTAACACACACATTCCTCATTCACACACAAAACAAGATTGATTTACAAAAGCATCTGAACAGGAACATCAAACTGCAATGGAGGAGAAAACAATCATTGCATTCTTTTACTTATTTAAAAATGCTAAACCTGCAGCAAAGTGGTGACTCTAAAGGTCTGTTACTGCCTTGAAATCAGCTTCAGACACAAGATTCTGGCTGATGCATCTTTACCAATGGCCCATTAGGCCATTCGTTTCTGCTTTCAGAAAGGGTGGCTGGCAGGATTTAGTCAAATTATGCATTCAATACATTTAATGCATCCTACATTATTATTCTTTTATCTTTTTATTCTAAATTTATATAAAATACAAATATAAAATCCTACTACTACAACACATGTTAGCAGTTCTAAAGCTTTGTATTAATTTTTGTTGCTTTATTTAACGCTTCCCCCCCTATGATTTACTTTATACTTCTTTGTGAGGAAGGCTACAGTTTATATGCTTTTAAGGAAGAAATGTTTTAGGGAAGGGCTTAGAAGAGGGAGGTGAGAGCCTGGGCAAGGACTTTGTGTCTGCTTCTGAATTTACATTGGTGTAAATCATTGAATTAAATGTAGCTGCAACAACATAACACTATTGTGAGATGAGAATCAAGCCTCTTGTATTTTGTCTGGCTTGTAAACATTTCTAATATATTGTATGCTATATACTCATATTTTACAATAATATAGGGTTATGAATTTCCATTACATACCACATATTCAAGTTTTTTAACATACCAATTTTACAACTTTTCAAACAGAGTTTTAGAGGTGAAATGCAGTTTGGTTTAATAGCATAATATCTCCCAACACTGAGGTGCATTGTCAGGGCTTTCCTGTGTTGCCAGGAATGTTAGGAATGCTTGCAGTCATGTGAATATAAATTAAAATTGGACAAGCACTGTTTTAACTTATACCATCATACTAGTCACTTTGTGGCAGCTTGCACCATTTTCTAATTGGACTGGGGTGGTATTGGTTGAAGAACAGAGCAGTGGGCAAGGGATTTTTCAAACCCTGCAGTAGGGCCAGGACAGGTGCTCCTCTTCTGAGTGTCTCCTGTGTGCCTGTGGGAAGTTCTTCTTCTGCAGATATTAGGAAATGAACTTCCAAAGATTCAGGAGATCCTAGACACATGCACTAGGAGTGAATCCCCACTTACAATTAGATCCTTGTTGAACTGCTTAATTAGCTGAACTGCAGTCCTGCCCTTCCATTGATGAAACAGCAATTGTCATAGCAGATCAGACCAGCGGACCCTCTAATCCAATACACTGTTCCTGATTGTGGCCATGAATAACTGAGGGCTGCCATTGGCACATGCATTCCACAATAAGAGGTGCTATTCGGACACCCTGTCATCAAGGAAGTTTCATAAGAATTAGGAGACAGTCCATTTTCTGTACCTAAGAATGCTGGATTCGCAAGGAGGTCCATACTCGTCTAGCAAGACTTGGGGATGATCCCCATGCAGCTGCCTGCGTGGGTGCTACAGGCCTCAGCTACGTTGTGGAATGACATGGGACCATTGGAGTCTGTGCATAAGGTTGGTAAAGCTTGGAATGGTTTAGATGGACTGGGATTTGAGCACTGCAAGGGAGTAAGGTTAGAGACAATTCAGCATGGTTGTTGCTTTCCCCTTTCACTGTTTCCAACACTGACAACAATCCAAACATTTGTTGTCTTTTGGGGGTATATTATTTGAAACGTAAGGGTTTTACTATAGTTTTGCCAACTGGCTGCAAATGTTAATATCTGTCTCTGGCTTCACTGATGTGCACTATAGAACATATATTTGCAATAGAGAACGAATATCTAAAGTTTTTTTTCAGAAACGATTCTGGAGAACTGTTCACCTAGAATTTTCTACAATACAAAAATATACAGAAATAATATAGTTTTCATTGGCAGGTACCTCTTTAGAAGTGGAAACATGGAACACCCTGGTGATAAACTGTTTAACACTACTGTAGAAGTTTGGCCTGCTGCTGTAAGTGTCCCATTTCCCATTGCAATACATGTACTACTAATTTTATGAATGAAGTTTGGAAAAAATGTCTTTTTATAAAACCTGTTTGGGACTTTTACTCTTTTGTTTTGTTACAGGAAACAGAATTATTAAAAGATGCAGTAGGCCATGAAGGCAAAGTCAGCAACCAAACAACCAAAGATGGATATTTAAAGATAGGTAAACTACTTACTATCACTTCAAAGATTAAAACAGTTTGCTTGTGTATACACACTATTAAAAAAAAAAACCCCTATGCACTTGAAAGCTCCATTAGTTCTATAAGAAACTCAGTATTTCAAAGTCAACTAGTAATCAAAGAATACATTCTGAACTTCTGCAGGGTGCACTATGTGGTTTGGTTACTTAGAATTCAATATGGCAGAGTAATGAAAACAGACTTTAGTAAAGATGGTAGTGAAGGTTTTAAATTAAAGAAAAAGCCCAATCATTTCAAGCTCTTCCATAGGATAATTGACTGTCACTTGAGTTTTGCAGCTTAAACTAATTGATTTTGACATCATTAACTTGTGGGTCAGCTAGCAACAAAGGTGAATGTTTCATCAGAATATGCTATTTTTAAAAAGATCTTATACATCTTAACATGATAAACATCTATTAAACTGTATTTTCTATTAATAATATGCTGATGTACCTTCAACATCACAAACTCATAGGACACCAAAAGAACGTTTTCAATAATGTTCAGAGGCTGCCTAACTTCACACAAAACAGCCATGGGAAGGAGGATGATCCTTGTAATTTTTATCTCAATGGTTAGGGTACGGGGATGTGCGAGATCCCCTGATTCAACTCCCTCCTCAGCCTCAATGTGGGGGGATGTGAACAGGGATCTGCCACCTCCCAGGTGAATACACTAACCACTGGGCTAAAAGTTAAGGGAGGTCTTGCTCCTCTAGATAGTGTGTGGAATTAAGTGGGCTTTGAGCACACCTACAGATTGGGCCCTGCAGGCAAGATAGGTGTCCACCCACCTACCTTCCCCTGGTCTGAGGATCTCCTTGGGGTTTAGGCAGGAGATTGGTGTGCAGCAGGGGTGAAAGTAAGTCTAGGGACTTACCGGTATGGGGCTGGGCTGGAGCCGGCTCTGGCCCCCGGAAGGGATGGCCCCAGGCGGAAGGGGGCAGGGCTGGGGGTCAGAGCCAGCCCACCCTGCACCGGAGTAGCAGCAGCAGCTGGGGACTCTCCAGCAGCAGTTTAAAGGGCCCGGAGCCACAGTGGGGGCCGGAGCCCTGTCCCCAGAGCCCTGGGGAAGTGGCGGTGGGGCTCTGGCAGCTATTTAAAGCGCCCAGGGACGGCTGCCACTACCACCCTGGGCCCTTTAAAATGCCGCCCTGCCATCGTTACCCCTGGGCTCCGGTAGCAGGGCTCTGGGGACTATTTAAAGGGCCCAAGGTTCCCGCTGCCTCTGCTGCCAGGCCCTTTATATAGCCACCCAGGGGTAACTGTGGCAGGGCTCTGGTGGCAATTTAAAAGGTCTGGAGCTCCAGCCACTGCTGGGAGCCCCAGGCCCTTTAAACTGCTGCTTGGGAAGCTGGTCCACCACGGTTGTACTGGCTTACATTCACCTATGGTGTGCAGGCACTTAGAGGCAGCAGTGCTCATGCCCAGAGGCAGAAACATAGTTACCTAGGGAACATTTACTGCAAAAATTTAGGTTCAGGTGAGTTCAGGCACCTACAGAATTAGGCAGCAGCTAAGTGCAGGTTTGGAAGATCACAGATAGCCCCTAAAAATGGAACTTCGCATTTAAATCTCAGGCTTAGGTGCCTAACTTTTGTGAATCTGGGCCTTAGGTAATATTTATTATTGATATTAAAACTGTCTGAGCTAAGTCCACTAGAAAAATGCATTTCATTATAGATCATACTAGTGCTGATTGGTTTTGTTTATACATAGGTGCATTTGATAATGGAATAGCAGAAGGCATCATCAGTCCATCAGTAGGAAAAATACAGGCTATTCGTTTATCTATCCATTCGGATTCCCCTGTGTGGGCATTACTGAGTGAGGTAAGCATATGAGAAGCATATTAATAAGTCTATTGTTAAAAGCAATTTCAGCTCCCATTCCTGCCCCTGAGTCCACCTGCCAATATTTATGGCTTTACAATACCCTTTTCCTAATTTTTTGGGGGAAAAAATGTGAAAGCCCTATGCAGATGGGAAAATAACTAAACAGGGAAAAAATGAAACTATACAAAAAATACTGAAATGGATGAAGGGACTGATTCTCCAACCTTGCCTATGTTGAGTATCACTTACCTAAGTAATCCTCTTTACTTCAATGAGTAGAAGCCTATCAGTAAATACTTCTTGGAGTAAGTAAGGCTAGTAAAATTTGGACCATGATGTACACAATTTTCTCCATGACTAGTTTTACTTTGATTCTTTTCTATCTTCTCTTTCAGTAGTAGCAATCTCAGGTGTTATTTGTAACAAGAATAGGCAAACATCTTCAGACAATAGTGTAATTTTAAAACTGCTTGTGTCTGTTGACTGTTTACAGACTCAATAGCCACATCTCATGGGGGAGGGGAGGGAAAAATCTCAAAGGATTTCACTGAAAGAATTTGGAGGAAATCCATCACCATATCTGAAAGGGGAAAATAGATGCATTTTATTCTAATATATGATAGGATTTTTGTAAATTTTCAAACATTTTATTCTCTCCTCCTTTTTTTCCTTCAGATATTGATCAAGACTTCCTGAAAATACAAAACTGCAGAAAACCACATTTTTGATGCCTCTTCCTAAGGATTGCTTTGAAAACGAGGCCACCTAGTGGTAGGAACAAATGGTCTGCTGGGGAAAAAACAACAACAAACCCTTGTGTACTATTACTATTAATACTGTGTATTAAAAAACGGGGAGCAGGGGGGGACCTAAAACTTTCTTTGAAGGACTTGAATATTTAAAAAACATATCTATAGAATGTTCCTGGTAGACCCTTTATAAACATAAATGCTTTATTAACTTGAATACATAGACATATCACAGGGAGTGAGCACTACTGTAAAATTAAAACAACACAGTCATTGTTAAAGACAAGATGTTATACGATCTCCCTCGGGGAACATAACATCAAAGTCCTTATTCCAAATTCAGTCTCACCAGAAACAGGAACATTTGGGAGAAAAGAAACTACTTTTGTAATTCCTTTAAAATATATTGTCAGAGCATTTTGGTGGAGCAGTGGAACAGAGTGGGAAAACAATCAATATTTTGCTATATTACCTAGGAAAATCCACCTTAACTAGGGACATTTTATCAATATGGAGAGCACACTGCAGTTTTATGATAATTTGAGGGTGCTTTCTGTTAAATAATAATTCAACGTTGAAGCCCATTTAAGACAGGGTATGTTTAGTACCTATTAAATAGAAAGCCCCTTCAAGTTATCATTTAAATAATAATAATCTTAAGCAGTTTTTCTTTAGTGAAATATACACTACACTGTAAAAAGGTATGTTGAATTAACTGTAAATAATAAATTATTTCCTGAATTGTATGTGCTGGTACTTAAATCCTAGTCACAAAGAGGCACAACTTAGTATACATTTTAAAATAAAAATGTAAACTGGAGAAGCGCCATTTAAAATTAATACAATAAGGAATCCATAATACAGTCAGGTCTGGTGTTAGTGTCAGACTTTATACACATACCTCTTTAGCATGTAAGTATGCATACGGTGTGTCTCTCACACAGTCATTGCTCATACTACCAAAAAATAACAACTTCACACCAGTTTTGCTGCAGTGTAACTCCATTGACATCACTGTAGACCCACAGGTTTCTAAACAAAATAATAAATTTAGAGCAAAATAACTTCATTTAAAATCCACTTTCTTTACATTGTTTGAAACAGATCAGCAGTTCATGGTCTTTTTTAAAAAAATCTTGTTTTTAATATTAGAATATTGTTGATAATGTATGGTATTAAGTAAATAACATTCTGATATTTACACTTCTGTCATTTAACCCTAAGCAGGGAGCAGTACAGAACTGCATATCTAAGGGGGAAGGATTGTTCCCAGCTTGCAAGGAGTATATGCTTTTGCTATACTATTCCTTAGGACATTGCAGCTTGATCACCTGGTGCATCCAGGCAGTAATATAAACTGGAGTGCGTCCATACATCTGCCTCTTCCTCATCTCTTTTTAGGCAATTTCCAGTGAGGTCCCAATCTTGCAAATATGGACACGCACACAAGAAAATTTAGTTGCATGAATAGTCAGGGATTTACATGCATGTTTGCAAGACTGGGCCTTCAGTGTGGAGCCTTGTGATCTGCAGAGTCTGCAAGCTGCACCTGCTCCCCATTCTATGGTGCAACAAACCACTCTGCCTGGTGGGAAGATGCAAAGAAAACTGTGAGGGGAACTTACCCTCATCTGTGTCTAATAAGTGATGTATGATTAAAAGAAGTGAGATTAATATAGGTTAAAAAAATCTGTTTAGGTAATGAAGATGTAGGTATATACTGTACAATGTGCAGCATACTATCATTCTCATTAAAAACATTTAATGGGCCAAATATTGCAGCCTTCAGAAGGCCTCAAAGGTAATGGAACTAGGATAGTTCATTCTGTGTTACAGGAGCCAAGCTGCACAGAATTCACACCCTTCTTCACCTGAAACACTGTAGCGTCTCCAAGGAAACGCACACTTCCACAGGGTACCTGCATTTCAGAAAGACAGAAGCATGTGATCAAGGCCCAGACTTTTCATTTTTCTGTTCACTGACCTTTAGAAACCCCAGTCAATGTGAAAATGTTTAAACTAAGCTTATTTTCTGAGACCTCCATTCAGTTCCAAGGTGCATTGTAATGTTCTCTGTAAAAATGACACTGGGTCTCAGGATCATTATGTACATCTTCAGCTTTTCTGCAACGCTGAACTTGAGTTTTTAATTGACTGCAGTTTCTATAGTGTGAATCCCATGGTTATACTGGGGTCTGCTGCTCTTCCCATTGAAGTAAAGGGAAGAACTGTTGTAAGTGGGAGAACTATCGCCTCCCAGAACCTTTTGTCAAATAAGTGCCTGATTTAACAAGGTGCTGAGTGCCTCCTGCATGGTGCTAAACACATTCAGTTGCCACTGACTTCAGTGGAATCCAGGCACCTTTAGATGCCCTGCTGAACTTGGTGCGGGGAGTGACATGGTCTAGGAAAATATTTAGGTAAGCTGAAAATAGACCTAGAATGAGAGTGCCTTGTAGTTTAAGCTAGTATAACTTTTGCTACTTAAAAGAACTCTTTTTATTTTTCAAATAAACTGCCCTTAAACTTTGAAGTAAAATGTCAGAAAGTTCACAATGCTTTGATCAACCTGAATTCTTCAGGGGTAACTAACTGCAGTGCTGTAGATATGTTTCCTTCCATGCAGTCAGCCTTCTGGTTAGTCTAATCTGCCCACTTAGGTTCTTATAGGTTCCCCATCATTGTGATATCTGGGTGCCTTACTTATTCACTTTGAGGAAGTATAGGTGCATTATAAATATATAATTAGTGTAGTATTGCTTATAAATAGTGACTATTGTGGGCCAAATTTTGTTTCAAACTCCTCCCACAGTGAGCTGTTTGTGGCCAGAGAGATCTGCCTGTACAAAACTTATTGCAGAATTGGCGCCCTAATCACCCTGGTGTAACCCCAAACTAAGTGGATCATTGGAATTACTCTGGATTTTCATTAAAGTTAATTGAGAACTGAGTTTCATACTCTAAAATTCTGATACCTAAGAGGTTGTTGTCACAATAACAGTAAACTTGAGGCTGTGTTGTGAGATGCAGGAGATACAAGTCACAGAATTCTAGCAGGTTAGTGTTAAAGTTTGGTGTCAGCAGGCCTGATTCTGCTTTCTGTTACAGTGGCATAAGTCCAAAGTAACTTCATTGGAATAAACAGTTACTTTGGATTTAAACCAGTGTAAATGAGAACAGAAATTTGGCTCAATAGTCAAAATTTCCTACTGTAGCTTCACATTATATATTTTACATTAAAGCTAATAGTGGAAGCTACAAACCTGCAACTCCAGGGAACTAACTCCATAATGTTGCCCCTCCCTACCAAGAGTGTAGCTCAAAAGAAGAGGCTATTGAACGGGCAGTACAGTCATGATGACCCTTCAAACTGTGACTCAAACCTGCGAGTTGCATTTCAAACCAGAGCACTGAACCAAGAGAACTTACATAAGAAATTTCTGGGGACAGTGACATGGCTATTGTAGAATCCCCTTGTGGGCTCATTAAAAACTGGCAATGGTCCCACTTACACATTTGTCAGCAAGTGCCAGGGAATCACAACAGAACTGGCTGATACTTGAAAGAAGTAGAAAAAGAGGGTAAGGTACATTAGATCATATGAGACCTCAGAGAACAAAACTATTCTTTGTATTATATGTTTATTATACAAATAAATATTGTAAACACAAAGCATGAAGGGAAGATTGTAAATGCCAGTTAAAAAAATAAAACAGCAAAATTTCATTCCAAGGCAGTTGACTGAGCTCTTTCAGTAAGAAATGCTATTTTAGTACAAGCACTAAATTGCCTTTATGGGTTTTTTTTTTTTTAAAAAAAAAATCTCCAAAACACAGGCTACCTCAGATTCATTAAACACATTAATAGCTTAAAAGATAAGGAAAGAAATTCAGACAAATACTTACATACTAATGATGCTTGTTCAACCTATTTGATTTTCATTTAACTGCAAGGAGAAAGTGACTGACTTCTAGTGCTTATGTTTTAACCATATAGTTTTAGATTTTTTTTTCCCCCATGGACTTTTAAAGGAAAATCCTAAAATCTGGCTAAGTCTAAAAGGAATTATCTATCTGGTATTAATTTCTTTGTTGAATTATTTACTGATGTCTTAAGGTTCTATGCTCTGCAGGAAAAATTCTACCTTCCTTCATTATGTGACCAGTTGCATAAATAAGGGAAGCTCCGTGTGGTCCTTCTTGATACCTGTACATAACTACTGTTAATACTAATGGACATGCACCCTGAGAAAAGATCCCTCTGAAACAGGAATAATCCTTCAGATATAACTGAGATATGTAGGCCAAACAAATTAATACAGGCAGATAATTATGTAGATTAAAATAGATCTTTAAAATATCTGAATTAATGTACAGGTCACTGTCATACACATGGGAGTTCCACCTTCTACATCCACTCTTCCTCTTTCTCCATTACTTATAAATCACAGTCTTTGTAGATGTTTAACTCTATTTTTTATGTTCCATAAACTTGGTCTTGTCAGGGTATTTCTATGTTTTGTAAACATCTGTACATGTCTTATTTATTGCAATAAAATTTTCTCCAGGTGTATCTTTCATAGTCTGCATGCTTTGGATTACATGTATGTAAATGGCACTCTTTTTATGGATCTTGGCCCAGAAGTAAGTCTGGCATAGCATAAATTGATTCCCTCATTCAGTTTTTCCTTAAATGTACGATAGGAATGTGAGGTAAATGTCCCAGTTGTAGTGGGAGATTTTTCTTCTTTGGTTTGGACTGTATTGCCTCAGCTAGTGACTGCAGGAAAGATTTTCCTGCCCCAGCCAAGTGAGAGTCTCAGTAAGTATTAGAGCTAGTTGAGAATTTTCCACAAGAATGGTTTTCTGATGAGAAATGCCCTTTCTGGATAAGTGATTTTTTCAAATTGACAAAATCCATCAGGAAAATCCAAATGATGCTCCCCAAATGCCCACATGGAAGGCTCTTGTCAATATCACTTTCTCCCTGGAGAAACTGACAAAAACCTTCTATAGGAGTGTCACAGATTTGGTTGAGCGACCCTTCATGCCCACTTGCTGGACTGCTGTGAAAGGACCTGAGTGTTTTAAGCCTCCAGAGGCTGAACAGAGCATTACACTGTTGCAGTCTGGGGGTCCCCAGACACACTGTCAGTATTAGAGAGTCTGCACCCTCCTTTTTGAGAGCTGTGACTTTGTGGACCTCTGCCCAAATCCCAGAACCAGTGCTGACGACTTAGATTCCCCTGTAGCTTAAACCCACCCTTTCCCAGAATCCCACCAAAGGTTTGAGCATTTGGGGTTACACTGTAACTCTCAAACCAGTGTAAGTGTAGCATATAACATGCACAGACACTTTGCACAGGATTCTAACACTTATTTAACAAATAAAGCACAAGAGAGCCCCACTTAGATATCAGGGTGTGATTCCCTGCTTGTGTGGACACACTTATGCAAGCTCTAACGGAGCTAGTGCACTAAAAATACTAGTGTAGCCAGGCTAGCCTTGGTAGCAGCACGCAGTGCCATGGGCTAACTGTGCCAAATACAAAGCTGCCTGAACCCCTTGCATACGTACTCAGCATAGCCAGCCAGAACCACTGCTTGCTGCCACCTGTGCTAGCCTGGCTACGCTATTTTTAGCTCACTACTTCAGTGAAAGCTAGCATGAGTATGTCTATGCCAGTTGGTAATTACTCCCCTAGCTCCAAGTGGAAACATGCGCTTAGAAAACTACCACCATCCTAACCACAATATGACCCTTACTAGTTCACCCTTTCCTTGGGAGACCCATCTGTGTTTATGTAATGAGGCAGACAGGTCCATTGCCTCATCAGGTTCCTACATGCTGGGTTGCTTCTCTCTCAGCTTGAACTGGCAAAAGCAGCTCCTGCCCTTTTATAACTTTCAGCCCCCTACATGAGGTGAGTTTAGACTTGAAAAACTGGTTTTCAGTGGGAGAAGACATCTCTTTTAATGATGACTGCTTGTCAAAGTGTAATGACGTTCTATAGTTAGGCCTTTCCCACTAGCCATGGAGGAATTTCAGACCAACATAGCAGTAATGAGACCACAGAGAAGACAAACAAGCCGCATATTCAAAATGGAGTTTGCAGCCTGGTAAAATACATAGTTACTGATCTACACAAAATTCATAAATTGTACAGATAGATTCCCCAAATCATCACAGCATGCAGCTAGGAAGCCAAAACATTCAGCTTCCATTCTCCTAACATTAATTTTTTCTGGAAATCTCTTTGTGGGAAAAATTTCAGGACAATTTTTTTTTTTTTTCAAAAATCTAAATTTTTTTGCAGGAAGGGATTTCTGTTTCTCATCCAGCTCAAGTAGGTCTCAGTATGATGGGACTTAACTTTTGTGAATTTCTAGAGCTTCTTCATAAAACTGCCTCCTCCCCGAAGAGCATCCCCTTAGCCAGTAGCTCATAGTCCAAAATACCAAGACACCAAAACAATCTTAATTATGCTGTATAGTGACACCATACAATAGCCTACAATATTTAAAGCATTTTAATATTTGTGAACCCAGATTAGCTTAAAAAAAATTAGACGTCCTATTTTTTTTCCTTTGTGGCACCACCACTGGGCAACATTAAGGTTGTGCCATAATTGTGGATGTCTTACATTAACATTTTGGAATGTCTTTTCAGTGTAATCTTAACTGAATTTTTCCATGTTTATAATGTTTGGGTTAATTACAGTTTCAAATACCACATGCTAGGTAAAAACATGTTTCTAAAACTAAACTCTCTCTCTGTTAAAAGAACTATTCCAGAGTTTAATTTTATTCTTGGTCTGGAAATGTCTTTAACATTTATTAGAAGTTTTATAGACAAACATGCCCAAGATGGTGTATAGCTATGAAATCTTCAAAGAGCAGTGACAGTGGGTCAAGTAACCTACCAGTGAGAAGTCTTGAAAATATGTCCAGTGTCTCTCATGCAGCTGAGTCATTGCAACACTGCCTCACCAGCATCAACTTCCTGAACACCACTATCAGCTTCAGCAATGACAGCTATATACAAGAAACTCACTGATCACCAGTTACCTTCACAGGTCCAGTAACCACACCAAGAAATCAGTTATGTACAGGTGCTAGGCCCTCAGATACCACAGAGTAAACTCCAAGGAGAAGATCCTTAACACACCTGAAACCCACCTTTACTAAACAAGGACACTCCATCAGAAAGTAGATTGCATCGTATAAGGGACCACCTAAATACCCAAGGAAAATCTGCTTCAATACAAGAAGAAAAAAAAACCCTCTGACCAGATGCCCCTAGTTGTCACCTATCACCCCATACTTGAACCTGTATGAGGAATCATTAAACAAGTACAACTGATGAAAACCACATCCTGGAAGAAATCTTTCCTGAACACCCCCTCTTCCGGTCTTCAAATAGCTTCCCAACCTCATCATCAAAGCTCCACACACCAACTGAAAGGAGCACCAGACCCAGCCAGAACAGCTGATGCAAACCTGCAGGCATTGCTTCACTGCTACAGTGATCACTAACCCCTGATGACTTTCAAAATCCAGACCTATTAGCACATCTGATATACGTCATCCAGTGTGTAAATGCCCCAATAACATGTAGATGAAATGCAATAAAATTGCTATGTTCTTGAATGAAATCACACCAAAATATAAGACAAAAACAAAATATCACCTACGAGTGAACACTTTTCAAAAAAAACCTTCAATCCTCACTCTGAAAGGAAACTTACATAACACTGTCAAAAGACAAGCGTGGGAACTTAAATTCATAACTCCACTTGACACCAAACATCATGGATTTAATAAAGATGCTGGATTTATGGCTCATTACCACAACGTGTAATCCACTCATCCTCCTTTGTCCTGTTAATGCCCATTTCCCTTTGAATTATATTGGGCAACATATGTTTATTCCTTACCTGTTCCACTTTGTATTTCGCTCTGAATACCTTTCTCAGACCAGAAGAGCTCCGTGGAACTCAAAAGTTTGCCTCTTTCACCAACAGCAGCTGGTCTAGAAAAAGATGTCTCCCACCTTGTCTCATTACAACCAATAAAGTTGTTACACAAAAATTAGCTGTAGAGGATGTTGAGTGGCTGTTTTATTTCTAAAGTCACAATGCCCCCACTAAAGTGCCTTAGCCTATTCGTAATCTATTTAACCATATCAATCAAATACAACAATCATTAATATTAGTTTAATTACAACCTCTTCTTTTAAATATAACCTGCCCATAAGATTTCGGTTGATTAACTCTCTAGAAAGTTGGACGAGTCAGTTTGTTCAGACTGATCTCACAAAGGGAACACTGGAAAGACTGAGGTGCTAAGGATCTCAAAGAGCCCGGCAGTTCGTAATTCTTTCGTAGCTCCGAGGCGAATGGGGTTCCTAACATTTCAGAAATCCACTCTCCAGTGCACGCGCTCCAAGCGCAGGGCGCACGGGTTGTATTTTCCAGGCACAGGAGGTTGAATCCCTGCTATGGGAACAGCCTTAACCCTGGAGCCGTGGCAGCTGCTTACGCTATGTACTGGGTGAAGGGCACCAAGCCCTGCGACTGCCTAGGAAGCGGGGGGACAGCAAAACGGTAACCGCTGCCCAGCTCCCACGCGGGAACTGGCGACCGGGTCTGGCGGCGCACGGTGACCAGTGCCTGCTGCGACCTGCGTGCGCAGCGAGCGGTCCCCTAAGGGCTGAATGTGATTGGCTTAGCCAGCACGTGCTGGGCTCTGACCCCCGCGGACTGAGCCGTGATTGGCTCGAGCAAGGAGTCTGCAGCCAGTGAGTTGCGCCAGGATGGTCCCGAGCTGTGATTCGCTTCATCTATTCAGAGTGTGCGCGGATTGGCTCGGGCTGCGCGGCAGCACCTGCTCCCCGGCGCTTGCATCCCTCAGAGTGCAGCAGCGCATGCGCAGTTCAATGTGGGTGATGCGCTGGGAGACGCCGCCCGGCTTTACCGGAGAGAGAGGGGCGGACGGGACCTTCTATCTTGCCGGTAACTGTCTTCCGGGGCGCGCCTAAATGTCTCTGAGCCACGCTGGCCGGGCTGGCTCTGGTCCCGCTGGCTGTGTCGCGGCTTGGGGCTACGAGCTTACCGCGCGGGACTGGAGTGCAGCTCTGCCCGGGCGAGTAGCGGCGCTGGAGTAGCTGCTCCCTTGGTCAACCGTTAGCGGGAGGCCCGGGCTCCACGGGGGCATAGGAGCGCGGTGATCCTCGGGCAGGGGCTGCGCGGAGGAAGGCGGGGTTGGAGGCCGCTCGCCTGCTGAGCTGACCCTCCCCCACCCTGCCGGGGACCCTTCGGCATGCGGGTGAGGCCGTTATTTTACCGTTAGAATGTCCGTGGCATGAGGATTCCAAGCGCCGGCTGTGGGCGGTGCGCGTTCCCCGCGGGACACGCGTCTGACGGGGTTCCCCGGGGGCGCGCTCACAATTGGGCCCCCTCCCTTCAGTCCAGTCTCCAAGCTGACACGTGACTTCGTTCAAACTGCCCCTCCGCCCCCCCCACCCCAGGAATGGGGCAGAGCGCTCCCTACCCTTCCCGGCAGCATCTGCTCGGCTCTCCCTAGAGCTGCTCTGGGACCTAGCGGGACCAGCCAGAGAGAACAACAGCAATTAGCTAAGTATGAGGGCGGGGGACGGACAGCAGGAGCTGTCTAGCTAGGGCAGGTATAAAAATAAGCAGGTCCCCTAGTTGTCTGCCTGACTCGGGAAGTTTCAGCTAATTGCACCTAACTGGTTGGTTTCTGTTGGTTAGGGTCAGTCAAACTCTGGTTTTAGCTGCTCTTGTGCATGTGCTGACGACAGATCCCTGGGGCAAGGCGGGGACTGAGGAGGAGGGTTGCACTCCCCTGGAATGTGCCCTCCTTAAGGACAGTGTGGTGGGTCTTTGTCAAAATGCAGGCCCCAAATTTGTGGTATGTTACGTGAGCTGGATATAGCTTCTTGGTTATGAACATGTGCTTGCCTTCATTTCTGGGTAGCTTTAAATATAGGTATCCCTCTAGAATATATCTTTAAAATCTTACATTAGCTGCACTAAATCAGTGCTGCTTCGGTGTAACTGTAACATGTTGGGGTTCAACCCGGCCCAATAAGGGGTGGTCACTTCCTGTCCTGTAATCCTGGGTGTTTTAAATACTCTGCTGCTTGTGCTTCAGAGCTCCGAGGCCACCAGCCCACAGACAAGCATGTGGTTCCCTGAGAATCTGTGTACTGTGGTGCCCTGATTCAGTTCTCTGATCCTAGCAGCTTGCCTACAGCCTCACTGTGGCCTCTACCAGCCTTAATTACTACTTGGAGGATAACCCCAACTCCTGAATTTCCTCTAAACTGTCTGCCATAAAGAGTCCAGCCCTCTTCTGGCATACTCAAGGAACTAAGGTCAATTGCTCCTGTAAAAGACACAAGCACAGCTTATCACTTTAACGGATACTAACAATAACTTCAATTCAATCACAGCACAGAGTTGTACTATAGTAAAAATAAAACAAAGGTTAAATGATACTAAGTAAAGCAGATTGAAGGTAGAATGGCTTACAAACAAAAGTTAAAAATATGCTTTCTGATGCCCAAGACCGAGCTAAACAAGCTATAGAGTTAGGTCAAGGTAACTTTCTCACCAGTTGTTCTTTCTCCAGCATGGCTGACCAGACCCTTTTGCTAGAACTCAATTCACTCAGAATGAAGTGTTTGATTCCTTTGTCTCTTCAGGTGTAGGATGTGGCATAGAGCTCCAGTGACAATTGCTACCCTAAAAATGCCTCTTGTATCACAGGCAAGGCATGTACAGGAACTTTTTGGGGTTCTGCAGGTCTCTGTCTCATCTGACGTAAGTCACAAGATCTGCAATATCTCCAATTCTGTATCCCTGGCCAGTAAAAATTTTTTATCATGTGATAGGTTCTCTGTGCCCCCAAATGACTGTGCTAACACAACTGTCCTTTTGCCAATCAGTTGCTAGTAGGGTTTTCCAAGGCTTTTACCTTCGCTTGTGGGAACTTCCCTGTATAATATCCCTTTCTCTTTTTTTTTTTTTCTTTTTTTTTTTTTAAACTTCTTTCCCTGTTTCCCCTCACTGTCCCTTGTGGAGGTACCCATGGATGATTTTTTAGTGTGGGGGTCTGTTGATCTGCAAAACCCTAGTAGCTGACAATTGGCAGAGCTGCATCAGTTACGGGGTTACCTCTTCCTCATCCTTTCACTCTGTATGTGTGTTACTCTCCTCTGCTATACAGGAGCTGGCTTCGGCCTCTCCCACACCTGAAAGCACATTGCTTTTTCCTGCTGAGCTAGGGCCGTCCCTGCCACCCCCAGCTGCTGCTTTGTCTGCACAATTGTCTCCTAAGATCACAGAACAATATTCCTTATTGCTGTGAGTTACTATATTGACCACTTTAGATGTAGACAAAATATAATTTCCCACAAGAATTGATATTGGAATACTACCCAGCACACCAACTTTCTGAGTTCCCTCTGGATCTTCCATCTCTGCTTCTATTTTGGCTAAAGATAAATTGAATTTTTATCATCCCAATGCTAAGAGTTGTGCATTCTCCCCAGAGAGCATGTCTATCTATTTAACCATGCTTTCCCTGACCAGAGACATCTATGCACCCGTGTCTCCACCCAGTGCTTTCTTTGTTAAAGTTCCCAAAGTAACCATGTTAACCTCCAATGTGTCAGACATTACAAAACTAGTCCGAGGACCTGCAGTTACCTCTTGGGACCCTGTTTTAAGGACAGGTGGATTAAGTTAAGCTGGATGGGATGTAGACTTAGCTTATTTTGGTGTAGGGCAATTGTTTCTTGGGTGTTTAGTGAAATCACATGTGAAACACCTTCTTGAACTGTTCAGTACGTGGGGTCTGCCAGTGAGATTCCCAAGGGAGGATACATTCTGGGGAGGAGAGTGCCAGGGCTCCCAACCATCCTCTCTCTTCCCAGGAACAAAATGCACCCTCCCCTCCCCCCTGCTTAACACTATCCTTCACTGTGTAGCTAGTGCTCCCTGGACACTCTGGCTTTTATATAGGAATCAGATCTGTGGCTTTTTAGATTGAGTCCAGGGATTTTTCAGAAGGTATGTTCAGGATCTGCTTCTGTGTCTCTCTCCCTCCCAAAAATCAAACAACTGTTCATAATTCTTTCCTCTTCCCCTTGAGCCAGTTTTCATCAAATCACAGAGTATATATGTTCTCATTTTTTTCATTCATTTTGAGTCTAAATTTTGTTCTATGCGCCCCAAGAGTAATCTGTAACCTTCCAATACAACCTTTTAAAATTCATCATATTTCAATGCTTGTTCAATTTGTTTCATTAAATACATTTAAAGCTTTCTCCAAGTCCTTACTAATGAAAAATGGGTCTTGTCCTCTGGAACTTTATGGCTGGGATAGGTCCATCAATGGCTATTATCCAAGGTAGACAGGGATGCAGCCTCATGCTCTAGCTATCCCAACACTTCTGACTGCCAAAAGCTGGGAATGGATAACAGAGGATGGATCGCTTAATTACCCTTTTCTGTTCATTCCCTCTGAAGCATTTGGCACCGGAAGGCAAGATATTGGGCTAGATGAACCATTAGTTTGGTCAGTATGGCTGTTCTTATGCACCTCACATAATCTTTCAAAAATAGCAAAGTATTCTTCATTGCAATATTTTTTGTAGGCAGAACACACAGTCAGCTAAGAGAAGTGATCTTGATGAGAATGTACCCACGGGCTGTGGGATCTATCCATGTTTCTCTATGGTGGTTAGGTTACATAGCCTTCTCTAGAGTTTTCTTCTCTTCCAGCTGAATGACTCATTGGTGTGCAGCTGCTTCCTTCTTCTCTTTCTGCCTCTCAGCTTCCAGTGCCCACAAACGTGCTGCTTCTCTGCTTCCCTCTCCTAACTGTAGGAAAAGTGTAAATAATTTGCCCTTCATCATATAACAGCTCTTTGGTAAAGGCAAGGATAGAATCCACTTCTCAGTGATGGCATTCAACTGTTTCAGTCATAAGATCATACTTTCTCTTCATGCAGTCCCATACCTCACTTGCTACAAATCTTCCAACTTCTTCAACAGATGAGGTGGCGGGGGAGAGGTTTACAGACAGCAGCCTCATTCACTGTGTAATCCTGAGTCATTCCCTGTGTATTGAATGAGGCAGGGGTTCTGTGGAAAAACTAGAATGTGAGTGTGTAAATAAAGACTGTATCATAATGCATGTGCACAAAGGGGATGGATTAAAGTTGCATAGGGATTGAAAAATGATGGCATTTGATAGCTGTTGGGAGAAATAAAGTGATAGTCCTCAATCTTGTTACCTAACTACAAGAACATTTGGCATCCTTGATCAGAGGCGAAAGACTGAATAGACAGATGTGTCACATCTGCTGCTTTCCTCCTCTCCAGTATGGAAGTAACACTGTTAAAGAAGGAAATTAGGTTGGTTTGGCATGATTTGTTCTTGACAAATTCCATGTTGGCTATTACATATCACTTTATTATCCTCTAGATGCTTACAAATTGTTTAATTTGTTCCAGTATGTTCCTAGGCATCAAAGTTAAGCAGGCAGAGCTGTAATTCCCCAGGTGTTCTGTTCCTCTTTTTAAAGATAGGTTCTATGTTTGCCCTTTTCCAGTCCTCTGGGACTTTACCTGTCCTCCAAGAGTTCTCAAAGATAATTGCTAATGGTTCAGTGATTGCTTCAGCTAGTTCCTTAAGTACCCTAGGGTGAATTTCATCAGGCCCTGCTGACTTGAGGGCATCTAACTTGTCTTAAATATTCTTTTAACCTGTTCTTTCCCTATTCTGGCTTGTGTTCCTTCCCCGTTGTTACTCTTCTTAATTGTTAAGCATCTGATCACAATTAACCTTTTTAGTGAAGAGTAAAGCAAAACAGTAATTAAACACCTCAGCCTCTTTGTCAACCATTAGCCCTTCTTCCCTGCTAATAATGGACCTACCCTCTCCTTTGTCTTTCTATTAGAATATTTTTATTGCCTTTTTGTCTCTTACTAGATGCAACTCATTTTGTGAATTACAGTTTCTGATTTTGTCTCTACATGATTGTGCTGTTCTTTTGTACTCATTGTTAGCAATTTGTCCGTTTCCACTCTTTTGTATGATTTTCCAGTCAGTGTAAAAAAAAAAAAAAAAACCACCCCCCCAATGCACCCATATTGGCATCTGCTGTTCTTTCTATCTATCTTACCTTGATTGTGCCTTCTTAATATTGTCTTGCTGAGAAACTGCAAGCCCTCCTGAATTCCTTTTTCCCTTAAATGTTCTTCCTATGGGCTCTTACCTACCAGTTCTCTTTGAATTTTTTAGTTTGCTTTTTTTAAAAAAAAGTCTTCCCTTCTGCTGCTCTCACTACTCACTTTTCTTATTATTTCGTGATCACTTTATCCAAGTTGCCTTCCAACTTGAACTTTCCAAATCCTTATCTGTGGTCTGGTTATAGACAGTTTCAGAGTTTTTAATAGAAACCAACCAGTTGGTGGTTTAGTAATGTCCCTAGATCATATTTACTGCTCACTATTCAAACCCTGCTATGAAGAGAGACTTATTAATTTGCTTATGGGTTTTCCTATTGAACTTATTAATATAGTTCCTCAAAATTTAATTAATCTTCTTAAAATCTATGTGAGGTAGGGGGTGCCATTATCCCTAGTTTTATAGATGGGGTTTTGAGGCATGCAGATTAAAGCCAAAGTATCCACAGACTATGGGTGTCCTTGGACCTGATTTTTTTTTTTCAGAGTACTTAACATGATAGCGCAATTCATATTCAAGCACAGCTCTCATTTACTACAGTCTCATCCGTGAAAACACAGCACTTCTGCAAATCAGACCCTTAAGTTTCAAGTTGGGCATCCAGAAAATAACGAACACACAATTATTGACCATATCTGAAATGTCTAGTTTAAGTGATTTGCTTAGCTTTACATAGGAACTTTAGCAAAGGCAGGGATCAAATCCAGGTTTCCGGGGCAGTTTTCAGCTGTATCAGCCATGAAGCATGAAACATGGTGGAGTGAGAACAGAAACAGAAACATGGTGGAGTGAGGACAATCAATGGGACACAGTCATTCCGGGGTATAAAATATATTGGAAGGACAGAACAGGTCATGGGGGTGGGGGAGTGGCACTATATGTGAAAGAAAATGTAGAATCAAATGAATTAAAAATCTTAAATGAATCCACATGCTCCATAGAATCTCTATGGATAGTAATTCCATGCTCTAATAAGAATATAACAATAGAGATCTATTATCGACCACCTGATCAGGACAGTGATAGTGACGATGAAATGCTAAGGGAGATTAGAGAGGCTGTCAAAATAAATAACTCAATGATAATGGGGGATTTCAATTATCCCCATATTGACTGGGTACATGTCACGTCAGGACGAAATGCAGAGACCAAATTTCTCGATACTTTAAATGACTGCTTCTTGGAGCAGCTGGTACAGGAACCCACAAGAGGAGAGGCAACTCTTGATTTAGTCCTGAGTGGAGCGCAAGAGCTGGTCCAAGAGGTAACTATAACAGGACTGCTTTGGAATAGTGATCATAATATAATAACATTTAACATTCCCATGCTGGGAACAAAACCGCAGCAGCCCAACTCTGTGGCATGTAATTTCAGGAAGGGGAACTATGCAAAAATGAGGGGGTTAGTTAAACGGAAATTAATAGGTAAAGTGAAATCCCTGCAAGCTGCATGGGTACTTTTCAAAGACACCATAATAGAGGCCCAACTTAAATGTATATCCCAAATTAAAAAACAAAGTCAAAGAACTAAAAAAGAGCCACCGTGGCTTAAAAACCATGTAAAAGAAACAGTGAGGAATAAAAAGGCATCTTTTAAAAAGTGGAAGTCAAATCCTAATGAGGTAACTAGAGAGGAGCATAAAGACTGCCAAATTAAGTGTAAAAATGTAATAAGAAAAGCCAAAATGGAATTTGAAGAACAGCTAGCCAGAAACTCAAAAGGTAATAATAAAATGTTTTTTAAATATGTCAGAAGCAGGAAGCCTGCTAAACAACCAGTGGGGCCCCTGGATGATAGAGATACAAAAGGAGCACTTAAGGATGATAAAGTCATTGTGGAGAAACTAAATTAATTCTTTGCTTCAGTCTTCATGGCTGAGGATGTTAGGGAGATTCCCAAACCTGAGCCGTGTTTTGTAGGTGACAAATCTGAGGAATTGTCACAGATTCAAGTGTCACTAGAGGAGGTCTTGGAACTAACTGATAAACTTAACTGTAACAAGTCACCAGGACCAGATGGCATTCACCCAAGAGTTCTGAGAGAACTCAAATGTGAAATTGCGGAACTATTAACTAGGGTTTGTAACCTGTCCTTTAAATTGGCTTCTGTACCCAGTGACTGGAAGATAGCTAATGTAACGCCTATATTTAAAAAGGGCTCTAGAGGTGATCCCGGCAACTACAGTCCGGTAAGTCTAACGTCTGTACCGGGCAAATTAGTTGAAACAATAGTAAAGAATAAAATTGTCAGGCACATAGAAGAACATAAATTGTTGAGCAAAAGTCAGCATGGTTTCTGTAAAGGGAAATCATGTCTTACTAATCTATTAGAGTTCTTTGAAGGGGTCAATAAATATGTGGACAAGGGGGATACAGTGGACGTAGTGTACTTAGATTTCCAGAAAGCCTTTGACAAGATCCCTCACCAAAGGCTCTTAGGTAAATTAAGTTGCCATGGGATAAGAGGGAAGATCCTTTCATGGATTGAGAACTGGTTAAAAGACAAGGAACAAAGGGTAGGAATAAATGGTAAATTTTCAGAATGGAGAGGGATAACTAGTGGTGTTCCCCAAGGGTCAGTCCTAGGACCAATCCTATTCAACTTATTCATCAGTGATTTGGAGGAAGGGGTAAACAGTGAGGTGGCAAAGTTTGCAGATGATACTAAACTGCTCAGAATAGTTAAGACCCAAGCAGACTGTGAAGAACTTCAAAAAGATCTCATGAAACTAAATGATTGGGCAACAAAATGGCAAATGACATTTAATGTGGATAAATGAAAAGTAATGCACTTTGGAAAAAATAATCCCAACTATATGTACAATGTGATGGGGGCTAATTTAGCTACAACTATTCAGGAAATAGATCTTGGAGTTATCATGGATAGTTCTCTGAAGATGTCCATGCAGTGTGCAGCAGCAGTCAAAAAAGCAAACAGGATGTTAGGAATCATTAACAAAGGGATAGAAAATAAGACGGAGAATATCTTATTGCCCTTATACAAATCCATGGTGCGCCCACATCTTGAATACTGTGTACAGATGTGGTCTCCTCATCTCAAAAAGGATATAATGGCATTAGAAAAGGTTCAGAGAAGGGCAACTAAAATGATTAGGGGATTGGAACGAGTCCCATATGAGGAGAGATTAAAGAGGCTAGGACTTTTTAGCTTGGAAAAGAAGAGACTAAGGGGAGATATGATAGAGGTATATAAAATTATGCGTGGTGTGGAGAAAGTGAATAAGAAAAAGTTATTTACTTGTTCCCATAATAGAAGAACTAGGGGCCACCCAATGAAATTAGTGGGCAGCAGGTTTAAAACAAATAAAAGGAAGTTCTTCTTCACACAGCGCACAGTCAACCTGTGGAATTCCTTGCCTGAGGAGTATGACTGTGAAGGCTAGGACTATAATAGGGTTTAAAAGAGAACTGGATAAATTCATGGAGGTTAGGTCCATTAATGGCTATTAGCCAGGTTGGGTAAGGAATGGTGTCCCTAGCCTCTGTTTGTCAGAGGAGGGTGATGGATGGCAGGAGAGAGATCACTTGATCATTACCTGTTAAGTTCACTCACTCCGGGGCACCTGGCATTGGCCACTGTCGG
Organism: Dermatemys mawii; assembly: GCA_007922305.1. NCBI lineage: Eukaryota > Metazoa > Chordata > Testudines > Dermatemydidae > Dermatemys > Dermatemys mawii. The sequence continues at coordinate 71,263,801 of ML677326.1, forward strand.
TAGACAGGATACTGGGCTAGATGGACCTTTGGTCTGACCCAGTACGGCCTTTCTTATGTTCTTATGTTAAGCCCCTCCAATCCCTCCTCTTCTTTTCCTGCATTAGTAACTACACTCCTTCCAACTTCCTCAGCAATAGGGAGGGGTCCTACAGACAACAGCCTTCTTCATTACACAGCCTTGATTTATCCACAGAACATCTCCATCCTATGCACTGAATGAGGCAAGGGTCCTGTGCAAAAAATAGTATGTGTTCATGTAATGCTGAGGCTTTTTTGTTTGTTTTTGTCTTTGTTGATGAATCACTGACCCAGCTATTGAACTGTGAGGAGAAAAGGGTACTTTTCAGAATATGATCATCTCGTTAATGAAGATGTAAAAAAAAAAAAATTCTTCATCCGAAACATCATTATAATGAAAAATTAGAGAACAGCATAGGAGAAGACACACAAGTAGACAGTTTCACTTTCAGAGATAGCTGAAGATTCCCAAGGTGTGGTTGTAGGGGCGTGGTGGGTTTTTGTTTTTTTTTCCCCCCTCCAAATGGTCAGTTTTCTGATGTGGTGGGTCAAATGAGGGGCTTTTGTATGTGTGTTAAGAATAGAAGGAGAAAGCTAAAACATTCTTTTGAGGTCAGAAAGAGTTAAAGATAGCTATGGGGTGGCATCTTGTTGGACAGCAGCTGGACATGTGCAGTGAAGATGAAACCCCAAAACTAGCTTAAGCAAGTGTTGAAACAGGTTTTTAAATCTTGCTGAGGCAATCCACAGATATTATCAAACACCAGTACACTAAAGTGAAACTCTGTGGTTGACTGCAATAGAAAAGCTGCCTAACACCAGCCAAGATGGTCTCCATCTGAGTGGTATCAATAAAGTAATCATAGATATATGGGACTTCAAGAGGTCATCTGGTCCATTTTCCCTGTGCTGAGGCAGGATTATGTATTTCTAGAACATTCCTGGCAGATATTTGTCTAATCTGTTCTTAAAAACCACCATTAATGGTGATAAGTATATCTTGGCTGCACTGGTTATATCTGACTTTCCTTGGATGGAACAGAAAGAGAACATATTCCACTGTCTTACAGTTGCTACCTTTTGAACTATATTGTCATATTTAATTATGTCGTTCAGGATGCTTTCATAAGGGTTTTCAAAGCTGTTCTTGAGCTTTTGAAAAAATGCAAATAATAAAATGCATGTTCAGTCTTTGTCCTATATTATCTTTAACAAATCATTTGCAATAAGGGCTACAGAAGAAAAACATTTAATGAGGTAAACTATAGTTTTGCAGAAGTGGCAAAGGGTACTGTGTAAATCCAGACTAACACGGCTACCTCTCTGATTCTGTAGTTTTTCAGTGACAATATACTTATTAATTCTGCAGATAATCAGTATGCAAGTCCAATGGGATTGGCTGCTGTTGGGTGTCTTGTTAATCAGCTCAGTAACTTCAGAAATTCATGATGAAGAAATCCAGGATGCAGATGTTGAGGTGGAGGATTTTGACACGAACTCCCAAGAAACTGATATGGACAAAGGCAGCCCTTCTCTAGAGGTAAGGTTATTGTTGATATTGGCTAAAACTTAAGTTTTACAAAATGGGTAATTAGTCTAAGAAATACAGAGATTCGACAGTAAATATATGTAGTTGTCAAGTCATGTGTAGCTACTTTGTTTTTCTTTAATTGCTGTGTGAAATTGTGATGGCAAACTTTGTGTATGAACCCAAACTACCAGAGGAGAAACCCAAGCCTTCCATGGCCCAGGGTGCTCAGTGATTAGAATATGGCTGAATGAACTGCAGTGGGTTTGCCACATCTGGCAAATTACTTTGCTTATTGTGAAGAATGTGAGAAAGTTCTATATCTTTGTGAAAATGATGCAACTTGGTTTACCTATTCATTGTTCTATTTCTACCTACTTGGTCTTAAGGAATTAACTTCTTTTCAGTGGGTGAGGTGTTGATACAGCCCTATAAAACGAGAGGCTGAAAATGTGGCTGAGAGGAGCAAGAGGCATGTTTCCTGAAAGACGGAAACAATTTTTGACTGCTAGACAAGCCAAGTTGAAGGTGTCTGGCTAGAGGAGTCAGAAAGGAGACTACATGATCTTCAGGAGAAGAAGCCATGTGTAGGGGAAGGAGGAGAGAAAGACACTGGACTCCTTAAACTCTAACCAATTCCCAAAGAATGCTCAAGAATGGTTAAGAGACTGAAGCAGGGAATGGTATGGGTATTATTTTGTATGGCTCTTTATATCTGTTGATGTCTAAAGTGATTGTTTCTAAAAACCCTTAGGCAAAGTCCACGTCTGTTTGATTCAACAATTGCATACCTTTGAAAGGGATAACTGTAAACTAGAACTCTCACTAAGGTGGTGCTCTCTCAAAAGGGTGTACTTAAGCTACTGAGGAGTCTTAAGGGGCTCAGTCTTGGGACCCCAAGACAGCTGAGCTAAGGGGTGTCAGACAGTCTGTGCCCAAGAAGTGTGCCAGAGAGCTTGGCCCCAGTGATGGCTGGAGCCACTCAGTGACCAAGGGCCTAATATGTGGATCCAAACAGCCTGGTCAGTGTCTAGTGGGTGGGAGCTTAACCAAGGCTTTGACACTTATCCTTAAGGCAGGACTTAGCTCCTTCTCCCATGGTACTAAATAGTGCTATACCCTGCAATCTCACTTGTATTTCTGGAAGTTAAAGCAGAAAATGTTGCTTCAGTTTATCCTTATTTCAATTTTGGTTACCTTTTTAGTTTGTGGCTTCTGTTCATCTGTTCATCTCTCCAGCTCTGCCCATTTCTTGTAGATAATGTATTTATCTACAAGATCTCCACCACGCTTTCTCAAAACTACAATACCCGCACAAGGAAATAAGGACACAGATCCACAGAGCCAGATGTGTACCCAGAAGCCTGCTGCTGCAAGACAAGCCCAAGAAAGAAAACAACAGAACACCACTGGCCATCACCTACAGTCCTCAGTTAAAGCCTCTCCAACGCATTGTCAGTGATCTACAACCCATCCTGGACAACAATCTCTCACTTTCACAGGCCTTGGGAGGCAGGCCAGTCCTGGCCTACAGACAACCTGCCAACCTCAAGCATATTCTCACCAGCAACAGCACACCGCGCCATAATAACTCTAACTCAGGAACCAATCCATGCAATAAACCTCGATGCCAACTCTGCCCACACATCTACACCAGCAACACCATCACAGGACCAAACCAGATCAGCCACACCATCACTGGTTCATTCACCTGCACATCTACTAATGTAATATACGCCATTATGTGCCAGCAATGTCCCTCTGCTATGTACATCGGCCAAACTGGACAGTCCCTACGAAAAAGGATAAATGGACACAAATCAGATATCAGGAATGGCAATATTCAAAAACCTGTAGGAGAGCACTTCAACCTCACTGGACACACCATAGAAGATTTAAAGGTCAGCATTTTGCAGCAAAAAAACTTCAAGTCCAGACTGCAAAGAGAGACTGCAGAGCTGCAATTCATTTGCAAATTTGACACAATCAATTTGGGACTGAATAGAGATTTTGAATGGCTAGCTAACTACAAAAGCAGCTTCTCTTCTCTCGCTATTCACACCTCCAGTTCAACTGCTAGAGGAACACCTCACCCTCCCTGATTAGAGATAACAAGCTGGTTCAGCCTGATTGGACTAACCTTGTTATCTCCCACCTGGTTCTTGCCTACCTATTTATACCTGCCCCTGGATACTTCCACTGCATGCATCCGACGAAGTGGGTATTAGCCCACGAAAGCTTGTGCTCTAAAAAAAATTTTAGTTAGTCTTTGTCACTTCTGCAATTCCAGACTAACACGGCTACCCCTCTGATTCTTGTATTTAAAATGTTGTTGTAAATTGCATCATATTTCAGGTAGGGAGGATTTGCTTACAAAATACAGCAAGAGGTTTCTTTTTCAAATAGTATAATGAAAATCTAATATACCACTTAACCATATAAGAAGAAAACAACACAGAATGGAAAAAGTTAGTGGAGGAAAGAAATAGATAGGAAGAGGAGGATCCAGGCAAGTTCGCTAACTTCTCCCTAAGTTTTCCCTTATTGATAATATCTTACACATTTTTTGCCATAATGATTATGCCCTTTCATCTTCCATTTATGCTTTTAGTTATGCAATAGCTTATGCTGCTAAGCATCACACACTGAAAATATTAGTGCATAGGTCCCCAATAGGTGTTTAACTTTTCTGTATTTGTAGCCACAGATCAAGCACATCTTTTTAATACTTAGGAATATATTCAACTTCCATATAGTTTAGTCTCTTTAATGGAATTCATTAGCCACCTGCAGGGCTAATAGAAACTATCACTTTGTGCTGGGCAAAATAATCAGTTTACCATGAACTTTTTAAACTGAAACAATATAATATAGAAAATGTAATAAGCCCAAGCTAGTCAAGATACTACCTAGAAAATACCATATATGTTGGGGCTGACCACTTCTCAGAGAATTACAATTGATTGTTTTTCTTGCATCCGGTATAATACACAGTATAAATGTACATATGAGCTATGATGTATTTCAGCAAAAAATAATAATTCATGTATTAGACATATTTGTGTAAATGTCTTTAGGTTATGTACAAGACTCCAAAGCCTACTGGGGAAGTGTATTTTACAGAAACCTTTGATGACGGAGTATTGACTGGGTAAGTGTTCATAAAAGATGGAATTGTAAACCTTGAATTTCAGCAGTTTGAATAACTGATAATAGCTAGAGACAGTAGTCTGGCCAGAACTGCTCATGGTTCCCTGATCACAGCTGGTTTGTTCTCTAATTTAATAATGTATTTTCTAAAGATATTTACAGGATGTTTGAAATGGGAAAGCTCTCTTAGTCAGTGACTTTTCCATTTTAAGCAAAACTGTTTCTTACTGTACTCTCCTCCCCCACCCCAAAATCCCCCTACACCGGTGTCTTGTCCACTTTGAAGTCTCCCAGTCACTACCTTCTGAGATGTCCAGGGTTGTAGAATAATCTCTATTCATAAAAATTTTCCTTTATATTTAGTGATGTCTCATTCATTTAACACACATTACTTTATGCTGTTCAAAAAGATTAGACATTTACATGGATAATGAGAACACCCACAGCAACACTGGATAGCATTAACATCTTAAATAGGTACCTTAAAGGTATAAGATAACTATTATGGTATTGACCGCATTTGACATGCTAATATCTTTTTTAGGATCCCTCCTCCCCTGACCCTCCCTTGGTGTCACTAAAGGATAGAGTTAAGGTTTGGGTGCCCTAACTATGCATGCTGACATGTTTAGATTATTTAAATTTAACCTTAAATGTAAATTTTCTGGGTTTATAATGCTTATTTTTGAGATAACGTTACAGGTGTGTTGTAACTATCACCCTTAAATGACTGAAATATAATCTCAACCTTAACTCATGTAACACAGGTTTTTATCTGGATGGTAAGAGTTTTTGGTCATATTAATTTTACTCTCATTTCAAATTCTTACTAGGACTTTAAAGTCAATATTAAGCATGCCTGCAGATTAGCCCCAGCCTATTTTAATTTTTCCTAAATTTTATTTGTTCATGTTCTTTAAATTCCAACTGATCAGTGAATACTGTGACTTATTTTGTAAAAATATCCTGATTGTGCACTTACTGCTTAACTATCTAAAAAGAAAGTAATTCTTACTTCCTTTGTTAAATAATAATCCAGCTTTATTTATATTTTCTTGTCCTTAGTACACAGTTTAAACGACCATTGTTTTTCTTTCACAGGTGGATGTTATCTAAAACCAAGAAAGAAGACACAGATGAAAACATTGCTAAATATGATGGTAAACTTTCCTTCCTTCCTTTTCAGGGTGGTGTAGCTTTTTTCTCAAAAAGTAATCTTCATTTATAACTTAGTATGTTTTTCTCTGCGTACATTAGATGATGATCAAAAAGTCTTAATGTGTAGAATGCACAAAGTTCTATTGATACAGAAATATAAAATATTTCCTGCTGTTCAGAGGGAGGGAGGTTAGCAAGTGGTGATGATGGGGGTGGGGGGGAAAGTTCATTAGAAACAATCTCGAGTTACCACTGCAGAGAGAACCATGCTAAAACGTCTCTGATGTGAGTAACTAATGGCAGCTGTATAACAATGTGAATGATGCTTTTTGAAAAGTCTTCCTCTTCTCTAACTAACATTTTAATAGAGCAGTAAAATTCCTTAAGTACAATGTTATATTTAAAGGATTATTCTATTTAAAACGGACATGATACAGTAGAATTGCTTAAGGCATGTATTTTTGATAGTTAAGAAACAGTATTCACATTGCCACATATCTGCTACTAATTCATCAGTGGATATCTTCAAAAAAATTTAGTGGATGAAACAAAATTGTGGAGCTAAACAGGTAGTTTTTTAACCATTCAGGAAAGATGAGATACTTTGTTCAAATTGAAAACCATTTGTTTACCTGTCTGAGAGGAGGGTTTTCCCACAGCTCCTTCTGTATAGGAGTTTTTCACTTAAAATTTTGCAGTAAATGCAGGGGAAGATGGAGAGTTGCTCTGGGTTTTTCCCTTTGGGTGCTGTGGTTGACCTGATGAATTCTTAACTTAGAATTGTCAACCTGAATATGATTTAGCGTGAGCGAGCTGCAGTTCTTATTGTGATTGATAGAGGTGTGATCACTGGTAGTAACTTTAGAGAGACACTACCCTTCATTCATCAGGAAGTAGGGAGACCAAATTGAGATCCTGCTGCAAAGAAAAGAGAAGAGTATTTGATAGCTCTCTTATCTAATGAGTAAAGGAATGAAAGAAACGCCTATAAAAGAGACGGAAGATAATTCGCAGACTTCTTTTTGACAAAATAAGACAGAATGGATATTTGAGAGAGCTACGGAAGGATTTGGTAAGACCTTGGAAGCTGCAGAGAGGTGCAGCTGTTGAGATGAGATAGTATAGCATCCAGGAGGAAAAACCAAAATCTTATATTTTCTAAAATACATGAAAATAATTCTGTTTCCTAAGGGCTTAATTTTGCAGGGATGCCCCCCTTATTTTCCATTTCTAACTTAGCTAGTAACCTCATTTTAATCAGTGTGACTGTATGAAGTCAAGTGTTGTTCAAAGTGATTACAGTGCACAGAATCTGGTCCCATCTCTGGGGAGAACTGCTGGGGTTACACTGATGTATCTGTATGAGCTAGAATGATTTGGAATTTCCAACTTTGGTGAAAGCTTATTTTTGCCAAATCAAAATGTGAGCTTTATGGATTGTTGGGGGCTGCTGCATCCAAATAGTCTGTAGAGTTCTGTATCTGTGTGAAGTGTCTGTGGCCTCTGAGTCTTTAGGGGTCATGCTCGTATTCTTTGGTTCTCTTATGATGTGAGATTTGGTCTTTAAATGTAACTCTCAAAAGAAAAAAAACTAGGTGTACCCTTTTTGTTCCTTTATGATGTCTGAGGGATGTCTGAAAGGTTTTTGTCAAATCAGTTTTTCTGCCTCTAAAAAAAATAGAAATTTGGTTGTCACAAGAGTGTCTCCTTGTGCCCAGCCTCAGATGAGACAGCACAAAAGACAGAAACTGACTGGTTTGGAGGGGAGGAGAGTTTTAGTTAGATGGTTTAAAACTTTTGTGGTCTTTTAATTGGATACATCATTAACTCGAATGCCTAAGGAGCATTTGAGAGTAAGGATGTCTTTGTTAAAAATTTCTCATTTAATGGCAGTCCAAGACCATCTGTAATTAGGAATCGACTTCCAAATGCCTCTGCTTATCATTGTAGTGGCCACAGATGTGCCCAGCCTCAGATGGGAAGCCCACACAGAGGGATTCTGCACCCAGAGAATTTACTCTTTCAGAATGACAACTCTGTACAAATATGCTGGAAATGTATAATTCTAAATCTTTGTTGTGTCAGTGTCCCAAAAAGTAGTCCTAATTCAAATGGATAGTTAAGCGACCATGTTGAATATAAATGAGCAGAAATGCACTGGTTTTAGATCAAAGATGCAATGAGCAGCAATAATAGTCTTGACTACAGTGTTGATGGTTGCCATCCAGGTATGCAGAGCCCTTAAGCATGTCTTGCTGCACAGGTTTGTGACTCTGGGCATTATGCAGGAAGTAATAGAAGGATTTGATGCAGTGGGCTTCCTGAACTGTGGTGGTGCAATAGACAGGCTGTATATCCTGAATCTATCCTCTTACCTTCTTTTGCTTCTGAACAGAGAGGTACATTTATATGATTATATAAGTGTTGGTAGATCACTGATGATGATTCACTGACCACCCTAACAGAGGGTGGTCAGGGAAGGTGCACAAAGCTTGCTTCTTTAGGAATATAGCACTCCTTGAAAAGCTTAAAAGCAGGGACATTTTTCCCAGACAAGCACATTTACAGTAAAGGGTGGGTTGTTATGCTCATTGTGATTTTTTCCAGGACCCACTCTACCCTCTGCTTCCCTGGCTCATTAAGCTATACACCAGGCACCTGGACAGCAGCAAGAAAAGATTTAACTATTGTTTGAGCAGGTGCAGAATGAATGCTGAATGTTTATTTAGTAGACTGAATGTTGCTTCATGACTAAGGAAGAACTCAGTGAACCGTATATTGCCATTGTTGCAGCATCTTATGTTTTACATAATATTTGCATAGCAAAAGGAGAAACATTATCTGCAGGGTGGAGGAGGGAAGTAGAAAGACCGCCTGCTGATTTTCAACAGCCAGACAAAAGGTCAGGTTCAAAATCACGCTGAACAAATTCATAGGGAAGGGTTGCAGACCAAGCTGGATGAGCGTGCATCTCAGACAAGTGATTAAGAGTAAGCACAAAGCCTACAAGGAATGGAAGATGGGATGAATCAGCAAGGAAAACTACATCTTGGAGGTCAGAAAGTGTAGGGATGAAGTGAGAACTGCCAAAAACCAAGCAGAGGTGGACATTGCAAAGGAAATTAGAACCAACAGTGAAAGGTCTATAGCCATAGAAACAAAAAGAAAAGAAGGAAAGAATTAGGGACCTTTAAGCACTGAGGATGGGGTGGAGATTAAAGATAATCTAGGCATGGCCAAACACCTAACACATACTTTGCCTTATCTTTTAATAAGGCTAATGAAGCACTGAGAGGTAATGGCGGGGTGACTAATGGAAACAATGATATGGAAGTAGAAATTATCACATTCAAGGTGGAAGCCAAACTCAAACAGTTTAATGAGAGTAAATTGGGGACCCCAGATAATCGCCACCCAAGAATATTAAAGGAACTGGCACAGGAATTTGTAAGCCGAGTAGCAAGGATTCGTAATGCATCTGTGAACTCGTAGGTCATATCCTGTAACCGGAGAATTGCTAATGTAGTTCCTATTTTTAAGAAACAGGTTGTGGGGGCCCAGGAAAGTAATCCAGGAAGTTACAAGACTGTTGTTAGAACCTCTATTGTATGCAAGGTCTTGGAACACATTTTGAAAGAGAGAGTAGTTAAGGACATAGAGATAAATGATAATTGGGATAAAATACATTGTTTTACAAAAGGTAGATCATGCCACTCTAACCTGATCTCCTTCTTTGAGAAGATAAGTGATTTTTTTTTATATAAAGGAACTGCAGTAAATCTAATCTACCTTGATTTCAGTAAGTTGTTTGATACTGTTCCACATGGGAAATTTAGTTAAACTGGAAAAGATGGTGATTAGTATGAGAATTGAAAGGTGGATAAGGAACTGGTTTAAGGGGAGACTACAATGGGTCATACTGAAAAGTGAACTGGGAGGGAGGTTCCTAATAGAGTTCCTCAGGGATCAGTGTTGAGACCAATCGTATGTAAGATTTTTATTCAGGACCTTGGCACAAAAAGTGGGAGCATGCTAATAAAATTTGCAGATGATACAAGGTTGGAAGGTATTGCCAATACAGAAGAGGACCAAAATATCATACAAGAAGACCTGGATAACCTTGTAAATTGACATAATAGAAATGGGATGAAATTTAATAGTGCTGAATGCCAGATCATGCACTTAGGGATTCACAACAAGAATTTTTTACTGTAAGCTGGGAAATTGTCAGTTGGAAGAGACAGGGGAGGAGAAGGAGCTGGATGTGTTGGTTGCTCACAGGATGACTGAGTGCCAGGGTGATGCAGCCATGAAAAAGGCTAATGCAGTCCTAGGATGCGTCAGGTGAGATATTTCCAGTAGCGATAGGGAAGTGTTAGTACCATTATACAAGGCACTAGCGTGAGACTTCATCTGGAATGCTGTCTGCAGTTCTGGTTTCCCATGTTTGAGAGATGAATTCAAACTGGAACAGGTGCAAAAAAGAGCTAAGAGGATGATTTAAGGAATGGAAAACCTACTTTATGAGAGGAGACTCAATGAGCTTGGCTTGGTTAGCCTAACCAAAAAAAGGCTCAGGCAAGATATGATTGCTCTCTATGAATACATCACAGGGATAAATACCAGGGAGTCAGAGGAGTTATTTAAGTTAAGAGCCAATGTGGACACACAAATGGATATAAACTGGCCATCAACAAGTTTAGGCTTGAAATTATAGGAAGGTTTCTAGTCATCAGAGAAGTGAAGTTCTGGAACTACCTTCCAAGGGGAACAGTGGGGGCAAAAAACATAACTCTCTTCAAGACTGAGCTTGATAAATTTATGGAGGGGATGGTATAATGAGTGACTATATGCCATTGTAGGCAATCTGTGATTGCTAGCAGCAAATATCTCCAACAGCTAGTAATGGGCTCTAGGTTACTACAGAGAATTCTTTCCCAGGTGTCTGGTTGGTGGGTTTTGCCCACATGCTCAGGGTGTAATTGAGCACCATGTTTGGGCTATACCTTTGTTTCCTGTCCACATCCATTTGGCTGCCATTTTGAGGTGAAGTTTCAGCTATCATAAACCAAGTGTTTTTAAAAGGGGGTGCATTAATATTCCTACCTGATCTCCCTTCCCTTTCATAAGTGGGTTCTGACTCTTGACTAGCCTGGGTTGGATTTGGCTGGCTCTTGTGGGTCTGAATCCCCACAATGAGCCATTCATTGTTGGGTTGCTTTCCTTCAGGGCTCAAGAGGAGTCCATTATCACTCATGAGCTGGTGGTGGGATCCCTACTCAGTATGACATCCACCTCTAGATAGCTGAAATCCAGACAGGTGTGAGGGGCCAGACCCAGATTTTCTGTTAGCCTTCTTTGCATTTAGGTAGGACTACCACCTTTCTTTCCCCTTAGCCCAGCATTGTTGCTCGTCCCTTTTATATCCCAGCTTTTGCATGTCTTTGCACCATCCAAATAAACATTTTTATTCCTATGGCAATTTTGTGGTTATGCTTGCAGTGCCCCTTTTCTGGACAAGCTGAGACAGTCCAGGAATTCTTTCCTAGATCAGGCTGCAGGACAAGGCTTGCCTGAACTTCTCTTAGCTGCACTTTAACATGCTGGGGATTTTGAAGAGGGGATGGGCTTGTGGTCATTATGACCCTGGCAGCAGTGTTCAAAACTGGGACCACAGGGGGCACTGTCATGGGGACAGGGCATTCTGGGATTGTTGGTGGAATATTGTGAATTGTATATAGGCATCCTACCAGTGGAATGGTGCTGGTATAGGACTTATGTCATTTGGGGAGTTGGTTTAACTTGACCACTGTAAACTCAGGGTTTTACCAACAGGACTCCAAATTGTATGTGGATGCAAACACAGATGAGCCATCCTAAGGGAAGTTTTAATGGTACAGTTGTATTGTAGGCCAGACCTTTGTCATTCTCCTTGTCTGATGATATCTTCTGTCTACTCAACTGCACAATTTGAGAAGTTGTTTTTGCTTAGCAGTTTTTTAAAGTCATGTTTTCAGATTAGATGTGAACATATTTGGGTAGGCTTCTCCTGTCTCTGGTGCAGTTGGAACTGATTGGAAGATTAGAAGAGCAACATTTAAACTCAAGAAGTGTCATTCAGTGATTAATAGGGGAACTGGCTTGCATTCTGCGTTGCTACTATTGCCCTTAAGAGTAGGGCAGCAGAACAGCATTCAATATGAGAGTGAAAGAATGCTTTCAATCTCGCACTAAGAATATTAGGATCCTGTGAGATTAAAAGAAGCAAAATTATAAGGCTAAAGAACTTTTTAATTTCAGGATTTTATAAAACAGCAAGAAAGGATGCTGACCTAGTTTTAAAAAACAACTTGCGGAGGTAATTTTTTATTGATGTTTGTAAATCTACATAGGCCCAAAACGTTGTTTATAAGCAAGAATGTATTAATTCATCTCTTGAATCTTCATCTACTGCTTGTAAGGCTCAAATAGATTTTGTAGCAGAGTTCTGAAAAATGTGAATAGTAATTTTGACACTGTAAGTATTCAAGATAACAGCATTAATAGAAACTTGAATAATGTGACAGATCAGAATTATACTCTTGTTTTGCGTGTGTATAATATTGCAATTAATCAGAAGTTGGTGAGTATGCACATTTGTGCAAAACAATGCTTCAAGTTTGTGGGTTTACATCCTTATTGATTTAACTGACTGAAGAGAATAGTTGTATGTTAAAAATGTATATGGTTTCTTGTTCAGTATCCCTTTTTGTGATTTAATTTTTTTTAAGAATATGTAATTTTTCTCCTGCTTTGGTTTCCCTTAGTGGGTTTTCATCAGGAAATTGTTTTATAGGTATAACTAAGTTGTTGTTGTTTTTCTTTGTCCTTTTTTGTAGTTATGAAACTGTTTTTGACAGCAATTTAAAAGATGTATGCTTTAAAAAAGAAAGAAAAGAAAAGCTGTTCTGGTATTGCTCTGTACTACTGACTTGTAGAAGTAGTTTTCTAATAGAGTCTATTTCCTGAAAAAAGATACATTAATTTTTCAGTGAGCTGTTAGGAAAATGTGAACCATGCATGTGTAACCTGATCATTTATCTTGTCAGCTGTGATCTGGAGCAGTCAAATTTTGAGGGAAATTATTCCAGGTTTATATTGCTGCTTAAAAAAAAAGATCAGATTGGTATCATTAGTAATAAACTGGATGTTTGTTTTTACTCTGTTGCTATTTAACTTCTAACTTTGGCATTGTGTGTCAGGATTTGCTCCTAGTAATTGCTTGTGCAGTAATACTGAGTATCTGCAATAGCAATTGGTATCAGGAACTCTCAAATGCAGCCACAAGTTATTTTCTCTGTATGATGATTTTTTTTAACCACATTGTAAATAATAACATAGCTCAGGTATTCTGTCTGCTAGCTTCTAGTAGGTCTCTTAATTTCTTTTCCAGATAGCAGTAATTTCTTGCCTATATCTTGCTGTTTTTCAAAACTTGTGTTTTTTGTTTTAGGAAGATGGGAAGTAGAAGAGCTTAAAGAAAACACAGTGCCTGGAGACAGAGGATTAGTTTTAAAGTCAATAGCAAGACATCATGCAATATCAGCTATGTTAACAAAGCCATTTGTTTTTGATACTAAGCCTTTGATTGTTCAGTAAGTTGCTCTTCAGATTTGTACCTGATTACTCTTCTAACTTTGAAATATCATGAAAAATTAATGTTTCTTTATTATTCTCATTTCCATTCCAACATTGATTGCCTTGCACAAATGTACCAAAGCCACAATTATTAAGGCGTTAATATACAATTAAATTATTATAAAAGTAATGTTTTATCTTTTAAGGTTTTCAAATTCAAACTGAAGTTATATTTTAGTGCTCATATATTAAAAATAAGTGAAATGTTTTAAACCTTTTGTCTGACTATTTAGTCAGGAATTGAAGATCTCATAAAATGGATGTAAAAGACTGCTGTTTAAATGTCAGTGTCTCTGAAACTGAGTTTCCAAATTACATGAACTGTGTGAGAATTTCAGGTGGCTATGAATATATTGATGTCTAAAATAAATTTTTGAAAATTTTTAAGTCAGTGGAAATTGATTTACAGGTAATTCAGAAGAAACTCTGAAATGGCTGCTCTAGTTAAATCTAGACCATGATTTGGTAGGCATGGTAGACACAAACATAGTACAAAACTTCCCCATGCAACTCGGTCAAAGTGAAGTAGTGAGTGACCTCTATACATGTGCAAATGCTGCCCAGAAAGTTTTCTTAGTAGAGATTGGTACTGTGTTTAACTGTAACATTTTTTTAGATTGACACTCTTACATTTTGCATAACCGTTGCCTTATGTTGCAATAGCAATAAAATATTTCAGGCAATTTTGTAAAAATGTTTTGGGAGTAGTAATTTATATTAAAATACAAATGTTTATACACAATCTTGGACATGGATTCAAAGTTAAACTGTAGATCAAAGCGAGCTTTAATTACTCCAGAGTATCAGCAATATGCTCTTTGATTCTCTTTTATACAGGTATGAAGTGAATTTTCAAGATGGCATTGATTGTGGTGGCGCATACGTTAAACTTCTGTCCAGTTCTGATGATTTGGATTTGGTATGCCCTTTACGTAACATTTGATAAAAGGAAGAATAATTAGGGGAATGTGATCGTAGGCTTGTGGAAAGTGACTAAGGGTATGATTGTTCATTCATGAATAACCAAAATGCTCAGCAAATGGGGGATCAGGCCCAAAGTTAACTTCGATTGATGAAAAGTCTGAAATAGAAATTTGTATTTTTTTCTAATCTGAATATAGTTTGTATAAAATCTCATATATACATAAAACCTTCAGTTTGTTAGCCAATTATTATGCTTACTAGCATCTGTTATGTGTTGAATACAAGAAATATTTTAACTATAATTAATTTCCATTATTTTTAAAGCAAAAATTTAGCCTACTATAAAAAAGTGGTTTTAAAAAAACCTATAAAGGTCTGAATCACTGAAGAGCATGTAATTAATTCACTCTGATTTGTTACATTTTCTATTGGAATTGTGAATATCTAGGATCAAGGGCATGATGTTGTATAAGGTAGGCCATATACTACCAATAGTCTACATGCAGAACTCAAATGATGTCAACTATTCTTTCTTAAAATTTAAATAAAATGACAATTCATATATGTTAAGGGCAGAGGGGACAGTTCTGATCAGCCAGTTAGATCTCGTTCAATAATACAGGCCATAGAACTTCAACCAGTAATTCCTACATTAAGCCATAATTTCTGTTTGACCTATAGCATACCATTTAAAAAGATATCCAGTCTTTATTTAGAGACTTTAAGTGATGGAGAATCCACTATGTCATTAGGTAAATTCCAATTGTTAATTCACACAAATTTATAATATATTTATAGTGTAAATTTGTCTAGATTCCAGCTTCCAGCCAATGGATGTCATTTTGCCTTTTTTCCCCTGCTATCTTAAAGGGCTATCTTCCTTTTGTAGATTCTTGAATATTGTGATCAAGTCACTTCTTACCCTTCTCTTTGATAAATAGATTGAGCTTCTTAAGTCTCTCACTGTATAGGATAATTTTCAGAACGCAGATCATTCTTGTAGCTCTTACTAAGATTGATATCCATGTAGTTTGGATCTGAGAGTTATTACTCAAGTTAAGGGTACAAAGATTATTCTGAGATCTTTTAAACCATCCAAACATGACCCTAAATTAGTTTAGAAGACCTGTTCATGCCCCAAAATTTAAACTTTTTTGGTAGACTTTCAAAGGCCCAAAATTGTTTGTTTGTGGAATTAAGGACAATACCAACGTCTGAGAAATAGATCTCCCTTTCCACCCGGTCCTCTGCCATTTTGTTTTCCTCCCGTAGAAGCAGGCAATTTTAAGTGGACACCAATCTGTACATCAGCAGGAGAGTACATTGTGACCAGAATCAGTTTTTATTTTTAACCACCATATATAGAATCTAGCATGGCCCCATCCCTTTAAAGACAAAACATACAAAAAAAGTTTTTTCCTGCCTTTAGACACTGTGGACTATCTCATCCAAAGTCCCCATAAACTGAAAGGGATCAAAGTTTGTATAGCTTATCACACAGGAGTTAGTTCTGACTGTTTTGTTTTTTCTTCCTGTGAGGGTGAAATCCTAGGGAAGTTGAACTAAATCAACTTTGGACTCATATAACCTGTGAGAGGAGAGAGAGGTCATTTTACTTACCAATTCTGTGCGACAGAGTTCCTCTCCTTCTGCCTTAAATTATTTGCACAGACCATGAGTTCCTGTCCTTGCAAGAGACTAAAGCTGCATTTTTTCTATAGAAACTTTTCCAAATACTAAAAGTGGAAATTATAATAGGATAGACTTTCTTTCCCTTCTTAGGAATCCAGTACCAGCCTTTACCATAAGACAGTAGCATGCACACACAGTTGAGAATTTAAAATTCCTTCTTATGAATAACACTTCAAAGATAAACCATTACAGAACAGCAGTTTGAATGCACTCTGGTTAGTGATGTTAGTCTAGCTAGAGATTTATTATTTTTTCCTTTAAAATTAAGAATATAACCCAAGGCTCCCCATCTTCCTTCCCCTTGCCTCAAAAATGTAGATAGATATAGATATAAAATACCTTACGAAATCAGTGCAGGGATTGGGACTTCTGGCAATCAGCCTTTCACATAGGCTTTACCCAATCCATTTACTGGCTATTATATAGATAAATAAAACATTTAATTATACTACACAACCAGTTGTTTTGACGTCCACGTTACTGAGCACATACACAACTTTAAATAAGAATGTACAGATTCTTTTGTCTATCACTGTAGCTGTTAGTCTCATACACTGTCTTTGATTCAGTGATGGTTGTATACCCCTGAAGACATTTAGCCTCCAGTTTGTGGTTGATCCTTTATGGTGTTTTCCCAATCGCAATCCCATCGAGTTCTATAAAATTACAGGAAACTATATGCAGCTCCAACCCAAAGATCAGTCTTGGTTATCGCTGGCAACTCTATCTTCTCCCTTCAGGACTGGGCTGTATCTGAGTCCTGGATACCTGTAGATCAAAATGCCCATTTCATCAAATTCCTTTTCTTTCTTTCTTTTGTTCTTTCTTTCTTCCCTACCTCCCTTTTTCCTCTGCTCAAATTCAGCAGAACAGAGGATGGACAATTATCTTAGCTCTTCTCTGCTAAGTATTAGGCCATTGCCCCAGTCTGTCCAGTTCTAATTGGGCAAGGGGTTTATTCAAGATACTTTACAGTCTATAAGAGATCCAGAAGCCTGAAGAAATTACTAGGTGTGAAGTGTGTTGAATCAGTTGTGAAATGTCATAGGTTCAAGATGGAATCCCTTTGCTGCATTTTGGCAGGTGCTGCTAGTTGTTACTTTACATTGCAGTAGCACTCAGAGTCTTCAGTCAGGTTTGGGGTCCTATAGTAATATTAGGTGCTGGAGAAACCTGAATTAAGGAAATCCCTGCCTCCCCCAAAGAGAATAGTATGAAGAGCGATGTGACATGACAAGCAGGTGTAAACACAGTGCAGGGATGGTAGGGGAAGATAATAGCTTGTAAGTACCATTATAGTTGTTTCTTTTAAACAAGAAAATTGAATAGGAAATTAACGAATCACTGGCTGTTAGACAATTTTCCCCTTGAAGCCATTGTAGAGATGGATTTTACAGGATTTGGGGGAGGACAAGCTGGTAGCTATATGCATAGATTTGGGAATACGTCCCAAACATAAGCAGTATCCTAGAAGAAGGTGTAAAGGTGCTGTGGGAGAAGTAAGCACATAAGCAAGTGATAGAGGCTGCCATTATTGGTGGAATAAAGGGAGTGGGAAGATCACAAAGTACTTAGATGAAAGATTGACAAAGTAGGGAGGAGCTAAATTATGAAGGTCCTTGGAAGTAAGAACGAGAAGTTTGTTTTTGATACAATGGAGGGGACTCTGTGTGTTAGAATTGTGACATGATTGAAGTGGCATATTGGGAAGATTATTTAGGCAGCAGCTTTTTTAATGCAGTAGGCAATGGTTCCTTTGGAGCCCTGTCACATGCCCAAATAAATTTATTAGTCTCTAAGATGTTACAAGTACTCTTTGTTCTTTCTTTTTGAAAGACATAGGGTCTCTCACAGTTTTGAGCACAATTTCACATAGCTGTATTCTACATGCATGCCTGTTGTTGTTAGAACACTCAGGAAATAATTTGCTCTCCCCATCAATACTGGAAAATGCCATAATGTTCACAAAGCACGATTTTTAAACTGTTCTAACTTTGTCAAATCTAAATTGTGGATTTTTCATTTCACCTTCAAAAACTGCTTATATTTGTTCACTTACAGAAGGTCACCTCCTGACAGAGTCCAGACTATCAAATTTATCTTTCACAAATACATTTTCTAGAAATTATAAATGGCTGAAAAAGGAGCTTAAAAACTTTAACTATCACTACATTTTCCAAATATAAAAATTCCCATAAACAACTGAAATATTGAAAGATCTTGACAACATAAGGCAGTATTGAGGTGTCCCTGTGAAGGAAAATAATAAATCTGGTTCTTTGCATTGTTTTGGTGTTTAGTATCAACTACTAACAAATGTGGAGCAGCAGGACAGTGATAAAGAAAAATAGTAGATGGTGACATACTGTCTGCTTTTTTTTCTTCTTATTTTTACCATATTAACATTGAAATTGCATGTCAACTGTTTCCCTTCAGTTTTTTTACAGGCACGATACTTATAGAAGTAAGTACCGCTGCTGTTTTATTTTTATGAGGAACATTTTCATTTTAATATAGAGTTGAGAGAAGTTACTCCTCCACCTTTAGGGCCCGGTCCTGTGGATTGCTGAATGACTCGTTGTGAGGTGCTGAGAATCCTTTATACATGGTCAGTTTGGTGGAAACAGAGAACACTCAGCATCTCTCAAGAAGTGCTGAGCATCTTGCAGGACTGAGCCTATAACCCTTGGATGCTGAAACTGACATTTCATTGTATGAAGTATATCACAATAGGATTATAAAGAGGCTGAACGCCTCCAGTATCAAGGAGTAGAGGTACACAAGTTGATTTAATTAAATGTACTGCATAACCAATACTAAACTTTCTTGCTTCTACAGGAACACTTTTTTGACAAAACACCTTACACAATTATGTTTGGACCAGATAAATGTGGAGAAGATTACAAACTACATTTTATCTTCAGACATAAGAATCCCAAAACTGGAGATTATGAGGAAAAACATGCTAAGCGTCCTGATGTAGACCTAAAAAAGTTCTATTCGGACAAGAAGACACATCTGTATACTCTGGGTATCCTTTAATTTAATTCTTAATGTTGCACTTAAAAAGGAAAGGTTAGAAAACAAGGTCCCCATTCACTGAAGACTTACAAATGAGCCTGTTTTCTGTTTTGTTCATTGCTTGGATATTTGTACTGTGTGTATCTTAAATAAATTTGAAATTCTGTTGCTTAAGATTCACTTGAGGGGGGAGGGAAATAAAAATTGGCCATATCCAATCATTAGCAATAAAATACGCTATTATTTACACTTGTTGCCATAAGCAGTGATATAGTACACTATCAGTACTACATCCTTGACTACTGCAACTAGTGTAAATAATCATTTGTTGTTAGATTTATAGGAAAAATAGACACTTCCACTCCAGGGGCTCTATCATCAGTTACGAAAACAAAATTAGATCACTTGCAGAACACCATATTTCACACTCCTGC
Organism: Dermatemys mawii; assembly: GCA_007922305.1. NCBI lineage: Eukaryota > Metazoa > Chordata > Testudines > Dermatemydidae > Dermatemys > Dermatemys mawii. The sequence continues at coordinate 71,283,405 of ML677326.1, forward strand.
ACAAAATTGATATCTCTCAAAAGTCCATCTCTCTAGAAGTGTGCATAAATCAATGACTTACAGCATTCCCTGAAAATAAATAGATTGGGGCTCTTTCAGATGAATATAAGGAACCCTGTTCCACAACCAAAGAACATTCTATTACCAGCCTTTCCTTTTAAAAGAAGGAGCCAGATCAAGCATCTCTGCTGATCACAATTGCAGAAGTGTGTCATTCAGATAGAGTGTTTCTCCAGTATCAAGATCTCAACCCATTTGGGTTTTACAGATGAAAACCATCACTTTAAATTCAGTTAAGAAAAAATAGCCAGTACAGATCATGGGGGACCCCGAGGTAGCAGACCTTCAGTTATTAAACCAGGGAAGCAGACTTTGCATGCTTGTTTATTACATATGAATCTGTGTGTCTGCATGCATTCACATTTTAAAAATGTGAGGGCAGAAGATTAAAATGCACAGTTCCTTTATTTCCCAGTTTTAAAAATACATTTGTTTTCTTTAAATTTAGAGCTGAAACCAGATGACACATTTGAAATGTTAATTGACCAATCAGTTGTTGGCAGAGGAAATCTTCTGGAAGATATGGTTCCTCCAGTGAACCCTCCGAAAGAAATAGAAGATCCCAATGATAAGAAGCCAGATGACTGGGATGAGAGAGCAAAGATCCCTGACCCTAATGCTGTCAAACCAGATGATTGGTGAGAAAATATATTGTATTTATACAGACTATGTAGTATGCAAGCTATTCATATTTGGTGGTTTGACTTCTAATTTTATGGTGTTGACAGTCTATATTCTCCTGCTAGAAATCGGAGTAGTATTAAAAAAATCACATTTGTCTCTGAAAAAATTGTACCCACTATTGTTGCAGTTGACACCGATAGATACAATAAATGAAAGATTAGGAAGAACATTTTTTTCAGTTTTACTTTATGCAACTGACAGCACTTCTCCCTCTTCATTTCCCTCTTTCTACTGTATAGTTACTTAGTTAGTTTTCCATGGCTGGTGCTTTCACATAGCAACAATGAAAAGAAAACCATTTTTAAAATATGTATGTGTCACTGTAAACCACAAGTTGGCAGTGGCAATTTGGGAGCAGGTATATTACCTGAAACTACTTAACTTGGTTTTGCAGACTTTCAAAGGCACAAAGGGGAACTGGGTGCCTAATACCCTTTTGCACCTTTGAAAATCATCTCTTTTGTGTCTGTTATGTTCCTTTCACTAGACCTTTGCCATTTTGAACCAGACTGCTATATTTTTTTCTGGTAACTTCCATTTGTAATTAAAGGGATGAAGATGAGCCTTCCAAAATAGAAGATCCTGATGCTGTCAAACCTGAGGGCTGGCTTGATGATGAACCGCAGTACATCCCAGATCCCAATGCAGAAAAACCAGAGGATTGGTAAGAACTTGTACTCAGTAAGAGCAGATCTTTTTGCATAGGTATTGTAGATAAGGCCTCATTTACTCTGTGGTGAATTGGACTAAAATTCGGCTCTTTGGTCACTAGAGTCTGCTGTGCTTTGATGCAGCAGACTGGAAATTTTGAGGCATCTTCAGATAAATTTTTATATTTTATTTTTGGAATAAAATATGAAAATCGACAATGTAATCTGCACAGTGGACCCTTCGTTGTTAATGGTGGATATTACATTTATTTTATGCTGTCCTCGTTGTAGTTTTCATTGTTCTGAAGAATTTTGTATTGACAGTGCATTACTGCATTGACATCTGCGGCTTTTGGTACCAGGGAAGAAGTTCAGGATTGTAAAATAAGCACATATAGTTGTGGGTGGATGTTAAAATAAGCATTGAAATACTTAACAGTGCTGACATTTTAAATGTCATCTTTAGCTTGATGCATTATGTTGAGAGGGCAGTCCACACCCCTTAAAGCATGTTTCAGGCTGTCTGCAGAGACAGGAATACAACTCTGTCAATGTTTTTCATATTTCATGTTTTCTAGACTATCTGCACGAACATGAGGGCTCGGAAAAAATGTTTTTAAAGAACTTAAATTGTGGAATACAGTTCTGTGGGCAAGGGCTGGGCAAAATTCTGAGGCTGCAGAAATGCAGAACATATACAGGCCCTGAGTGTAGATTAGATATGGGAGTTAAAGTGAACATATGAATGGAATTCTTATAATGCTCAGTTGTTTGTAATCCCTTCCACAGGGATGAAGAAATGGATGGTGAATGGGAAGCCCCACAGGTCCCTAATCCAAAATGCGAGACTGCACCTGGCTGTGGAGAGTGGGTGCGTCCCATGATGACCAATCCTAACTATAAAGGAAAATGGAAACCACCAATGATTGATAATCCGAACTATCAGGTAGTAATGAAATATAATAACAAAATACTGTATTCTTCTTTAAAAGGTTCAGAGATCCATAGAACAATCTGTCTAGGCTTTTATACCGTATTTATTACTATGTATCTGAATCATGAATACATGGCTCTGATCACATTTGACTTCAGGTTTTTTACTGTAAGTAGCTTGCTTCTTAATTACCTTATTTTAAAATATGCTTGAAAATATTGATGCATTCCTGTATAAAGCCTTTTTCTCCATTAAGAACTGCTTCTGCAGAAACCAATTATTCTAGTGGGGTTTTCTCAGCTAGCCTACAGATACTAGCTACTACAAAACTACTTTCTTTCCTTTAGAAAATTATATACGAAAAAGCAATATTAAAGTTCTTTGAGTGCTATCCCTGTGGGTGCTCCACTTCAGGTGGTAGTGCATCCCAGCACCATTGATTGGAGATTAGCAGTATCTGGTCGGCGTAAACATACACAGTAGCACTCACAACACTGAAGCCCTCCAGGCATCAGAACCCCTTCAACAAAACCTTCATCTACCTCCATAGCATTCCTACACAATGTGCCCATTCTGCAGGGGGCCACCTAGGCCTCTGCATACACATTCATGAACAACTGAGCAATTACTCTCGATTCAAGCTCATACACAAGACTGGGCTTCAGTGTGCTAGCGCAGCAATGAACTCAACTCCGAAGCCCCTTCAATCTTCATGGGGGCACTGCTCTATATTTACCTGAAGTGGAGCACCCACAGGGACAGCACTTGAAGGAAGACGAAAAGGTTACTCATCTTGTGCAGGAACTGAGGTTCTTTGAGATGTGTGTCCCTGTCGCTGCTACACTAGCCACCCACCTCCCCTTTGCTTTGGAGTACGACTTATACTCTCCATGGTAGAGAAGGAACTGAAGGGGTAGGACCATGCACGTGCTAGTTGAGGCACCAGCAGGGCTGCGAGACTGCTACTGTGCATGTACACCCTGATTGGGCACTGCTACCGAAAATACTCTGATTGACAGCACCAGGATGCACTGACACCTGAAGTGGAGCATTCACAGGGACACACATCTCGAAGAACATCAGTTACTGTACAAGGTGAGTAACCCTCTCTTACAGTGCAAATTCAAGCACTTGAAACTTGAAGGAATACTAGGTTACAGTTACTTCTGCAACCTGACTTCTGCTCCTTTGTTTCTCCAACCTGTGCGATGAATTCAGGGTTCTATAATAAATGTAGTAAATGATCATGTAAATAAAGTTTTGTAGGGACAAAGCACTAAGGCTAATGAGACATACCTTTCACTTGTCTCATGAAAATTCTGCTAGGTTTGACTGAATCAAACCATTAAACTTGCCATTTCCCTTCCCTGACTTGTATGCTGTAAACATTTAACTGAATGAACATTATAAAGAGCTAGGCCCATTCTGCCACAAAAGCAGCAATAGTACACACAGAGATGGGAATGACCAGAAGCCATCACAGGAACTGTATCACTTTGGAGAGGGGAGTTAAGATTCCACAGGTAACTGTAAATCTGGCATTTCCTAGCTTTTGAGTGTTTGCCTTTGTGACCTAATTAATAATCTTTTTAACATAGCTTTTTTTGTATGTGATTTCCTTGAGTTTTAATAAGGGGTATCTCTTTTGTGTTGTTAATTCCCCATCATGCATCACCAGGAGAGTTTAAATGGCAGACCTTCAGTAGAGCAGTACAGATTTACACTATGTGAACTACAGGACTGACTATAAATAAGATGAGGAAGACTTTGTAGCACCTTAGAGACTAACCAGTTTATTTCAGCATAAGCTTT